>OY284477.1:30312765-30697001 GCA_958336345.1 Dorcus parallelipipedus | reverse complement strand
CGAATGGCACTTTCCCGCTTTCCCTTGATATGGGAGCGCCCACGAACACTTGGCACCCCCTCGCCAGGGCAGAAATACACCGGCGTACCGCGGAACGCTAACCGATCGAACTCGTCTTGGCCAATGAAAACCAACCTCAACTAACAATTTCCTCCAAACCACTAAGGACCACCCCAACTTCAACACACTAAAGGAAGAGAGAGGAAAAGAACAAGAAAAATCCCGAGCTTATGCAATCCCAACACTTCCGTGTTCCAGACGCCCCCAGTTGTTGAACCAGCTAGACCGGTGGACACTCTAACGGAACATATAGACTGCTCTTACTTAATCGAAGCCACTTGACATTCCACTGTCACCTACTGATTAATAACTACCTTGATAATCACTTCTTATTAATCACCAACTCGCACCTACGCTAAATCCTAATTAATTCAACACCCACGGACTCTTTAATCACACCTTAATCGCTAACTATCCCTTCAATACCTGGCTAATTTGCTCACTCACTTCCGCACTCACTATTTAGTTTGCTAATTCCGTATACGGCCTAAAAAAACCTTCGTGTCGATGTCACTCACTAAACTTCCACTAAGATTCCCTAAGTTTTAATTATTCCACCCCAACACCTTGAGTTGATAACTCACCGTCACTAATCACGTGTAATATCTCATGACACTAATTCACGCTAGCGCATTAGCATGCCACGGTAAAGCCACCTTAACTTCCCGGAATTACATCCTTAATAACATTGTCGCATTAATAATTCCGCACGCACCTGACCTTGACACCGTCAAATTGAAGCGCCCCGAGAAAACCCATGGACACCGTTAACTAAATTAATCCATCACTACCACTAAAATTTTCCTTAATTAATTAATCTCACACAATAATTCATTTAATATCACACCATAATTCACCGTTAAACTAAATATATATGCACCATTCGGAAACGCTTGTAAAATCTCCCATCACTAATTAGCTCATAAATTACACCGGTATCCGTTGAATTAATTTCGCAACAACACCCCCGACTAATCCGATACCTGTTAATGCAACACTCTTTAATCACGTACAAATATTTCCACTCACTTAATACTCGAGTTCGCTGTTTGCCGTTTCATAATAATCAGATGATAATGACGTATTATCCGTACCCTCATAAATACCAGACGGCTGGGCCAGTTACCCCGCCATAAACCTTCCCAGAAACCCCAGACAGTGTGTCAATAGCAGTCTGTGCCACTGACCGTAATTATCCGTGGGTCGATGACTTCCTGCAATCCCATATAAACACTTTCACTTGTTGTTACGAAATTTTAGGGTCCCCATCCGTAACAGTGGTGTTTGCTCATTAACCCTTTAATCTAGTCCGGTATATGTGTAGTATGGTCGGAGGCTAGACGCGTTAAAAATTCCCCGTCGGACGCCGGCGTGGTTCTCGAGCAGGTAGGCGTTGATATGTATTTTCCGTCGGATAACATATGGACCCTCATAGAGGTTACAGAACTTTTGACTTATCCGGTCGGCGAGCACGGAAATGGGGTTAGTTCGAATTAGCACAAAGTCGCCTTCGTCGAATGGCTGTTGGAAACTCGTTTGCTGCCGCCCCCGCAGTTGCGCCATATGCCGTGTGTTTTGTTTAACTATCTCACGCACGCGATGTATATCCTGATTTAAAACAAATGGGTTAATCCGGCGGATTACCGCTCTATAGGGTAACTCTGGTTCTTCCCCGAATGCAATTGTTACCGGTGCAAATCCCGTGGAATCGTGTGGTAGCGAATTCAAACACGTTTGTAATTTTTCTAAGTGATCAATCCAACCTGTATGTCTTCTTGAGCAAAATGCCCGGAAAAACCGTCCAATCTCCCTCATAACACGCTCGACTGGATTTGAAGCTGGATGTCTGACGGATGTATATTGTACTTGAATTCCAGCTGTGGCCATCCTTTGTTTCCACAGCCGCGAAGTAAATTGAGTACCATTATCACTAAGAATACGTTCTGGCCTAATTCGGGATTCCTCTAAGATTTTACGTGCAGCCGTGCTTGCATTCGCCCTCTTCATAGCATATAATTGGACAAATTTGGAGAATACGTCAATCGTCACCAACAGATACACAGCCCCGGCACGCGCTCGTGGCAATGGCCCGTAGAAATCGACTGACATCAATTCACCGACTCGTTCTGCAATTATTGGCTGGAATTCCCCCGCAAAATTTTTATTCAGGTGTTTATTCCGCTGGCAGTTGTCACAGCTTCGCAGAACTTTCCTGATTGAGTGCCGCATTTTCCTCCAGAAAAACAATGTACGCATTGCATGAAATACTTTCCCGGGTCCGAAATGCCCATACGCTTCATGAAAGTGTTGTACTAACTCGACAATCAAACTTCGCGGCACCGCCACTAATTTCGCCTGCGTAAACCGACAGTTGTACAGTAGAACCCCGTCGTACATTTCATATCCTGCCTTTCTTTCTTCGTCATCTTGTACATAAATTTCCCCGAGATATTCATCGTTCGCCTGTAACTCTCCGATATTCATTAATCTTCTCCGTAGCTCTGGCTTTTCAGTAGTCGCCAGTGTCGCAATTATTGGCGCCGGATGTCCTTGTTCACCTGCTGTTGAGGGCCCAATCGGAAACCGCGACAAGGTATCCGCTACAACATTTTCTTGTCCTTTGATGTGGCGCACTTCGAAATCAAAAGCTTGCAGCATCAGTACCCATCTTGTCAAACGCTCACTCAACAAACGGCACTGTTTTAGAAACTGTAATGCGTGATGGTCACTATAAATAATCACCCTCGCGTTCATTAAGTACGTGCGGAACTTCTGTAAAGAAAAAATTATCGCTAGCAGTTCCTTCTCTGTCGTGGTATAGTTCACTTCCGCTGTATTCAGGGATCGGCTGGCGAAAGCGATGACCCCCAGCTCTCCTCCGTCCTTTTCCTGGCATAATGCGCTACCTATTCCAAATCCGGAACTATCCGTCTGTAAAATAAACGGTTGATCCCATCTCGGGTGCCGCAACATTACGCAATGTAAAAACAACTCCTTGATGTGTTGAAAATTAGACTCTTCTTCGCTTCCCCACTTCCATCTGACTCCTGTCTTCAATAGCTGTCTTATAGGCCGCGTATGCTCGCTATAATCTCGCTGGAATTGTCGATAGTAATTGCATAATCCTAGGAACGCTCGTAGCTGCTTAACACGTGTCGGCGCTGGGAATTTCAGAATTGCTTCGATTTTCTCTGGATCCGGCCGTATTCCGTTTGTTGATAAAATGTGCCCTAGAAACTTGATCTCTTTTTGTATAAAACACGACTTTTCTAAGTTCACGGTTAAATTAGCATCTCGCAGCTTTGTCAAGACTGCCCGCAAGTGTTCTAAATGTGTTCTAAAGTCCGGTGACGCTATCAATAAATCATCCACGTAATTCACCGTGAACTCCCTTACTTCCGGCCCTAAAACCAAATCCATGCAGCGACTGAAACTGGCGACCGCTGTCTTTAATCCGAATGGCAATACCCTGAACGTGTAGCTCCTTCCGTTATAGAGGAAAGCCGTGTACTTCCTACTGTTTGCATGCAACGGTATCTGCCAATAAGACGAGCGCAAATCTAATGACGAAAAACATCTCACATTGTTAAAACGGCGTATTAACTCTTCACTTGGAGTAGGACTTTCGCGATCTGCCACCATCTTCTCATTTAACTGTCTTGCATCTAGACAAAGTCGCACCGTGGAGTCCTTTTTCTTTACGACAACAATCGGACTCGAATAAGGTGATGCTTCACGTTGTATAATTTGTAGCTCTAACATCTTCTTAATTTCATCGTCTACAGCTGGCCTTAACGCGTATGGTACGGGATACGAGCGCTTCATGAAGGGCGTCTCGTCCTGCATTAAGATCTCGTGCGTATACAAGTGCGTCAGCCCTGGTATTTTTGCAAAGACCGAATTAAATTCTAAAAGCAAGCAGCTTAACTGATTTTTCTCGGTTTCCGCTAGAATACAATCCTTTATCTTGTCCTGTATAACCTCGTTGCCTTCGTAGTGTTCCTCTGCAACCAGCATTACATTCGCGTCAATACGTTCTCCCTCCGGTTCGCAGGGGTCGCCACACGCCCCCGCTCTTTCAACCACCTCTATACGCTCAGTGAGCTGTACTTGATGTCGGCGTTCTTCGTATGTAAATTCAAGTACGCCTTCTTCGAAATCAACCTTCGCTTTGTGGCGGTTCAGCCAATCATCGCCGATGATCATCTGTTTGATCAAATTCTTAACAACCAAACAAGCCGTTCGTATTTCGGTTCCACTAATATCCAAGGAGATAAGCGCTTGCACGTTGACGCGAATACTTCTCTGTCCAACTGCCCCCTTTAATTGTGTTGCTTTAACAGGTAGTATTGGGACGGTAACCCCTGCCTTGATGAGTTTATCGTAGGTTTCTTCAGAGACACAGGTGACCTCGCTTCCGGTGTCAATTAGCGCCACGATTTCGACTCCTCCGTTGGCCTTGATAGTGATCGCTGGGATGACCCTATGATTTTCTTCCTCTCCGCTAGAAATAAACCGTGGCCCACGCTGTAACGACAAAATCTGGAAACAATCTGCGCCCGTGGCTTCCAACGGTTCACCTGGCCTAATTAATTCACTGTAACGCAATAATTCGCAACCCGAATCGCCTGAAAAACCAACACCCTGTAAATGTGTTTGCCCTGCTTGTATAATTGGTGCTATGATTCCCTGATGATATTTCCCTAGTCCTTGGAACGGTTTCCAGCCTAATTTCACGAGTAATTCAAAGCCCTTGTTAATCCCGTTTGACTCGCCTTTCCTTGTCACGTGATTCACTTCCACAACAGCGGCCTTCCTTGCGTCATCTACGGCGAAGCGATCGGCCTTTCGACTCGCCTTGCTCAGTTTTCCTGATCGGGTTCATCGTCTCCGTAAGGCGTGTAACGCCAATTCGCTCGCGCTCCTCGTCCTCGATATCTTCTCTCCTCTCTTGCAGGCCCCCCTGTTGATCCTAATTGTGCCAGTAAATCATCCTGTCTTCTCAGGAACTCGGCTGCTTCCTGTATGGTGTTCCTGCCGCTCATCTGCCAAAGAGATTGCAGTGTGTGGGGAAAGTGGCGCATTAAATCGTTCACCAATACTGTCTCCGCTCGCTGTGTCGTTAAAAGTTTTGCCTGGCTTACGTAATACGAGAAATGTTCTAACATCGTATATATCCCGCGAGGTTCCCATTGGGCGCTGATTATTTCGCGTAGGACCTCGAGTTGCTTCTGTTCGGACCAATACGTTTTTAGGAAGTCCGTTTTAAAATCCGCGTAATTTTGCCACTTCCCTTTGTAAATTTGGCTCCAGTAATAAGCCGATCCGACCAAACTTTCTTCTGCGGTGATTAATTTTTCTCCCTCGGGGATTCCTACTCTTCGAAAATAGCCCTCTAATTGCCGTAAAAATCTGTATGGATCCGCATTCGCTTCCCCTTTGAAAATCGGCTTCCTAATAGTTAATTGAAGCAACGACCTTGATTGTACCCCTGAAATTGCACATGGCCCCGACGAGTTCGACACGGCTTCGATCGTATCCCGACAGCCCACAGGTACATTTCTTACCCGACTTGACGCTGAAGAACCGCGCTCTTGAACCGTCGAGACTTCGGACGTGGAGCTGCTCGCCGCAGATGATGTCGTCTCTCCTGGCTGCCGCTCGCTGACGATGCTCTGCAAGGCCGCCAAAACTCCCGACATTAGTTCCTGTTGTTGTTCCGTCCAACTGGTGAACCATCGTGGCACCTGTTCCGTTGTCCCTTCGTAACGCTGCATAGTGTCAGGCGTCGCGACGCTCGTCCCCGGTGCATCGATTTCGGCGCCGGCACTACTCGTTTGCTTCGCGGTTTCGCGATCCGTACCGGTCTTTTCCGCGACCGTCCGCGCGCGACTTCCTCTACTGTATATCTTTTTTCCGCGTCCCGTCATTTCCCACTATCTCAAAGTTATTACTCCGTCTACTTTAAATCAAAACCGGAATCCTGGTCGTCGGCAACAAAATTTTACTTATTATGTAACACGCCGAGGTGCTACTATTGTTGTTGTCTTTATGGACAACTAAATAAGTAATAAAATGAATCCAAACAGATAAACAAATTTAATTTATTAGCAAGTTAATTTACAGGCAACTGAAAGATTATCGTCTGCAAGAATTTAACGCGTATTTATTCTCGGGGTAACTCGGCAAATTTCCAGGAAGGCAAAGAAGGTCAGTTCTATTGTTCCAGACACTCTGGCCAGACGAATTGCTACCTGAGACTACGGGGCCCCTATACCATGCAATAATAACTACAATAAATTTATGCCAGGCGCCAGCCTTCAAGGAAATCTTCCGGGTTACTTTTGTTGATATTTCTGAACTATTTTCAAGAATTAAAATGGCTCGTGATCTCTAATGCGAACGGACCCACTTGTGCCCCGTTCTTTGGTCCCGGTGCAGCGGATATAAATCTGAGATAGCAGGAATTGGATACTTAACATAAAAATAAGAATGCGGACTTAACTTTAATTAATTTATTTATTGCAAATTAAGGGGAAAAACTCCGTTTTTCAGGCGCTATGCAGCCTGAAAATCTGAGTATAAAAAACCCCGTTTTTTATATTAACATACAAGGAAACACCAAAAAATTTACACTCGTATAAGAAATACAGTAGAATTCGTTTAACGGTTTTCTCGTTCGGATATCGTGACGAACTACCTAATTCCAATTACACAACTGGTGGGTTGTTTTTATGCTTGTCCCAAACAATATTTGTGTACTGACTATTCAATTTAAATGAATAATTAATTTGTTTCCAAAATTACGTTATCTTGGTACTCGTGTTTAACACTTTAATCGTACTCTAAGACCCGCTCTGTATCTCAACCAGTGCACAGCGGCGTTGTGCCTACAGTGTACTTACTTAATGAATGTAGGGGATTAATTAACCAGATACTGGGGAAGTATGTGATACAAAATGCAACCCAGGCGATCGATCTGTGAGAGAATCAATAGCAATCGCTCGTTTTTCAGGGGGGCCTCCCTTGGAGGCGGGAACCCGATTTTTGATAACCTACTAACGCTACGAAGTGGGGAGACTTGCTCAACCGCTACTTTCGCTATTTTGAGGTGCAGGGTCAATGCCTCTGGCTTTATTAATTAACCTCTGATTGCGTTGTTCGACGAAGATCTAACCTGTACGCGATGGAATATTTTTGACCGTTTTTTTATGACACTCTACTATGTGTAGTTATGGCCTTACGGTCTCGCAGCAGATCCCTTCTAATTAACTACAGATCTCCCGACAAAGACTACACCTTGGTCCACACACAGAGTGTGATGGAAACTCGGCTGAGAAGATGGCACTGATTACGTGATTCAGAATTGGTTTGACCTCTTAATTTTACTGCCCTAGTAATACAACTGATTGGCCTTGATTTAGGTAATTAATCTGTGCTGGTCACACTGGGTTTTAGTGGCAGATCTGAACTTGCCTTAGACCAGTGGTATGAAACAATCGATTTCACTGCGCAAATCGAAAAACACGTTGCTTGCGTGTTTCCAATTTGCCAGAGAATACCGAAAAGGATTCACTAATTTTACAAAGTACCCTGTATATGAATTGCACGATAAATTGGAAACGTCGGCTGACTGCCCTGGTCGATTTAAATTACAGAAACGCCAACAAACTAGTTAATAATCTATATAACAATGGTCAAGCAATGCCACTACAGTGGATGCCACTGATTTACTTTGACTTTGGTTCGGATGCAAATTAAGACTAAGAATAAATTTCCCAAACCAAGTAAGTACTGAAATTTATAGATTATGAAAATTTAATCATCTAATACCACCAATTATGTAACGAATAAGATACAAATTAGAGCAAATTACCTAGCTCCGTGCCGCGGAATAACAATCCAGATTCACGCACAACACCTTATTTTAGATTCACTTCGCGGATTAGATTTCGCGCCAAAACCGTGATATTTTAATTTTATTTTAATTGCCTCTCAAAATCACTGTTAATTTTAACCAGACGGATTAATTAATTTATACCCTCTAGTGAAAATAATTAAAGAAATCAGTAAGTAACTCAAAGCAAGTTGCCCCGCAAAATAGATACGACTGACCGTCTTGAAAGCGCGTGGCTATCTCCTTCTCATTTTCAAATTCATCTTCCAACTGCCCCTAATTACTGCCCCTTCCTTTGACCCGAAAACAAATGCAAAATATACTTTGACCAATCGGATCGCGTCCTGTGTTTAGAAGAAACACGCCTCCGCGTTTCACGAAGTGCTTTTCTAACTTTCCAAAACATGCCACCCTGAAGGGCTCCGCGTCTTTAACGTCTGCTTCTACTAAATTTCAACATAGTTGACGTTTTTATTATTTCCTGCCCTTTGCAGTACCACTTTCTAAGTGGACATATTATGTTACAGAACTTAAATGTGTGTCGAATTTCAACTTTAAGGAAAACCAAATGTGTATTAGAAATCCGCATGGCAGATTTACGATCGTCGTCCCGAGCAGCAGCTGAGTCGAGCTCAAATACGATAAAGGTTTATGATGGCACCCCGGTTATCTGAAGTGGCCCTATTGTCCGGTAGGTCTCTGGCTTTCGTTTTAAAATTCCCAACAAGTGTACATTGTTTGTGATTTATTATTTCCAAACTGTCTCCTCCCGACTACCGTGACAATAACCATAATTGCAATGACTCGTAAACAAAATTTTAGTTACATTCCTAACATGCTCATTTGTTTTATATACAAATTCGCGACCGTTTCAGACGATAGCGCTGCATACAGCGACTGCATAAAGCGGCTGCAGAAAATTACAGCCAAAAATTTTTCGCTGACTGCTTTTAAAGCGCTTCCGAGGAACAAATTCGCAGGTCTTTTATATGTGCAGGTACTGAAAATTAGTGACGGCTGATCATTTTATTTCTGGTAGAGTTGCTATTTTTTGAAATCCGCATTTATTGAAACTTCAGATTACTGATCAATTCTCCGGCGGTCATTCACTAATACAGCAAATCAATTGACGGATCTAATGTCTAGGGAAAACGTTGATATTTTGAAAAGCCGTGCACAATTTTCCATTTGGCAAGAGAAATATGATACCCTACTTCAGCTAAATGAGGAAATTTATGAACATTTATTGGCCGATGACGATACATCTGAACAAGTTTTGGAGGAAGAGATGCAAAAGTCAGATGAGTACAAGCAACAATTCATAAATGTAAACTTACGCTTGAACCAAATTATTGAGCCATCAGCAAAAGATGACGTAAACATTCAAATTAGTGAAAGCAGTTCTGTAAATAATATTTCATCTGTAAAGAAACATAAATTCAAACTTCCTCATCTGGAACTGAAGAAATTTAATGGAGATATAACAGAATGGTTGTCATTCTGGAGCACTTTTAAGAAGGTTCACGATGATGCTGCCATACCCAACGAAGATAAGTTCCAATATTTGCTGAAAACTATAGTACCTGGTTCCCGGGCTCAAAAGTTGTTGGAAACTTCCCATTAACAGAAGCAAATTATCCGAAGGCAATTGAATGTCTCAAATCTCGTTTCGGTAGGGATGAATTACTTGTAGAAGTTTATGTCAGAGAATTACTGAAACTTGTTTTGAACAAGGGACTTCAATATGAAAACAGAAGTGGTTTGTCAATATTATACGATCGCATTGAAACCCAAATGAGAGCTTTAGAAACGCTAGGTGTTACAACGGACAAATGTGCTGCAATATTATATCCGTTGGTAGAATCATGTCTTCCAGTAGAACTTCTACGAGTTTGGCAGAGATCAGATACAGTTGGATCAGTTCAAATTCGTCTTCAGAGTTTAATGACTTATGAAAAAAGAAGTGGAACATGATGAACATATTTCATTAGCGACGAAAGGTTTTGGATTGAATGTTCCAAGTACATCAGAAAAGAAACATAAGTCCAAACTAAAGAGCGAAAATGTGCCGACAGCAGCGGAATTATTTGTTTGTCAGGATACTGTTTGTGTATTTTACAATGGAAAGCACGAAAGTGACGCTTGCTTTAAAGCACAGAAAATGAGTCTGCAGGAGAAGCGGAAGATTTTGTCTGAACAGAAGGCGTGTTTCTTTTGTCTTAAGATGGGACATATGAGTAAGAAATGCAAGCAGAAGTTAAGGTGCATTGTATGCAGTTGTCAACACGTTACTATTATGTGTCCTCAGTTGACAATTAATAAGAAGCCATTAAGTAGTAATCACAATAGTAAACCAGATAAATCCATTAGCGAGGAAAAAGCATTAGCCAATTTTCCTGAAACACACGTGTTTTTACAAACGTTAAGGGTAAAAATACGTAATGATACAACTACGCACGAAGTACGAGCTCTAATCAATACGGGATCGCAACGATCTTATGTTTTAAAATCTACTGCTAAAGAGATGGAATACAAACCTAAGAGACAAGAGGATATTTGTCATTCTCTCTTTGGTGGAAATTTAACTGGAAAGAAAGAACATACATGCTTTGAGATTAGATTGGTGAGTACAGATGACAACTATGCCTGTAAATTTGATGCTTTAGATCAATCAGTAATTTGTCGTAATGTTGGGACAATGTACAATGGACCATGGTTAGCTGAGCTAAGAAAATGTGGAATACAGATCAGCGACTGCAAAGAACATGGACCGATTGAAGTGCTGATAGGAGCAGATGTTGCAAGAAAATTGTTTACTGGTCAACAGTACAGTCTCAGCAATGGATTAGTAGCAATAGCTACACATTTAGGTTGGACTCCTCTAGGGAAGGTACCAATTAAGCATGAGAAGAGTTACTCGACAATGTCAGTTACAGCACTGTTGACAAAAGAAATAAAAATTGAAGAATTGTGGCGTTTAGATGTTTTGGGAATTACAGATCCAGGAGAAAGAAAATCTAAGCAAGAAATTGAAGAAGAAGTAAAAATCCATTTCAAGAATTCAGTGAGTACTGACGAGAAAGGAAGATATGAAGTGCAGATGCCTTGACGCGCAGATCATCCATCACTTCCTGATAACTTCAATGTAGCCAGAAAAAGATTGAGCAATCTTCGAGTGCCACTACCAAAATAAGGCCCGTATTTGATGCATCTGCTCATGAAAAAGGAAAATCATGTCTGAATGATTGTTTAGAAACCGGACCAAACCTGATAGAATTGATTCCTTCGTTATTAATACATTTTCGTCTACAGAAGATTGGTGTAATATCTGACATTGCGAAAGCTTTTTTGCAAATCGGTCTTCAGGAGAGTAACAGAGATTTTCTTCGTTTTATTTGGCAGACAGTCGATGGAAAAATGAAAGTATATCGGCACAAGACAGTTGTGTTTGGAGTATGCTGTAGTCCCTTTCTGCTTGGTATGACCATTTTGTACCATTTAGAACTAATGTTAGCTTGTAATACCGAAAAGGTCAAATCATATTCTATTACGATTAATAAATTAATAGAATCATTTTATGTCGACAATTGCATTACCTGTGTAAACAATGAAGAAGAACTCCACACCTTTATAAAAGAAGTTACTGAAGTAATGGCGGAAGGTTTATTTGACCTTAGAGGGTGGGAGTACACAAATGATAATTTAGAGAAACCAGAAGTTTCTGTATTAGGATTAACATGTAACAAACAAAAGGATACAATTTTAATAAGTAATTCCTGTTTTCAGTTGACCGAAGAAGTCAAAATAACCAGAACATATGTTTTGTCAGTCACTCAACGTATTTTTGATCCAGTAGGATTTACTTGTCCCGTAATATTAAAATTCAAATTAATATTGCAGAAGACTTGGAAAGATAAGTTACCATGGGATGCAGAACTTGAAGAGGAAATCTCAAATAAATTTCGAAAATGGCAAGTTGAATTATCCCAGTTAATTGAAATAGAAATACCTAGATGGATCAATTATGATATAAATAAATAAAGAATGTCATTTAAGTCTTCATACATTCTGTGATGCAAGTCAGGACGCTTATGCAGCTGCTGTATTTTTAAGAATCGAAGTTGGCTCTGCAGTTTCAGTACATCTTGTGCAAGCACGTTCAAGAGTTACTCCACTGAAAAAGATGTCGACCCCGAGATTAGAATGACTTGCAGCTCTTAGTGGATCTAGATTGTACACAACAGTTAAAGAAGCTTTAAAGAATGTCATCGTACAAAGCCATTTTTGGAGTGATTCCAAGTGAATGGTCAACTTTTATTTGGAATCGTGTACAGGAGATAAGACTGTGTACTTCTGTTGATGCTTGGAAACATATATCAGGAACAGATAATCCCGCTGATTTACCTTCAAGAGGATGTTCGACAGCACAATTAATTGAATCCTGATGGTGGGCCATCTAGCGTCCAGATCTTTCATCAATTCCGTGAACTGAATGGCCTTTCAGTAAAGAAGCAATTGAGGAAGAAATAGTTAATTTGGAGAGAAAGAAGAAACTTGTAACTTCAATGCTAGATATTGACGAACAAAATTGGTACTGTAAATATTTTTCTAAATACAAACAAAATGTACTTATGGGATGGATATTACGATTTATAAATAATTGTCGACATTCCAAGGCAATTATCAAAGGAGATTTGTCAGCCAAAGAATTCGAATTAGCAGAGAAAAATTTACTTCGATTGGTTCGAAACGATTTATTTGATGCAGGCAGATGTAAAGAAATATCTTCTTTGCGAATATTTACAGACGAAGATAAAATGATTTATTTGACGACTAAAGTATCTAATCGAGATGATAAAAGAAATTTTTGTTATCCAATATTACTTCCCGCTGAGCATCGCCTTATTGAACAATTAATTCATGACATGCATTTGAAATCATGTCATGCAGGAGTGCAGAATCTTATGAGCATACTACGAGATCATTATTGGATTCTCGGAGGTAAGAGACAGATACGAAAAGTCATCTCAAAATGTGTACATTGCAGACGACAAAGAGCATCAAGATTTGAACAAGAAAGTCCACTCTTGCCTGTTGATCGAGTACGAGAGGTGGCAGTTTTTGAAATAGTAGGTGTTGATTTGGCCGGACCAGTTTATATGAGAGGCAACAAGAAGGATTTGCTTGTTTACGTGTGCGTTTATCGAGCAATTCATCTGAAACTTTTGACGTCTCTTTCTACAAATTGTTCTCTTCAAGCATTTAGACGATTTGTAGCTCGTCGTGGACGTCTGCAAACAGTTTACAGTGACCGAGGAACAAATTTTGTTGAGACCGACAACGCTTTTTGTAAAATTGATTGGACTGTTATTGAAACTCAAACCGCTGTGCAGAGATTACATGGAAATTTAATCCTCCTACTGCTCCTTGGTGGGGTGGTTTTTGGGAACGTATGATCGGCTTATTGAAACAACTACTCCGGAAAGTATTGGGTAAATCCTGTTTAACTTATGAAGAATTCTTGACAGTTCTAACAGATTGTGAATCAGTTATTAACGCGAGACCTATCACATATCAATCCAATAATCCAGAGGATTTAGTATCATTAACGCCGAATATGTTTCTTCGTGATATTCAAGAGGCAGGAGTTCCTGATTGTGATGCAGTAGACTCTTCAGCATTATGTAAAAGAGCAAAATATCGACAGAAGTTACGTGTAGAATTGCGGAAGCGATTTAGATTAGAATACTTAGGTCAACTGAAGCTTTGGTCCAAAAAGAGGTGTTCTCAATCGGTGTGTATTGTATTGGAGATATTGTTATAATTGGTGACGATCAGTCACATCGTATAGATTGGCCATTAGGACGTGAGGAGGAGTTATTACCGGACAAAGACGACGTGGTTCGACTGGTGCGTTTACGTACAAAGTCAGGTTTTTTGCTAAGGCCTATTCAACGTCTGCATCTGCTAGGAGCTGCTCAAAATATTAATAAAACGGATGAGGGTGAAAAGAATTACGTAACTCAGAGTGGACGTGTAGTTCGAAAGCCGAAAAAATTAATGTTATAAATTGTTAGATTTCGTGTCTCTATTTGTTTGTTTTGGCTCATCTTGTAGAAATTCTTCGCCAAGGTGGGAGAATGTTAAGACACGAATATATAATTATGCTAATAGTTAGCTTTAAAAAGAAAGAAAATTGTTATTGTCAATGAATGTCATTAAAAAGAAAAATAAATTATATCATTTTTCTCAGAAGAAATTAGTTTCTGGAAGAACCTGAGTGATATCTGACCATGGATAGTGATCAGCTCTACCACAAGTGTGTGTTACACAAAAATGACTGCCTTAAAAAGAAAGTAAAGTTTCCTGGTAAAATAATGAAATAATCAACGTCCTGCAAAATAACTTGAAACCGCAAATAGAAGAAACGTTGAATATATTTTTCAAAAAGATGATACTGCTTGTCATACGATTAAAAGGTAAAAAATTGGTTGTCCGAAAACAATATTTACTTTTAAAATGGCCATCTAGCGTCCAGATCTTTCATCAATTCCGTGTCAGATCTTTCACCAATTGAAAGCCAGTGCCATATTATGAAGAGAAAGCTGCGCTCGCAGCCAGCAAGAACCATTCCAGAGTTACGTGCTCGGCTTCAACAAATTTGGGACAATTTCACACCTAATGAATGCCACACTTTAGTTAACACGATGTCCAAATGTATCGAAGCGGTAATAAGTCGAAAAGGCGACGTAACGCAATGGTAGCCTTATCCTTAACTATTGTTAACTATTTTCATTTTGCGATAATATTAGATGTACATTAGGGTGGGTCAAAAAACCGAACTTTGAGATAATCTTACCTAATAGCAAAATTATGTTGTCTTTTAGTGATATTATGACACCTACGAAATATTTTTGAATTTAATTAATATTACTTACGTTTGAATTTTTGAAACTATACAAGAAAGGCCATATAGTATGCCATGAAAAATTCGTATTTGTAATAATAATAATAACAGAGTTGTCAACAAAACCGTATACTAAAAGGGCAAGAGAAGGTGGATAAAATTAAAAACTCGAATCTCGCAGCAATCCCTAAATTCGATAGCAAGAAAGATATCAATATTGAATGATTTTCATTAATTTTTCTGTTGTATTATTTTTTAAATTATTAATAAATGATTATTTTGTTCTAAAAACCCTATTTTCCTTGAGACATTTATGTTATATGACTACCAGAATTTATTCAAGTTATACGTATTTCCAAGGCAGAGCGTAACCTGAAGATGAGGTGCTATTTACTTTAAATTCTAGCATTACACTGTTTTCATGTAAAGGCAACATAATTTTACTATTAAAAATCAAAAGCGCAATATTCGGTTTTTTTTTCATACAAAAATGACCCACCCTAATGTAACACGCCGAGGTGCTACTATTGGTTGTTGTCTTTATGGACAACTAAATAAGTAATAAATGAATCCAAACAGATAAACAATTTAATTTATTAGCAAGTTAATTTACTGGCACCTTGAAAGATTATCGTCTGCAAGAATTTAACGCGTATTTATTTTCGGGGTAACTCGGGCAAAATTTCCAAGAAAGAAAAGGTCAGTTTTATGGTTACAGGCCACTCCGGCTAGACGAATTGCTACCTGACACTACGGGGCCCCTATACCATGCAATAATAACTACAATAAATCTACGCTAGGCGCCAGCCTTCGAAGAAATTGTCCGAGTTACTTTTGTTGATATTTCTAAACAATTTTCAATAATTAAAATGGCTCGTGATCGCTAATTCGGACGGATCCCACTTGTGCCGTTCACCCGTTCTTTAATCCCGGTGGAAACGGTTATAACTATGAGATAGCAGGAATTGGATACTTAAAAAAAATAAAAAAAATAAAAATGCGGACTTAAATTTAATTAATTTATTTATTGCAAATTAAGGGAAAAAACTCCGGCTTCTCGGCTCTCTGCAGCCTTGAAACATGAGTGTAAAAACCCAATCTTTTAATTACTGTACAAACGAAACACACAAAAAAAAAATTACGATCGTATAAGAAATACAGTAGAATTCGTTTAACGGCTTTCTCGTTCGAATATCGTGACGAACTAATTAATTCCAATTACACAGTTGGTGGGTTCTATGCTTGTCCCAAACAATATTTGTGGACTTACTATTCAATTTACATGAACAATTAATTTGTTTCCAAAATTATGTTTATCCTGGTACTCGTGTTTAACACTTCAATCGTACTCGAAGACACGCTCTGTATATCAACCAGTGCACAGTGTGGCGTTTGTGCCTACAGTGTACTTCCTTAATGAATGTAATTGATTAATTACTCAGATACTGGGGGAAGTATGTGATACAAAATGCCGCCCAGGCGATCAATCTGCGAGAGAATCAATAGTAATCGCTAGTTTTTCAAGGGAAGCTCTCCTGGGGAGACGCGTGGCCCGATTTTTATAACCTAATAACGCTGCGAAATTGGGGAGTCTAGTTCAACCGCGAATTTCGCTATTTTGAGGTGGCGGGTCAATGCCTCACGCTTTATTAATTAACCTCTGATTGCGTTGTTCGACGATGATCTAACCTGTACGCGATGGAATGTTTTTGACCGTTTTTTACGACGCTCTACTATGTGTAGTTATGGCCTTACGGTCTCAAAGCAGATCACTTCTAATTAACTACAGATCTCCCGACAAAGACTACACCTTGGTCCACACACAGAGTGTGATGGAAACTCGGCTGAGAAGATGGCACTGATTACGTGATTCAGAATTGGTTTGACCTCTTAATTTTACTGCCCTAGTAATACAACTGATTGGCCTTGATTTAGGTAATTAATCTGTGCTGGTCACACTGGGTTTTAGTGGCAGATCTGAACTTGCCTTAGACCAGTGGTATGAAACAATCGATTTCACTGCGCAAATCGAAAAACACGTTGCTTGCGTGTTTCCAATTTGCCAGAGAATACCGAAAAGGATTCACTAATTTTACAAAGTACCCTGTATATGAATTGCACGATAAATTGGAAACGTCGGCTGACTGCCCTGGTCGATTTAAATTACAGAAACGCCAACAAACTAGTTAATAATTTATATAACAATGGTCAAGCAATGCCACTACAGTGGATGCCACTGATTTACTTTGACTTTGGTTCGGATGCAAATTAACACGTTAACTGCCACGAGAAGCAAGGCTGCATCTCACATATTCAGATTACTGCCGCCACGAGTAGCAGTTCTGCATCTCAGGCATTTGTGTACTGTAGGCTGTGTGATAAAGCAATGCTTCTCAATATCCTCTCATGTGTATGGAATATGTTTTCTTGGTGGCCTAGCGAACTCTTATATATCTTTAGCTCACATTTTTACATTACTAGTGTCCAGCAATAAACCAATACATTATTAGGTAGTTGGAAGTTATTATATAATGTACATATAATTTGAACAACTGATTCTTTATTTTTTAAACGCTAAGAATAAATAAAAAAAATGAATACAACATATTTCTAATAAAAAAATAATCGAGGAAAAAAAAACAAAGTTTTTGCAAACGTGTTTGTTCTTCCTCGTAGGATATGATTTCTAAAGAGAACGAATAACTAATACGTACTGCATTCGAATAAAGCACGCAATGTATAAATTTATAAGTTTACAGCAGATTCATTCCTGTCTTTCGAGAAGCAAGTATGCATCTCATGGTTTTCTAGATCCAAATGTTTATTATGTGGCCATGAGATGTTAACATGCTTCTCAATTTCAAAAATTCAAAAAACTAACAAAAATGCAAAATTGTGTACATAAATTAAAAAAGAATTACTTAAAACATTCAAATAAATGTTTTAAACGTATTTAATATTCTGGCCCATATAACTCATTTTTTGACTCTTCATTGTGGCGTTTAACGTGTTAAGACTAAGAATAAATTTCCCAAGTAAGTACTGAAATTTATAGATTATGAAAATTTAATCATCTAATACCACCAATTATGTAACGAATAAGATACAAATTAGAGCAAATTACCTAACTCCGTGCCGCGGAATAAAAATCCAAATTCACGCACAACACAAATTTTAGATCCACTTCGCGGATTAAATTACGCGTCACGACCGTGATATTTAATTGTATTTTAATTGGCTCTCAAAACACTGATCTTTTATACGACCGGACTAATTAGATTAAACCCTCTAGTGAAAATAATTAAAGAAATTAGTAAGTAACTCAAGCAAGCTGCCCAGCATGAAAATACGACTGCTCGTGTTCAAAGCGCGTGGCTATCTGTCTGTAATTTTTAAATTCATTTTTCAACTGCCCCTAATTAAGGCCCCTCCCTTGATTGAAAACAAAATTCAGAATATACTTTGGCCAATAAGATAGCGTCTAGCATTCAAAAATTCACGCCCTACAGTTTCCTAGAAATGCGCTTTCGACTTCACGAGCCCACCCGTGATGTTCCACATGTCTGCAGCGTCTGTAAATTTCCAAATTATCCTGACGTTTTTATTATTTCCTGCCTTTTGCAAGTGTCATTTTCAATGCTGTATTATCTTACGTTTACTTATGCGTATCGAATTGCAACTTTTAAAGAATAGCAGACTCGTATCCGAAACTCTCGTGACCCAAAATTTATGTGACAATCCCTTCAAAGCCCATTGAACGATCTCAAGTGCGATAGGATTGATGGCCTTTCGCGTCTGCTAGATTGTTATTGAAAAGGACCCCACGCCTTCTTCCCGGCCGGCAACTCGGCTCCAGTTCCTAATGAATGTACATTTGTTTGTGATTTATCATTTTCGAAAACGCTTCCTCCCGACCCCCGTGACAGGAATCATAATTGCAATTATTCGTAAAAAATTTTAGTTACATCAATAACATGCTTATTTGTTTTATATACAAATTCGCGACCGTTTCACTAATGTACATTCGTGTTCCCATGTTTTATTAGTTAGAATTTAGTTTTATATGTTAAACGTTAATAAACAATTCCCATATCGTTACAATATTGTAGTGATTTTCATACATTTTTTTTCTACAAGAAAAATTTTCTTAAAAAAAACTTCACTGAGGCAGGGCTCCTAGTATGTAGATTTTATATAAATTTCTAAAAAACAATTCATTTTAATAACGTATTACTTCGGAAATAAATTGCGAAATTATCAAATCAAATTATTATCAACTGAAGAAAGTTGAAAATAATATTAATGTATCGTTATTGTTTTTTTTTTTTTTTTTAATTTTTTGATAATATTCTGTTGATTTTCTGATTTATTTTGTGGCAATTAAAAAAGTTTACATGTATCATAAATAAAATGATGTCAAAGCATTCGGTTAAGTGGGAATTAATATTTTTATTCGACTACTATTTTCATAATGTTTATAATACTTGTTAAGTTTTTTTTTCTTTTCTTTTCTTTTGCCCACTTTTACCCCAAGTGAATTAGATAAAGTAACAATTCGTGGTATAGGAGAAAATCAGCAAATTAGCTGACCTCTTACGGCCACTTTCGTAACTACTGAAATAGGGAAAACATTAGAATTGCCATTAGACTAAGTACAACAATTTGAGTTGCAAATAGTATGAAATAGTGTTTAATTGATGAAAATAAATAACTAAACATGACTAGTACATTTCTGTGCAACAAAATTAGTCATACTGAAATATTAAAGTTTAAATTGGATATAAAGAACAAATACAGCGTGAGTCAATAGTGCGTATTCGGAAGATAGCGTCTTTATTATTGCAAATTTTTAAAATTGTTTTTGCTATTACTTACGTATGGTACCGGTGCATGATATAAAATTAGTAACAATTGTACAGGGTGATTCGTGTGGCTGTGTCAAACCAAAGTTATGCTTTTTTAAACGGAACACACTGTATATTATGGCCAATATCGATTTACCTTTAAGAGTAGATCAATTTATTATAACGGTACTATGTATCCAGAACTAATGGTTTTTGAGGTATTGACATTTAAATGTAAAGAATGGCACTTATTGGTATACATATAATAGTTCAGATGTTTATTACAATTAGGTTTTTAAACTTTACAGTAATATTACATAACCTGGCTGAATCAGAAAATAGTATTCATTTTGAAAATATTCCTATTATTTTGTACAGGGTGATTCAAATCGCAGATGTTTATATTACTCGATTATTTTTAATGGAACACCCTACATATTATAATTAAATTTATTATGTCTTTGACTAAGCTTCACATCACACTTGCACACACTGAGACCTCAAGTTCTAAAAACAGCATTTATTGAAGCTTCCAACGGTTTTTTTTTTGTTTCTGTTTTGTATATAATATCGTTGATTTTAATTAGAAAATCTGTACTTAGTCTGTTTGTAGTTCTTAGTTTGTTAAAACTTATACTCATTTGATTTGTAACATAAAAAAACGCTGTATTTAATAATCACAAATGGAAACGGAATGTTTTCCCTATTTCGTTGACGCTTTTGATTGGCCGTTACATAAAAAAGCGCCACCTGGCGGTTGCTGATTTTCTCCTGTAGGCACATTTCTCCTAAAATAAATCAATAAGTAAGATCCTTCCTGAAAGCATTATATAGGAAGCATAATATGTTGCGTCCAACAATAATAATAGGCGTTTTCGTTTCGTAAGTAATCCGTAACTGATCTGAGCTTGAAGTGGATCCTTAATTGATCTAATTCCATTTGATCCCATGGTGGTATGGAAAGAACTCTACATACAGGATGAATGACAATTGTACCGACAAAAAAACGGATAAGAGAATCGATGTCACAGATTACGGGTAAAATGTTTAAAAAATTCTTGTGAGCAGTTTATAATTAATTAAAAAATTACCACAAAATCAAGCTCCGCCACTGCATACGAAATACAGCGGCCACGTTCTATAAATGCGGCACTATAATAATAGGGACTATAAAATTTTTTATTGACGTCGCCTGCACACAATGCGACCTTGACACACATCTCAATTAATTTTATTACTGGCGAAGGCAAGTTTCTTTTACTCGACGTAATTATTAGTAAGAAATACGAATAATAAATTCGCAAATAATTGTGTAAATAATTGTTTGTTAATTCGTGCGGATTATTTACTAGAGCGGAATGTACCAAACGCCGCGTCGCTAGTATTGTGCGTAATACTAATTGGTAATAAATAATTATCGCCACAAAAGAATGATTACTTGATTACATTTACAAAATACCTACTGCTTAAACGGATCGGTTTTCTCTATAAATTTTTATTACGTACAGCAGTTTTAAAAACGACGTTGCTGATCTGCGTCCAGTTTCTAAGTTAAATAGCGTACTGAATGAATGTAATAGATTACGGGATCACATTTAAAATATTCTAAGGAATAGTTCATAATTAATTAAGAATTAAATCCGAAGTGAAAATGAATGTGTACGGTAGAACGAGGTAGAACGATTTGCAACCAGTGCGCCAAAAACGCAGGACGTGAGGTTGTAAACGTTGGAATCTGTTAAACTTTTAATAAGGTCTGTTCCTGCATCACTTTTTGACGGTTTCGAAACTGGGCTTAGCGCCCTCTAGGATCCCATTCTGTATTACTGTAAAAATTTGATTTCATTTACTGTTCATTTAGACATCGAAAGTAAAAAATAATTTAAAAAACGGTGTTTTTTAAAATTATATGGGGGCGTAATTTTTTTCAAGTGAAATTAGTTAAGCGCCCTAGAGAATTAAAAGACGCGTATTTTAATGTATTAAACATTAAGAAAAAGCTCATATTAATACCGAAAAAAGAAATGGTTTTTTAGGTGGTTCAGACTAGCCTTGACAGAAAACATTTACAACAATAAGGAAATTCTTATTATGAAAATAAACAAACTTATTACAAATAGCACAAAAAATACTAACCTGAATTAGCACCATAAACAGACTGACTAGTGTTCTGAGGATATGCTGGGTTGTTACTGGGATATGAATTAGCTGTCGCTGGAAATCCTCCCGCATTCGCACTGGATTGATAGGAGCTCGTTGAGGATGAGTATGCATTCTGATAGGAATTCGTCACACTTGGGGTGTTATAAGATCCGGTGTTGCTATTCACATAGCTGTTGGCTTGATTCGATACATACGAACTTGTAGTCTGTAAGCAGAAATATCTCATGAAATTTTTTTATTAGCGCTTAAAAAATCAGTTAAATGCAGTAAAATAAATCATCAGATTGCCTTTGTCATCCAGGTAAGTGATTGCTGCTGTAATCCTTAAGTACCAACAAAAAACTTGTTAGGAAACATCGGGATCTAGCATGCATCAAACCTCAGTCTCGTCATCAGCTTCATCATTTACAAATTTACAATAAGAAAATTTGAATTTGTAAGGCGAGCAGTACAAACCTGTGCAGTGTTGTAATTTCCTGAACTGTAATTCTGCGTCTGATAGGAGCTTGACTTGGGCTGATATGAATTGTAATTTGACGACTGCGAATACGAATGCGAATCAGTTTGTTTATTAATGTCAATGGCAGAGGGAGTTGCACTCTGAGCACTACTTCCTGTCATGGAACTTCTGGTTGGGGCAGTGTATCCTGTCGTGAGATGTTCACTTGTCTGTGGAATGGATTCTGAATTAGAACGCTGAAACAGACAGGACTCAATAAAAGCATGGATTTCATTTTGAAATATCATCCGCTAAATACAGAACACTCACACTCTGAGACAGGGCTGAGCTAATACTGTTTTGCGTGTTGGCTTTCTGTTGGGCCGAGTACGCATCCAGAGAGACGTTTTGACTTCCTGCATTCAGATCTAAATTTGAGCTAGGCGTTGAAGGGTTATCCAGACCTGAATTACTTGCACAATTGAACTTTGGATCGGGAACTCCGTCGAATGATGTATTGTCTGAAATGAGATCCATCGCACCAAACTGAACGTCGAGATAACCAATGCTGCTTAAATCTCCGGGCATTTCCACTGCACTTGCAGGAATCTATAAACAGATTAAAAAACACATACTTGTAAATGAAGTTAACACGAAACAAAAATACTTATACCTATTAGTTTCAGTAACTAATCTCTTTTTTTTAAATTTCAGATTGAAACAGATCTTGGTAAAAGTGCGCTTTAGCTTCCTAAATTTGCGCATACTCAGAGCTCCCAGATGTCTTGTAATAGAGTACTTGCACAAATGTTTTATCTTTTTATGTGCTAGAAGAAATGTATTCACGTCAGAGATTAAAATGCATAATGTAAAATATGTAAATATTTTACATTACAGTGCATCCGCACAAATATAGCCATGTGCTTTCGCATATTGAATTTGGATCTAAAGGCATTTGATCAGATAAGTAGTGTTCTTTCGTCAGAGGTTATTCTGTTTAAACGGATCATGGTCCATAATCCTCTTGCCACTCTGAATAATTGAATTTTTGTGATTCGATTAACGAATCCTGATTTGTTTGGACATTTTATACTAGTTCTTTCGAATTATATTTTGGATCTTGTTTACTTAATAATAACCGACGAAACACAATCTGATGTTGTTGGCGAAAGAATGCAGTTTACATGCACGAATTATTTTCCAACATTTTAGAATGTATTATTTGACTCTACAAAAGGAAATTTTCACGAGCAAACCAACAAATGTGGGAAAAGGTACTCTGAAGATGTGGTACATTGAGCCAAATGAATAAAATGAAGAATATGCTTTTACTTCTTAGAATTTAGAATTTCTTTTAAAGCTTAAATACGTGGAACGCGAAAAAGAGAATAAAGACAGTTTAATATCATTGGAATGTGTACGGGAAGTGAATTTTCTATTTCAAAGGTATTAAGTCTCGTCGGGAGATAAACCCAGTTGTATCAAGTCCAGGGAAAAAACGACCTCGTAAGATATCAAAAACTGATGATTTATTAGATTCTTCAAAGATGATAACTAGGAACATAGTATATGAAATGTACACATAGTCAATTTTATTATTGACAATGTGTTTATTGTAATTAATATTTAATGATTTACAGAAAAGCATCTGACCAAATTCCTTGAATAAGGAACTCCGAGAGAGTAATATTTTCTTAAGTGACAGTAGCCTAAATCGAACATTGCACAGCCTAGGTTTTAAGTTTAAGAAAGATAACAATCGTAGAGCTTTAGTTAAGACATATTGCAGCACATATTGCTGACATGAGAATTAAGTTTCTGAAAACTTACATGGAAAACCTAAGTTCAACGTTGCACAGACAGGTAGTTTTCCTCGACGAAACGTGGATTTATGCCAAAGGTAACATTGGAAAGTCATGGCAAGATCAAGACGTTCGTAGTGTCAGAAAACCTGCAGATTACGAGGGCAAACGTTTTGTTGTGGTACATGCAGGCAAAAGGAAGGGAATGTAGAAGGTGCATCTTTATTGTTTGCATCAAAATCACCTGTAGAAGATTACCACGGTGAAATGAATACTGAAATGTTTATGAAATGGTTGCGTGAACAGTTAATAAATAATTTAGAACAGCCATCATTAATAATTATGGACAATGCACTATATCATTCAACGCTGGTAGAAAAAATGCCAACATCTTCCTGGAATAAAGCAAGTATTATTGATTGGTTGTCGACTAATAATATCCCTCACAATTCAAGCATCTTTAAATGTGAATTGCTTGCTTTGGCGAAGTCCAATAAAAAAGAAAAACGTTACCTGGTGGATGACTTAGAGCCAATGAACATGAAGTGGCACGATTACCACCTTATCAGTGTGAATTCAATGCGACTGAATTAATATGAGTCCATCTTTTTGTACACTTGTTATAAAAAATTGACAGGAATACTTGACGTTATCGGTGTTACATTTCTAATGTCATTTAGTATATTTTGACCAATCAGTACATATTTCTACGTACTGATTGGCCAAAATTAGAGAGTTAGGACATGGTGGACCCAGAAATCAAAACCACTTGATTTTCAAGTGTCGCATTCTATGTCTGACATTTCAAAACGTAAATTAATCGTCAAAAAAATTATGACAGCTCAAAAATTTCATTTAGAAAATTCTTTGAAATGCGAATTAAAATAAGAATATCAATGCAGGAACAAATTAACAGTCGCAAACAAACATTAAACAATATTTTATAAAACTTTTGGCATGTGTGTGCACAATCTTTTTATATTTTTGAATGGCAACATGTGGGTAAATAATCTTTATCTACGACCACTACTGTAAATGACAAATTACGTACAAGACATAAACTATGTAAGCCGCTGTTTACAAACGTCGTGCGTAAAGTAAGAAAAACGCACAACGCACCTACTTTACGCACATTTGCAATTAGATCTACGTAGCTGCGTCACATTAGATTGACAGTCGTCGAAATTGCAAGTGTCATTGCTGATTACTTTGAAGGTAATTTTTGTGGTCGTAGATAAAGTATAGTACAAAACTCGAGTTGTAAAGCAATTACGCACTTGTGGAATTGCTTGCATTCGCCGCTGCGCGGCTCATGCGCTGCTTTTTCACCGTGCGTAACTTGCTATTTACAACTCTCGATATGTAATATACTATTATTGTTATCATGTGTAATTCTAATAAAAAATTTCCGGTTCATTTAGATAAATTTCCGTACTTTTATTGTTTGTCAAGACCAAAATTAACAAAGTTGGGATTGCATTGTATTTCAGCGTTCAAGTATTTCAGTGTTTTCCTTCGAGAATTACCAAATTGTACCCACTAGTCTTTTGCAGCTGTATTTTATTTAATTCCATACACTCTAACTCTTTTTGCACTTTTACAATTATTAGTCTCGCTTTTACAAGCAAACTGCTTCGTTCTCACTCTACTTCCACTCCATTCCAGCACCTCGTGAATAATCGAACTTAGTTTGTAAAAAGAAGAAACAATCTTCATTAGTGCATTTCTGATTTTGCCTATTTAATGTCCAATTGTGCCTCAATTTCAAATTTTTAGGAAATCGGTGGAGTAAAAAGTTTTGCTTCGACAAATTTTTGTAATTTGTTGCTGAACAATCAGGGCATAATGACAGCTAATATCGAAAACTTATAATGACAATTTAAAATTTTGAACGTCAAACTACAGATAAAATCTAATTATCCATGAAAACTGGGTCCAACGAATCAAAACGTGACCCCTCATGTCCCAACTCTTATTTATACAGGCTGTTTCAGTGAAGATGCACTAATCTGATTTACAAAGATATTTTCTGAATTTCGTATGACGCCTTCTGAAATACAATTTACTGATCTGAACTACAATTACTACTTTCTTAAATACAATTTACTAATCTGAAATTTTCTAAAATACAATTGAAAAAGGTGTAGTTATACCTACATCAATAAATTTTTCCAATTTTTACGTCAGTGAAATGATGATGAAATTTTCTGTCCGTAACTGTACTAACTATACTATAACGTGCTATAACTGTACTCTCTAATCAAGTGACCTATGGAAAAAAAATTGTATGTCTTTGATTAATCTATTTTTTCAAGTGTCATTTCAATTATTTGTAACTGTCAATGGGCCAGTTGTACAAAGTAGGTTTAAACTGACGCTAAACTGAACCAGGTTCAAAGTGAACAAAATCGCATCTAATTTTATTTATGAATGCATTAATTGCCATATGTCATTAAGATCCTATGCGAATTTGTTTACTTTGAACCTGGTTCAGTTGAGCGTCAGCTTAAACCTACTTTGTACAACTAGCCCAATGTGATTAATGGGTCTATTCTGCGCATCTCTGTAAGCAAATCTGTATCTTTCTGTAGGCTTATGGATGATATTCAATTCTGCGTTCCCTATTGCTTCCAGAAAACCTTACAGACTCGTAAATATTTACGAGTGAGTTTAATGGTCCCAGAAAGTTACAGAAATTGTTGTAATTAATAAATATAATAAATAATAATCAAAATTAGTAAAAAAAAAAAAACATGAACGTTTTAAATAATAATAATTTTGCCTTATTCATTGGATTATTATTAGAAGATCATAATAGGTAAAGATATTCAAGAGTAAAGAGTATATTTTTGACTGCATAAATATTTCAGAAACTTTTTGCGAATTCAACGGCGACGACTGCGAGATGAAATGGATCCTTTCAATATGTCTGATAAACAATTCATTACATTATTTCGATTAAATAAGCAATGTCTAATAAATTTAATTAACGATTTAATGCCTCACATACCGAACAGAAATATTAAATAAGTATTAGTAACACATAATAATAAATGAATATGTAGCGACCACAGCGCCACCTGCGGCACATCTCTATACTATTGCCATGCACCAAGCTCTAACACCCTTCCACACCACACTCAGCCCCACTACAAGATGGATGCCGGGGCTATATAAACGCGTGCAGAGCAGACCGAAGATCATTCTGCCCCAGCCCAACCTCTTAACCAAACCCAGCTGCAAAGTTGGACCTCCTCTCCAATTGCCAGCCGCAAGGTACCGTAAAGTATTAGACCTGAAGTTGTAGTAGTTCCTTTGAACCATCGTAAGTGCGGTATTTACAGGCGAGAACCCAGAATTGCAACATTTACGATTCTGTAAAATGTCAGTTACAGGATAATCGTAAGCTATATTTTTACAGATTTACGAAAATTTTACGAGTAAACGCAGAATAGACCTATAAGTTTAATTTATTAACAGAAACCTTTGTTCATAAGAGTTTATTGTTGCATTGTGAACAGTTAAATAACAAACCAATAATCCTAGCAAACGTTATTAACGATTTGAAACGCAGAATTCACTTGTGTTTACAGGAGAACGACGGACATTTTTGGTACCTTCTATAAACTAGTTTTTCATTGTATACATTTGACGTCGCTATCTTTATAAACGTAACATTTATTCCAATACACTTTATTGCACTAAAATTTAGTTAATTCAAATTAAGTGAATCATCGTAACAAAACTCATGCACCGAACGTAACCTTAAAACTTGTCGAGCTGTGGCTGCGTATATCGTTCCTGTAATTCTAACACCTTGTAAACCCGAAAAGCAAACTTTACAGGAGAGACTAAAAACTGCCTAATTTGATTTGTTAACCCAATAATTAGGTTTAATAATGATATTTGAATAAAAATACTTTATTCTTAGGCCGGGCGCAGACTGATCAAGCAAAAACGTCTTTAGACAAAACATTTTTGTTTGAACTTGCCAAAATCTGTTTTTTACATGCATTAAATAGGTACCATCGCACACTGTTGAAACAATACTTGCCAACAAAACACAACGCTGTTAAACAAAATGTTGTGTGAAAAGACAAATTTGCTTAATCAGTGTGCGGCGACAGTGTGCTTTGTATAAAAACGTTTTCTGTCTAATCAGTGTGCGTTACCGGCAGGCACCATCCAACTAGATGTTCGGCTAAAGATAAAATCGGTTTTAGGTTTACCGGTTTATTTTTCAACAGGTTTAACTGGATCAGGTTTAACTGAATTGAAATAACCGGTTTACCGGTTAACTGATGAGAGTAGCGAGTTATCGCAACCATCACGTTAACTTACGGTAAACGTTAAAATTACGTGGCCCCATTCATTTTCCATTGGATCACATGACCTTAACGTTTATCGTAAGTTAACGTGATTGTTGCGATAACTCGCTAGTGATGATTTTATAAGGTTGCAGTAATCTGTTTAATAAAAGATTTCGTTAAGTAAATATTTAATTCCAGCTAACCACAAATCGATGTTATAAATATTCACAGCTCACTGAGGATCAACTATTTTTTTTATTTGTTGATAGAAAAAGCACAACGAACACTTCAACCAAGGTAACCAACTGAGATATAGTCATTGTACTGCTCTCAACTTTTATCACCAACAAACAAAAAGATTACCACTCGAGTAAAATGGCGAAACGTCACACGGTCACACGAAAAAACCCATAGTCGGTTCCAAGATTCAGAAATCGGTTCTTCGGTTTAAACCTAATTTTTGAAAAACCGGTTAAAACCGATTTTTTCATAGCGGAAAAACCGGTTTTTGAAAAAACCGATACTTTTTGCGCATCCCTACATCCAACAGGTTACAACAAAAAGCAACGTGTCTGGAGTGCAAACTTAAATTTTTGTTTGACGTTCGTTCGGCCGACTGTTTTGACTAAAGTCGCTTTGCATCATCAATGTGCATTTCACTCAAACAAAGCGTTATGGAACAAAACGAAACAGTTTTGTTGTAAAACGTTTATGCATGCAGCATTGTTGCAAGATCAAACATAATGTTTTTCAGTGCCACAAAACGTTTTGTCAGAAGACGTTTTTGCTTGATCAGTCTGCGTGGTTTTTAGTAACTATCTAAATATTTTAATTATAATTAACCGCCAAATTTGAAAAATGATTTTTTGTGGGTTACGAGGTATTAGAATTATGCTCTTGACGCGTGCTTTCTTTCAACACATTTCTAACAAACTCACTGATCTGAAATGGCTTAATATGAAAAACAGAAGATATCTACATTCTGCTCAGTTTTTCCACAAAATTTTAATATACAAAAGTCCACCTTATTTATATGATAAGATAAAATTCCGGACGGATGTTCATAACACTATCAGGAGTCGGGGTTTACTATCTATTCCTAAACACAGACTAGAATTCTTTAAGCGTTCTTACAGTTACCGAATTGTTAATGTTATGTACGACCTTCCGCGGGATCTCTTGGAATTACGACCTACCAGCTTTGCTAAAAAATTGAAAAAAAAAAACCCTCCTTCATGACCAAAACGCACTAATATAGTATCTAAATAAGTAATGACTTTCATTTTTAATTTCTACATCTACAGGCTTCCTAAATCTTAAATCTTTGTATTTTGATAATTACATATATGTATAATGTATTTCTTATTGCGCTTCTTCTTTGCACTTTGTCTGTGCCGGTTTGTCGGCTGGCATTATTTAACTTAGTTATGGGACAGGGGGTAGATCAGGGTGCTAATTTGGTTAGTATATCTGACCCTGTACCCTTTAAGCACAAAACCCATCTAGTTTAATACTTGAATTCAAAATTAGAGTAGTGGTTAATTTAAGTAGTAGCTAGTAGTTATTGAATACTATGTACTTCAGTTTCACTTGTCTAACCAGTTTATGTGCTTAATAAACATATTATTATTATTATTATTCAATTCTAAAATTAAACGGGTAAGCGGTCTTCTAACGGTCGATACTCCTTAATTCGTAATTATTATTATTATTATTAAACAATTTAAGTAGCGACATCTTGCAATCGCTTTTTGACTTAACATCGCAGTAGGATTGACAAATTGAAGCTAGTTCGCCACATAATAAGGTTCTGCTGACGAAGGCTCAACTAAGCCTGAAGCAGCTGTACAGAGCATGCTCGAGGAATCTGCTGTAATCAAAACCGATTTGCACAAAATTTTTCTATTATTATTATTAAGTGCTCTACAATTTTTATGTGTAATTTCCTTGTGTGTTCCATATTACAGTGCCACACTGATGTGCCATGTATAGAAATAAAAGTATCAAATAAAATAATTTTGATTATATGGTTTACAAAAAAACTGATAACTTTTTGGCTTTTAAAGATTGTTATTTTAAAAGTAAGTTTTTCATACCTTGGATGGAGGTGGAACTCTGGCTCGCTGTGTTTTAGTTCGAACAGGTTGCTGTGTGGTTTGTGCTTCAGGTACAGATCCATAATTAGTATTAACAGCAGTATACCCGCTGCTAACATAAGTGTTTGGGGGCATGTACTGGTTACTACTGTAAACTTGAGATCCTTGAGCAGACGTATTCCCATAGGTTTGACTTGACAGGTGTGTCGCCTTTATGTCGCTATTCTGCTGGGTCAGCTGATTCAAGTACTGAGTTTGGGCAGCATTCAAGGTACCTACAAGAGGCACTGGACTCTGTGGTGGCATCTGATTCTGTTGCAGAGGAAGCTGCGCTCTTTCTTCTGGAATGGGGGACCTCGAACCAATTTCAGGTTCTTTCGGTATTTCTGGAGGATTACTAGGCGTGAATACTTTAGTGTCCGCCAAACTACCAGTGTATTCCTCGGTTGACCACTCATCAATTCCAGGACCTTCATCCCAGTTGCTCTCGTTATGATTGATGGTGGTGTTGGGATCCCAGGTGTTTGAATTGTCCCAAGTTTCGATGGGACGACTGTTATTGAAACTGCTCCTGCTGTTTCGAGGTGGATAACGACCCCCTGCTCGACCCCCACCTCTTCCTCTACCACCACCACTACCCCGAGTTGGTCCACCAGAACGCCCTCGTCTGTCACGATGATCTGGTCTTCCCCCATCTTCCAAATTGCGTTCGTTCTCTTGTTTCTCTCGACCCCTCCAGCCTCGGCTGTCATTATGTCGTCCATGAATGCGTGGTGGGCCCCCACTCTTATTGCGAGGTTTATCCTTCTCCGTGAGTGCCTGTTCGTTCCAATCCTCTGTAGGAGTCTCTGTATTTTCTGCTTTACTGCTCGAAGCCTGTCTGTTTTTCTTTTTCTTCACCGATGTTTCCCATTCACCCTGACCTTGGTTTTCAAACAACATGTCTGCTGCCCTTTCAACGTCGTTATCACATTCATGCAATGCTAGGCACACTTCCTCCTCCGAACGTTGTGTCATTTCCATTATCTGACGGACTTTCTCTTTAATACTTGGATCGTCGGATTTGGATCGAACATTATCACCACCACCGCCGCCGCCAGTTTGTTGTTTGTCACCTGAGCCTTTCCCTAAAAAAAATACTTTTGATGAATCTAGATACTCACTACACATCATTTGTTACTAGGTATATGCCGATCGTATAAATCTGAGTTAAGAAAATATACGACGAAATGACACAGTGTTGCCAATCGTACAATAATTATCGAATTGTATGATAATTTTAAGGACGCGTACGATAGCTTTTTTTGTACAATATTTTTACAATAATTTTGACGATTTTTTTCAGCAAATTATATAATAGTTTTAAATGATAAACGGAATAGTATTTTTATTCTACATTTCCAATAATTCATAATCTCATCAGTATTATCAGTTTTTTTTTAACTACGTTTGTGTTCTGATGTTATAATATGCCATTCATAAAATTTTCATTCTGTGCAGGCCATGGAATTTAAACGTACGCGGTAAATTGATTCTTCGCTTCGCGCTGGCTGTCGTGTGACATTTCTGTCACCAAAAAACGTAACTTTTCTTATTCTAGCGATTTTCAGTGTTTTTATAATGAAAATAAACGTTTACTTAGATAGGTAATTATTTTTAACTTCATAATAAATGTTGAAAGTGACCTCCATCTTCTTGAAGACACAACTAAAAATGTAAGTCTGGTTTCAAGATTTTTCGACAAGTTGAATACGAAAGATCAACTTGTTGTGAAAGTGCACGTACAGAAATTTTTGGTTGGTCTTGAATGATTTCCTGAACATTTTGTATGGCATCAGCAGTTCTTTTCTTTGGATGGCCGCTACCTTTTTTTTTGCTATGCTTCCAGTTTCACGCAATAAATTTACAGAGTGCATCAAATTATCATAAAATTGACCATAAATTTTTCGTCCAGTACGAAAATACGCTTCTAACATAAACGCTTTTTGTTGTTCTGAGAAAACCATTTTAAATAATAAATGAAACCAAATATTATGAACTGTCTTATAAATTGACGTTTAAAAAAATTAGATATAATCAAAGACATAACTTTTTCTTCCACAGCCAACCTAAAATGAAAATTTTTTGAATCGCTTGATATTTGTTTTTAGTATATTACCTATACGTCATTTTTTACAATAATCTGATCTGATCAATCTGAGTTAAGAACACACACAGCATGACCCCCAACTGCAAGTGGCAAATCTATTTCACGACAGTTAAAAGGAGATAGCTATACATATAAAAGTTCTTAAAATTACGATCGATCGATTGGCATTTATTAAAAAAGTGATGAACAAACTTAATTTTTTTATTATATGCCGATCGTATAGATCTGAGTCAACAAATTGAAATGACATGATATGTCAAAAGCCGTAAGGCTGTTTCACGAAAGTTAGAAGGAGATAGCCACATAAAAGTTCTTTGACTTATCGACCGATCGATCGGCATAATGGCATATAATAAAAAAAAACGAACTGCACATATAACTATTATTTTTCAATAATGAAAAATGTATTAAATATTGGTATTCTTCATCCAAAAATAACAAACAATGAATCTATGTAAATGTACAATAATTTGGAAAGTGAAAGCTGATAATGTACAATAATTTTGGTATACCCGTACGATAGTTTGGTTAGGCAAGGTTGGCAACACTGAAATGACGTGACTTGACAAAAGCCGCAAGGCTGCTTCACGAAAGTTAGATAGATAGCTATATCTATAGATATATCCAAACTTCACTAAAATAATTATTAGATTGGCGGTATAAAAAAATTACATATTTTACATAAACTGATGGTTTAGTGCATATTTTCGGTTTTCGTGCCTAAAACGCATATTTTCTACATTTCGAACATAAAATCGACATACATATTTTCAAAATATCAATTATTAATTTTCATCACAATTAGGTAAACTCTACTCACAGCGTTCATATTCGAAGTTAAAATTACTGAAAGTTAACTTTTTTTACTCACCTCTGAGAGGTAGGTAAAATTTACTCGACATGCGCAATGAAAGAAAATTCAAAGTGCTGCACGCGCCTCATATGTAATCGAATCAACACTACTAAAAGTAACTGATACAAATGAAATCGTTGCGAATTGTTATTACATAAGAGAATGATGTTTTCTTCTTCATCATCAGTACCCTCTTGTAATAATAAATAAATCTTATTATATGTAGGTACAGCCTCAATCAAAAGTAATGAAACGTTCATAATAGAAACGCTTTAGTCAGAGAGAGAAGATACCAAGTGAGATGAAGCCTTGTGGCGAACGAATGTTTCCGAAGTCCTTCGGAACCCCACAACACGTTGCACCCTCTCTGGCTCGGCACTATTGCACTCTGACTACAGCGTTTCGGTTTTGAAAGTTTCATTACTTTTGATTGAGGTTGTACATACGTACATCATAATATGTAAATACGTGCCATAACATTTTGAACACCATTTATGATAGAGTAGGTATGCTATAACAGTTGCTTTTAACAATTTATACATATAATTTATTCCAAACAGTTAGGTTAAGTGTATGTATGTTTAACTCTTATAGGCGCCATGCACTTCTCTGCGTTCAGCGCCGCCTGGCGTGGTGATTTGTGAATTAGTGATATGAAAATATTTCTTGAGACTCATTGCATGAGAATAATATCACTTTTATGACAATTTACGATTGTAGTGCATAATACTTGAGCTTCCTGGTATTGAAATACATTACAATATTCAAGTTCAAATGTAAACTAATAATTTGTAACAACTCGTATTTTCATACCACTAATGCAGAATATGGTCATTGGTGGCGCTGGCTTCGCATGTACAGTCGCAGCGCAATGTAATGAAAGAATAATGGGGGTAACCAGCCAGCCGACTTCGCCCGACGGAGCTGTAGCTCCGCCCGTCTGAAATTCTTAGTAATAGGGTTCAGTGGTTGACCAATTTCACTGGCAATTAATTATAACGCACGCACGCATTATTCGTTGATTTTAAATAAGGTTTGTCCATTCCATGAACAGAACTGCGATAGATAATTACAAAATTTAATTAGCCGACATCGTAATTCGTGTCGTAAATATTCTAAACATTATTAATGAAAATATTTATATTATTCGTAATTAATCTTTAGGAAATAATAATTATTTGATGCTCTTTCATAAAACGAAATAAAGCTATAATAAAATATAATAGTTATTGCGGAACAAAATTATTAAATCTAATTAATAATACTACTAATAATAAATACTAATTAAAACAGAAAACAATAACGATGAGATAAAAAATCGTTGCCTGTCAATAAATAACCACTTCAGATTTGAAATATTAAATTTTTAAGTTACTGCAAAAGTTTACGTGATTTAACTAGAATTAGTGAATTTAAATTATGAACACCTTTTGAAGTTTTGTAAATGTCATTTTGAATGAGCATTTGTGTGAATTGCACTAAAGCGATTTGCGGTAGATGATATTAGCTTAGCTGCCGAAATACGTATTTACGTGTTTTATAAATTGCGTATGGTCTAGAGAGATTTTTTTGTTTTCTGATATTGTAATATTTAAAAAATTTGAAGCTAGACATTTATATTCAAATATTAATCGATTAGTATGTTTTAAAATATGTAATACAAAAAATCTCGCTAAACTACTTCAATGCAATACACTGTAACCGAGTGACCCGGGTTCGATTCCCGGATGTGACAGAAATTTTTTCTGTCCTCCTGTTAGTGTTTCCTTCCTTATATTTAAAAATATTAGTCTCTTTAAAACGTAAAACTGAACAACACATTTCAAAATTTTTTTTGAACAATGTATGGTTTGCAAAATGATTGTAACGAATTTATAACATACAACGAAACGCCGCCCCCTTTAAATGTTCTTCTAGAAAAAGATGTTATTAACGTATAATTTTCCAGATTATAAATTAAAATTTCATCATCATTCAACCAATGTTCAGTGATAAATAAGATTTCAGGATAGTTATGATCTTTCAGAAATATACTTAGTTCATTAAACTTATTACGGAGGCTGCAAATGTTGTAAGTTACAAAACGTGTGTGCAAATCGTGTGATTAAGCAATATCACTTGAGGAAACTTAACAATACTTAAAAATACCAATCAAAATTATTTCTCTAGTTACTGTTTAACCTATCACAAGCCTTAACAATGGAATTAAATAATCATGTATTTAACAATATTTTATACGACCAGGACTTAAAAACTGAGCAAATTGACATTTAACTCAAACCAAGTATTATGTTTGAATAAATACTCACTTCTGCTTTTAATTAAAATGTTAAAATGTAGAAATTATGAAATAACGTTAAATATCTCCTGAACCGTCAGTAATTGGTATAGGGAAGTGTACAGTTAATTGAAAGATACTTTTATGGAGCATCTAACAACGATATAAAAATGCTACCGTTCCGTTTAAAAAACAAAAGTTATTGCCTTTCAACTGTTCTCGAAATGGAAATAGATTTACTGAATCCCTGTTTAATGAAAATTAAATTTTGTTACTGCGGTAGATACCTTCCACTTAGCTCGCAACAGCACCACAATATCTGCTTTCTAACATTCTTCGTTATTGAGTTATTAATTAACAAAGTTATATCCGTATTTTCCAAAAACCATAAACAAAGCCTAATATCTTAAAAACTATAGGACTTAGGTATAGGGAACCCTTATCAAACTTACCCTAAAATAACCTAAGCTCAAATTCGTTATAAAATATAGAGTGTTCCATTTAAAATAACGAAGTAACACATCGTACAGTCAAACTGGGACATCTTGTATATTCGAAAATAATTTTAAATTATGCAGAGCTTGAAAATATGAAACTTTTGTATAAAACATTTTTCCATATTTTCATTAGAAAAGGCGTAAATGAAGAAACCCGGTCAAATGCCACACACTGTATATACCGGGAGGACAAAAAAAGTACAATTTTTTTAAATGGAACACACTGTATATTTATAAAATTCCGTTTCCTAATAATTACGTACATTTACAATGTAACATGTATTGACACATATGTATGAGTGTTGAAATATTACATCAAAAATATGTACTTCAATTATTACAGTCAATGTGTATAATTACAATTCGCATATGAAATATTACACAATCATTTTGTAAAAAAAATTTTCAATTGCTGGAATATTACATCTGGAATATTACATCAAAGGTATGTACTGCAATTACAGTTGAATGTGTGTAATTACAATTCGCATATGAAATATTACACAATCATTTTGTAAAAAAAAACTCAATTACTGCAGCTTTATGTAATTTTACACTTTACTTTGTGAAATTACAGCCGTTAAGATAATTACAGGATTGTATGTAATATTACGTTGTAAATAAGTGGTTACTGGGTAGCCATTTATTTTTTGTGTAAATTTACATAATTCTTTTTACAGTGTATCTGGAGATATATTAATTTTTCGCATGTAATTTTACATTGTCCAGGAAATTTACAGTTCGTTTATAAATTTTACTATAAATTTTCCGTAAATTTGAATTTTTTGGCAACTATCGCGTAAAAGATTCGTTGTGGATTGAGGGGGTTGCCGTTGCCGTTAGCTATTGCGCCATTACATATTCAGGCTTTCGGCGGTGCGTATTGTGCATAATATCGAACCTATGTACGTGTTTATACTTGTAGTAAGTATTTTAATTTCATTAATAATTTTAAAAATAAGTATTATTAATATTAATGCCAATTTTTTTATCACTGTACGACACAATCATTGGTGAACATTTTATAGTGGTATAAATTCTAATTACCTAAATGTGATACATGCTGTATGATTACTGATTACTTTCTTTTGCGTCTTAAACATTCCTTCGTTGAAACTCTTTGTTATTTGTTTTAGATCAGTATGTTTCTATGGAATATATGCAAAATAAATTGCATATCCATTAAATACTATATGTCCAAATAAATTTTTGATAAAGGTAGGCCACGGAAGATAAATTATTACGTTATTTACATTAAAATATTGTCTAGTTCTTGAGTAGTTAAGTAAAACTGAAATTGAATTTGCCATATTTTACAGCTTGATATTATATCACTAACTTAAAAAACTGCTTTGTGTTGTAGATTAGACATACATTTACACTTCCATGACCTACCTTTATCAAAAATTTATTTGGACATTATGGTACGTCCTGATGTAGGAACGAAAAATAAAAACTGAAAATTAAAAATTATAAGTTTGATTAATAAATTAACAAAACACTAATGTTATACATGTATTTTTTTAAAATACAGAGAATAACTAATGTCGAGAAAATTATAATGTTATTTAATCTGAAAATGCGCAAGGAGTAACTTAATAAAAAAGTGGAATTTTGAAGTCCTCTGTAAAATATGATTGCTCATATTATAGGTATGTTTGCTATCCTGAACTGGTGTACACCAATGCATACTTGTTCGCAAAATACGCTTTAATGCAACCCGAAATGCTTGTGTGGTATGTTAGTATGGATGTGTATGATTCGTATTGACACATTATCAATGAATTTAAGCTTCATTAAAGCATAATTCGTAAAAAAAAGTGTACACTAATGTACACCAGTGCAGGATAACAAACAGACCTTGTGTGTCCAGGATTACTCGTAGACTCCACATCATTTTAAAGATTAAATAAAGAATAAATCGTATTTTGCTGAAAAATTCATAATTTCAGTTTTTAATAATTGAGTTAGGATGTTATAGATCTTACCATTCCTACAGATACATATACAGTGGAACAAAAATACGGAAACCTCTAAATATCTCAACAACGGCTAGAAGCGAAATTTGGAACAGTTAATTTAGGTGATAGCACTGATGTCAAGGTTCAAGATGATGTCGACGGTGTTGTCAACATTTCAGATTTTTCGCCAGTGCTGCCAACTTTGTAATTGTAAATGAGACACCCAGTATTTTTTTATTTGTTTAAGTTGCTTAAATAATTATTAACATAAAATGTGTAAAATGTCCTATACCTAATGTTCACTGTTTTAGAAATATTTCAACATTTGTAAGTTCGTAACATTAAAACGCGCACGTTCTTTTAAAAAAGCAAAGTTGGTGTTTGCTAAGAATTATGTAAACGTCAATTTTAAGTTAGTGTGAAAGTTCTGACTTATAACAATTTTGTTGAAATATTTAGAGGTTCCCATACTTTTGTTCCACAGTGTATACATATACGGAATTGATTTCAAAATTTTTTTATCATTATAGTTTTGTAGGAACAGATAAATTTAGAAATTTATGTGTTATTTAAAAAAAAACGTTAGTGTTATTTTGTTTACTGTTACAAAGTTTTACGTGGAATATCTGATATATTAGCATTAAGATAATATAATACGTTACCGGATGAAATGAAATCTTTTAATAGCAAAAAATTCAGACATTATATGAAAACAACAATATTTTAAGTAAATTTAGTTTTTATTCACTTGATGAATTTTTTAATGTTGCGCCCATACTCTGAATATTCTGAGCAATGTTGTTCAATGTTTGTTTTTCATTACACTAAATTTTAACTTGTCATTATGTTATTGTTACTTGTCTACACCACTGGTACAGAAGATCAAATACATTGTTATCATTATCAACATTTTTTCTATCTTTAAATCATATTTAAATTTAGATGTGTTATTTAGAAAAAAAAAACGTTAGCGTTATTTTGTTCATTATTACAAAATTTTACGTAGAATATGTGATGTATCAACCTTTTTTCTATCTTTAAATCACATTTAAATTTCTTTTGTTTTTTCTTAAATATCTGTAAAACTTCTCTTAATAAATGCGTTTAATTTATATTGTATTTCTATGCCACTTTCTCCAATAGTAACTGATATTATACTGTTATCACTCGACGTTCTCGACGTTCTCGGATGAAGGAACAACTGATTGGTGAACTTACCAAACAAACTTTATTCAAGAGAATATTAACTTATATAAGCAATTGTTAAACTCTATGTTAACCGACGTGACGTTTTTTTTCTGACGCCCGCGCTCTATATATTAATTTTTTTATTTATAATCTTAACGCAAAACGTGTTGCTGCGAGCCGAATCGAATTTATTTTTTTTTAACAGAAAAAAATTGCAACGCGCCGCGAAACGGCGTTGGTAACAATCCGCCCCCCTTTGAAGATCGCAGCTGCGGTTGCGGTGTTTTTAATATTGGTGGTTATCAATTGGTGGACCCGGAGCTCTTCGGAGGTCGTCCACGTGAATTTTGACCTGTTCGCCTTCCCGTTGAATCCAAAAGGCGACTGGGCTGGCTGCTTCAATGACCTGGTATGGTCCGTTCCATGGATCAGGTATCTCCTCCCCAGTGGCGATGTTACGGGTACGAGTCAAAACCCAATCTCCGGGTTGGAAGCGGATAGGTATCGGCTGTCCGATAGCGTACCTGGCCGGGTAGTGATTTTGGTTCCGGTGGACCATCCTGACACGCTCCGCCTGGGCAATCCTTGCGTTTCCCTGTGGCCCATTGTTAGCTTGCCAGTCTCCTGGCCGCGGAAGCTCGTAGCCTAGTAGGGCATAGCTGGGAGTGATTCCTGTAGCAGCGTTCTTCCGGGTGCGCAGATTATACATTATAGTGGGTATGGCAACGTCCCAGCTTCGGTTATTTCGTCCTCGTAGGTGAATGCGTAGGCCTTTTTTTATATCCTGGTTCCGCCGTTCATCCGGATTGGCACGAGGATGGTAGATAGGTGTTGTCCAGTGATAGCATCCCCACCGGTTGATGGCAGCGTCCCAAGTGATGGAGGCAAATTGGGGCCCGTTGTCCGTAAGGATGGATTTTGGGTAGCCATACCGAAAGAATACATCTTCCTCGAGTTTCCGGACTATTGTTTCAGTCCTGCTATTCGATAACGGGAATGCTTCAGTCCACTTGGTACAGAGGTCCGTGGTCGTTAGGATGAATCTATTGCCTTGGTTACTTCTGACGTCCCATGAGATCCATGGCCACCGTTTCCCAGGGCTGGGAGGTCTGTTGAGGTCGAAGCGGTGCTTTAGATTGAAATGCACCTCTTTTTGTACAATGACAGGTTAGGCAATTCCTTACGTGCTCCTGCACGTCTTTCTTCAGGGTGAGCCAGAAATACCGCTTACGTATCGACCGTTCGGTTTCTTCTGCGCCTGGATGTCCGGAGGAGGGATCGGCATGGAATGCATGCAGCACTTGGTCGGTTATTGCTGATGGAACAACGAGCAAGCTGCGGTCATCTTCCTGACGTCGGAGGTAACCAGTTTCGATGCTGTAGAGTTGCTGGAGTCCGTTATCCCCGGGCTCAGTGGGTCCGGTGATACGGATCCTCTGGAAACGATCTAAAAGTCGTCGGCTTGTCTCATCCGTTTGCTGAGCATTTTCCACCTCCCTTGACAGATCGGCGACGACCAAGACTTGAACTGTTGGCGGAATGAGCTTCTCGGTTTCTGTTACGTGGGCAGGGACGTGCGTAGGTTCCGGATGACGCGACAGGGCATCAGCGAGTTCATTTTCTCGTCCGGAACAGTGTTCCACGTCAAAGTTATAGTCTTGCAGAAGCAGGGACCAACGCGTCAATTTCGATCTGGAGTCCTTACTTCGGTCGAGCCAGAGGAGGGCGCGACTGTCGGTCCGGAGGGTAAACTTTCGGTCTTCAAGGTATGGGCGGTAGCGCTTCATCGCCCATACGGCGGCTAAGCACTCCTGTTCGTTACAATGGTAACGTTGTTCGGCGGCGTTTAGCTTACTGCTGACGTATGAGATGATGCGGCATCCGGCCTTCGTTGGCTGGTATAATACCGCGCCGAGTCCCTTGGCACTGGCGTCGGTTTGCATACGGAAGTTCTGGATTTGGCCGGTGGAGGCTCAAGGGTGCTTGTAGGGCCGTTTTGAGTCTTTCGAAGGCTTGTAATTCTTGGTTCTTGAAGCTCCATCGTCTTTTATTGCTGAGCAAGTCCGATAGGGGGGCAACGACTTCGGCACACTTCGGAATGTAATCCCTCAGCCATCCGACGAGGCTGAGGAACTGGCGCAACTCCTTGCGGTTGTTGGGCTGCGGATAGTTCTGTCCGAGATGATTTGGTTTCGGCCGGATTCCTTCGGCCGTTATTTGGTGTCCGAGGTATTCCAGTTCCGTAGCTCCGAATCGGCACTTGGCGGTGGAGCACTGCAATCGATGCTGTTGGAATCTCTCCAAGACAAGGTGGAGGTGTCTCAGGTAGTCTTCCCAGTTGTTGGAATAGATAATCACATCATCCAAGTAAACTAACGTGAAGTCCCGGTTGTAACCGGCGAGGACTTCCTGGGTCATCAGTTTTTGAAATGTTGTCGGGGCATTTTTCAGTCCGAAGGGTATCACTTTGAACTCGTATGCGGCTCCGTCCGGTGTAATGAAGGCAGTGAGCGGTCTGGATTCCCGATGTGGCGGAACCTGCCAATAACCGGACTTAGATCGCGTATGGTCTCGTGAATGCGCGGCAGGCTGGATGCTTCGTCCTTGGTCACTGCATTGAGTCGACGGTAGTCGACGCAGAATCGGGGCTTGCCGTCCTTCTTTTCGACAATCACGATTGGTGAGTTTAGGCGGAAGTGCTCGGTTGGATGACTCCGGTTTTTAGCATGGATTCGATTTGCTCATCTATGATCTTCTTCTTGGCTGCCGAACAGCTGCGGTATGGAGGTAGTCGTAAGGGCTTGGAATCCGTCAGCCTGATTACATGTTTGGTACTGGCTGTTGTTGGCTGTGTTTCTTGCTCTGAAAACACGTCTGAGAACGATGCCATGAGTGCCTGGAAATGTTCTTCGTGTTCGACCGGGAACCCATGCGGAACTAGCAAGGCGGACGTGTTCGACTGGTCCTGGACCGTTGATGGCGCAGGTAGGAAATGTTTCGTCCACCTTTGGTCCTTCCCGAAATGTATACATCGGCGATGAAGATCGATGACTGCCTGTTGATCTTTGAGCCAGGGTTGCCCCAGAATTACATTTTCGCGCAGGGTCTCCGCGACCAGGAAGTGTGCGTCAGAAGTGACATCATCGATGCGGAATTGCTGGTATGAAGTACCTTGCAGTTTCAGCTTGGTTCTCTGGTCGGCCATGCGGACTGATAGCGGTTCGGCAGATTGGATGCTGTCCGTCAACTGTGGTTGTATGAAGTTGGCGGAGGCGGCGGTGTCGACGAGAGCTGGTACTGATTTGCCGTTGATCTTGACACGTAGATGCGGCAGATCGTGGTGTCCCATCGTGTTTATTTCCTCTTTAGGTCGGCGGCGTGGCTGGACTGGTGATCGACGCCGACCCTCCTGGCGTTTCCCTGGTTCTGTTGTAGAGTGGGGCAGTCCCGATGGAAGTGTCTTCCTGGGCAGTACATGCATTTGGGGAGTTGGTTCACTTCTCTCGGTGTCTGTGCAGATGGTCGGTGTTGGTTGGTTGTTGGCCTGCGTTGAACGGCTTCTGGGAGCGGTTTTCTGGAGTTGGATTGTCGTACTGATCCCGAAGGCGGCGCTGATCGGTCCAGTTGTGCACAGCGTTTGAATAATGCGGCTTGAGTCTGTGGCAGCGGAGTCGTCATGGCTGTGTGCAGTTCCGGGCGGACAGATTGCTGATAACTTCAATCCTTTCCTCTTCAGACGTTTGTGCGGCTATCCGTTCGAATAGTTTCCACTTGCTTACCGCGAAGGGTTCCGTGAATTGGTTGGGCTCTTGTTGCGCGGAATAAAGTTTCGCAAATAGCTTCATCCGGACCTGAGTCCCATTGAACTGATCTAGGAACCTTGATTTGAACTCGTCCCACATCAGGTCTGCAGACTCATATCTGTCGAACCAAGTTCGGGCCTGGGCTGCGAGCTGTCGGCTGATGATTGGCACTTTGGTCCATTCGGGCTTCCGTGTAATGGCGAAATATTCCGCAACATGGTCCAAAAATTGTTGCGGATCTTCGGAGTCCGAACCGTGGAAAGTAGGTATGATCTTCGGGCTTATACGCTTGGCAACAATGTCCGGAATTAGTGTTGGCGATCGACGTCGATTCCGTGTTTAGTGATGCGTTAGGGTTTGGGCGCCACTGAGGTTCTTGCTCGTCCTCAGAATATTGTGCTTTTGCTCTGGCTTTCACCATTGGGGTTCTTCCAATGGCGGTCGGAACTTATTCATTAGCTCCACGTTCTGGGCGTCAATTGTTATCACTCGACGTTCTCGAGTGAGGGAACAACTGATTGGTGAACTTACCAAACAAACTTTATTCAAGAGAATATTAACTTATATAAACAATTTTTAAACTCTATGTTAACCGACGTGACGTTTTTTTTTTCTGACGCCCGCGCTCTATCGAATTTATTTTTTTTAACAGAAAAAAATTGCAACGTGCCGCGAAACGGCGTTGGTAACAATTAGGGATGGACAAAACGGTGATTTTTCTGTCACGGTTCCAAACGTGACAGCTCCGTAAAAATCACCGTGACAAAAACCCGTGATTTTGTCACTGGAGTGACTGCAGTCAGATCTGTTCGTAGTGTCCGCACCTGAACCGTCACGCATTCGAGGTGAATCAGTGACCGCTAGTCGCCAGTAAAAAAAACGTACAGAAAAACTTCGTTTCCTTTGAGAAATATAAAATTTATTGTAAACACGAGTCGCGTTATTTTCACACGGCATTAAAGACGGTCGAAAACTGAACAAATTAATTTATTCTTTGTTTGGTACACCGTACCGATGTGTGATAAGTGATAATCATTGCTTCGCACGAAAGTGTATTTTACATTGTCTACAATACGGTAGTTCCGTTCGAAATTTTACATTCGAATTAATTTGTCATTCGAAGATTTTTGAACGAAGTGGAGAATCGAGGTAATGTTCAAGGAGCTACATGTTGCGAACGCGAAATAGCTCCAGCTCAAATTCCGAACTCCCAACACTGCGTGATTTCGCCGAGTCCGGCGAACGCAAATCACGGTCACCGGAATATTACCAATTCCGTCACAGTTCCGAACCGTGACGACTGCGTCACGGTGACAAAGTCACCGTTTCTGAAATCACGACCCTAGTAACCTAGTAACAATACCTAGTTATTCAAAAGAACAGAGAATCTATAGTTGCCGCATTGCACAAAAACATGTACTTATTGGTAAATTTTCTTGTTTATAGAAATTCTTTGTAAAAATTTTCAAATAAATGTTTACTTGCAAGTAAACACGAGGAATCTTGTATACACATGTAGGTATAGCTACATGCATACAAGCTATAGAAAGATAAAAGATACCAAAACCGGGACAAGAGAACAAAATTGCAGTCCACGTGTCGTCGTGCGTTGACGGCTCTTTTAGTTTTGAAAGAGCCATAAATGCACGGCGAAACGTTGACTGCAAGAATTTTATTATCCTGTTCGCTTTTTACATTATTTCAATACATTTTTATAATTATGATGTAATTGGGATATGTAATAATACATTTTCCAATTTAAATTTAATAAAGTAAAGCAATTTCTCATTGTAAAATTACACGTACGATGTATTTTTTTAAGGTAATATTACACTTTTCTGTAAATTAACTGCTTTGAATTTACACGAACATGTAATAAAACATCGTAATTTCTCAAAGGAAAATATCATATTCCCTGTACCGGGTGTCCCAACGGTGTGTATTTCTTCTGTGGAGCCTGTAGAAATAACAAGTAGAAAAATGCGGAAAAAGAGATTAAGAAAGTTATACTAGATATCACGCGGCACATTTTAAAATTATTTTTAACTATACAGGGTGTTCCAAAAAATGGTAGTAATGGTATAATTTTTTTAAATGGAACACCCCATATACTTTTACAAATTCAGATGTTCCGTGGAGAGCTGATTACAACAATATAAATATATATAGGTTTCACTGTTATTTTCATTTAAAAAAAATTTTTCTTCGAAAATTCCTTAAAAATTTACAAATTTCGAACTTATGTTTCTGACTATGAAGATGACACAGACTTACAAAAATATAACAAAATATTCTTAAGACTTTGGACTTTATGAAAATATGAAGAAAGTTAAAATATCTTTTAGCATTATACAGGGCAAACAGTACTTGCGAAGCACTCAGTATCTCATTTTTTTTAATGGAATGACCTATATTTTATTTCAGAAATAGCTTAGCTTTTTACTGATATCAGATTATATACCTTTATTTCTAACATTTGTTTAACTAGAAATATTGTTTTTACTACACTGAGAAAACAAGATGTGTTAATCCAACCAAAAAACTGTTAATCCAACAAAACATTTCGTTTCAATACGTTCAAACAATTTTTTTTAATAATTTAACATTTATATAAATGTCATTAATTTTATTTTGCATTAATCAGATTACTATGTCAAAACAAGTAAATCAAATAGCTTACTGTTATGTTACACAAATACTTTGTTTACAATAAACCAAATATTTAGTTGTAAATTTCTGTAATAAGAAATTTTATTTAAAGTAACCACACAAAATTAAAATGATATTTTTGTTGCAGTAACATGTGTATGTATACCTATTTAACAAAAATTTTAGTGTAATCAACATTTTCATTCGCAACAAAAAGAAAACTGTTATATCAATGCATTTTGTTTTCTCAGTGTACCATTAGAATTTTTATGGTTTTAACCTTTTATTTTTGGAAAAAAATTATAACCATAAATTTGAAAGTTCCTAAAGCTTCCCAAACTCAAAATGCAGATATCAAAATTCGAATACCACTGGTCACATACCGAGGAAATAAAAATATTTGAAGTGGACATAAGAGTAAAGTACCTTTATTTTTCAAGATACACGAAATTATTATAAGATCTCAAATATGAAATAATGGCTGACTACGATGAAAATTTTTTTTTCACATATTTACTTGTTTTTCTCGTATCAATGTGAGTATTGTAAAACGTTAAATGTGTAGACCTGGACGTTTCTTCAGGTGTGATTTAAATACACTTTGGAATTAACTTTTTGCTCATTTACTATACAAAAATTATAAATGGAAGGCTTAATTATTCAAATAGTAGTAAAAACAAGTTTCTAACGAAAGAAATGCTAAAAATATAGGTATATAACCTGGTATCAGTAAAAAGCTAAGTTTAAGAACTACCCATTTTTGAAATAAAAAATAGGTCGTTCCATTAAAAAAATGAGAAACTGAGTGCTTCGCAAGTACTGTTTGTCCTGTATAATGCTAAAAGATATTTTAACTTTTTTCATATTTTCAAGAAGCCCAATTGTAATCATCCAAATTGATAAGAATATACAGGGTGTTCCATTTAAAAAAAATCACTTTGTATGCACCAACACTTTCTGGAACATCCTGTATAGTTGAAAATAATTTTAAAATGTGCCGCGTGATGTCTAGTATAACTTTCTTAATCCTTTTTTCTCTACTTGTTATTCCTATAGGCACCCGGTACGTTTCTAGTGTAAAATTACATATTATTCGAAATTTACTATTGTAAACTTACTATAAATATGTAATAACACATTAGACGCTAAAGTTACATTTCACAGTAAAATTACATCAAAATAGCAGGTAAAAAAGTTGCCTGCTATTTTTAATGTAATTTTACATTTTAATTTTTTAGAGTGTATGTGAGATACACTTCTGATAGTTTAGTATTCTGTGCCTTGAGTCACCGTGATAACAAACATACAGGGTGAGTCATAATGGGCGGAACAAATTTTATCAGTATGTAGGAAAGACTTTTTTAGGTAAAAAAGTTCCTATAAACCTATGTCCTAATCCGCACAGTTGAGGAACTACAAGGAGTCAAAGCTTTGTAATAAACAAATATTTGATAATAACTGCAACTGTGAAAACTGTTAAAAAATTGAATAAACTGTATAAAAAATGTTCAATTAAATCACAGTATTACAAAAACTGTTCAAACTGTGCTCCTTGAAGTCATAAGCTAAGTTCACATGCATTGCGGATACGCAAAATTTTTATTGCTGATCGTTTCTAATTGGTTCAAAATTCAAAATGAACCAATTAGAAACGATCCGCAATAAAAATTTTGGGTATCCGTAATGCATGTGAACTTAGCTTAATACAAGCACGAGCTCTACGAATTACTTTTTTTATACTTAAAAAAGTCTTTCTACATACTGGTAAAATTTGTTCCGCCAATTATGACTCACCCTGTATACATAACGAAAACGAAACAGACTGAATATCTCCCAAGAAAATTTTTGTTTGAAAAAACGCAAAATAGGTCGATTTATAAACCCAGGGGGACACTTTTCTATCCTATACCCAACTGTCATACGTCATCTCTCTCCCTTCCAGCTCTCTAACCAATAGCATATAAATAGGGAATGTACTATGAATGGCATATCATTGAAATTTTATAGAGGATTCAGTAATGTGAATATGAATATCCGAAAATTTGATTTTAGCACCCTCTATCGAGAAAAAATTGTTACAAAATCCAAAGTGTGTAATGATTCGCCGACAGAAGCCGGCGTCAGTCTGTCTCTTGCGTCATCGTCGACGCGCCTTAGACCAGAAACTTCGGGCGCACCGATATCACGTCAGCGGTGGAATCAACCCTAGACATTCCGTCGCGCACTCGAATGTTCGAGAAAAACAACCCCGGCTTATACAGTGTGGTGATAAAGTAACGCACCAAGCGAAAAAACACTCTTAGCGTTGACTTTTTCGAAAAACGCTCGGACAAGTCGATTTTATTTTAAAAAAAGACATCTTTTACAACCAATTTTAATTTTATGTCAGTTACCACTTTTACGCCGTGACGTCATCGACATTTTTTTAAAATGACAACCTATTTTTTTGAAAATGTCATTTGAAAGCACCCATTTTTCTGAGTACAAAAATGTTAATGAATCACTAATACATAAGAAAATTTTGAAGAAAAAAATTATTGAAAAATGGAAATGTGATTTTTAATCTTAATAAAATTTCAACCTAAAATAATACTTTCTTGTAAAAACATAACAAAACAACTTAATAAAATTACAATAAATGTTGGAAATGTCCTCCACCAACCACTTGACAGTGACCAGATCGTGTGTAAACGTTGTTAATTAATTTTGCGATGGCTTCACGGCTAATGTTATTCATGTCCGAGCGTTTTTCGAGAAAGTTATCGCACGCGACCGGGAATTCGGAAAAATTCAGCGTTGGACAGTTCGGCATTAAAGTTCCGTAGACGTTCGCTCGGCTGTTAAAGTAAATTAGGTATAAGTTTGTAAATAATTTAGTACAATAATTTAGTAGAAACAAGTAAATCCTTTAATTACTTCCTCACAAACAAATAGGGTCAAATTAGAGATTAGTATGTTTTTCAAATATATTTTGAGAGTAGAACGCACTTTACAATAGGTAGATCTCAGATTCGTAGGTAGACCGCACACTACAGTAGCACCTAAAAATCCATATAAGAGCAATTTTTTAATTTTTTGAATCGGTTAATAATTAAAACAATAAAAGGGGGTTAACATTAATCAAACTAACCCCGTACGCATTTTTCGATTCAGTTTTGTTCAGGTGTGTTGACTTGAAATAATGCAGTTGAGGATGGATGATGCTAATAATTAAGCTAATAAATTTAATTAAAGTATGTTCTTGTCCGATGAAAATTGTTTTAATGTTCACTTAAAATTCAACGTTTGACTATCGGGTGATAGCTCCTGATGAAGTTATCACTGCTCGCAAGACTGCTGCCGTACCGAAAAGGTTAAAAGAGTAGGGAATTCCAGCTATAAATAACTTTAAGGAAAAACCTGGTAGGTATGATGGTAGTCCGTGCTTGTTCTAGATGACATGTAAATTTTGTTCGACTTGTTCGAAAAAATGTGAATTTTGTTGAAATGGACAAATTTTATTGTAAAATTGACAAATTATGCACGGCAAATTAAAATATGCAAAAATGCAAAAAAAACAGGTACAATATGCAAAAATATGCATTTAGCATAAAATCCGAGCTTTAGTCATTACTGTATACGAAGTAAATTTCTATACTGTAGTTTCGCCACAGTATAAGTAATTACCCAGTAGCTTAGTAGTACTTAAACGTCAGTGTCAAAAAAAAGCTGCCATACTATTTGATACCCTGACAGTTCATTTTTTTTATATGCCGATCGGTCGATCGATAAGTCAGAGCAGAGAACTTTTCACCAGTGTTGCCAATGTGGTGGATTCTCCACTAGATCTGGTGGTTCGGAACCTTCGTTTAGCGACAGGTTTTCTCCTTTCGCAGTTAGTGGAATTTTTGGCTTCATGTAACTATTTCGCATTATCAAAATTAAAGCTCATTTTTTAGTTTCTAAAGACTAACTTTTTCTTCTCGTATGTATTTCAGTGATTTTTATAATAGCGAGTTATCGCAACCATCACATTAACTTACGGTAAACGTTAAGATCATGTGATCCAATGGAAAATGAATGGAGCCACGTAATTTTAACGTTTACCGTAAGTTAACGTGATGGTTGCGATAACTCGCTATTAACGTATTTGTGTAGGCATTTTCGTTAATTAATTGTTTGTCATGAGTCTTGACAAACAAACTTACAAATGTCATGTCACCTTTGGTCACAAGTTGCAACTCACAACAGTCACAGTCAGACAGTATCACATAGGGCACTTTTCAGAATTAACCGGTTACTCCAGCGGTAGATATTTTAAAATTCTAAATTCCACTGTAAAGCTATAATAAGTTATTAAAGCTATAATAAGTATATAATAATATAGTTGTAATAAGTTAATAACTTATTATAGCTAAAATAACTTATTATAGCTCTACAGTGGATTTTAGAATTTTAAAATGTCTACTGGTGGGGTAACCGGTTAATTCTGAAAAGTGCCCATAATATACTCGGTTAATCGGTTTCTGTTAATTGCGAATTTGATCTTTCTGGTAAATTAAATGGCTAAGCATACGTGACGTAGATTAAAAATTATCCTTATATTGATTGCACACTGCAGATTCGACAATGTCAAGACCAAGACCACAGTACACACAGAAATTTCGTTAAGTATGGTTGAAAGATCCTACTTTGAAAGACTGGATATCTGTTAAACTGATGAAAAATCGTTATTATTTGCCAAACAATGTAATTTTGAAGATTTTACTGGAAATCTGGTGGTTTTTATATCACTAATTGATGGGAGACTGCTTTTCATAGTTGGCCACACTGCTTTTCACAGATTTATCAAGTAGCCAGATTCCCTGTAGAGAAAGAGGAATTGATATTAACTTAAGAGTGAGATGGTAAATACACCCGTTTAAAAAGCATTGCTCATTCTAAGTCACGTGACATAGGCTTCGAGTGACATCCTTGTCGGATACATGAGCCAAAATTACTCACAGATATTCGCTATTTCACTCACAAGCTGATATCAATCGAGAATACAGGAAACATAAGGCACTGTCTATCTATGACCTCCCGGATCATTGGAACTTTTATATACAGGGTCAGTTTTTTTCGATGTTTAGCATTGGGATCTCGGAAACTAGCAGAGCTAGAGAGACGGTTAAATGGGGAAAGATTTGTAGTTTTAGGAGCCCAGTTTAATGCAGCTTTTGTTTTTTTCGTAAAGTTCATGACTGGCTAGATATTTTGAAAAAACTGATTTTTTATAAATTCGTTAAATGCATATAGCTCGGTTATTCTTGATTTTAGAGAAAAGTTGCAAGACAAAAGATGTACAGGATTATGTTATTAATTAAACAGTCGAACTAAATTTTCCATATAAGCTCTTATTTTTCAGTTATGACATAAACATCAGTTTTTTTTAAATGGAAACCATAGTAGGCCATGAGTGAAAAAGAAACGCCTTTTTTTACCTTTTCAACGATGTAACATTCGATATGGTTATTTAAAAAAACGACGGAGATACGGCAGTTTTTCTCTTTCAAAATTGTTAATATGGTTGGCCATAGAAACAAAAGTTTATTGACAAATGCAAGTTATAAATGGTGAGCAAATAAAAATCAGATTAGAGTAGGCGCTGCAAAAAAAATGTCTGTGATTAAATAAAAGGTCAAAACATTTGACAGTCCGTGAATGTATTACATTAATTAATTCAGTTAATCACAAACATTGCACAGCCCATTCTAATCTGATTTTTATTTGCTCACTTATATTACTTTGACGTTTTGTTCGCCGTTTCTTTTTACATACGTTTCAGAATCAAAACTCTAAAACCAACAATGGTTCAATATTTCAATAGCCTCCTAGGAGAACCTTCAACCTTTTAACAAATCTAAACTATCGAGAACAAAAATAAACTAAAAATATTTCTAAAGATGTTCGAAAAGACGACCATTATTTGCAATACATAAATTACACCTCCTTAAAATCGAATTTACTGCTTTCCTAGTAGAACATCCGTCATTAGGGGTTATTCTGTAACTTATTAACAGGCTGTTAAAATTTAAGGGTACGTTAAAATTCAAAATAGAGTCTTGTGATTCGCTGTTACTACGATAACTGTACTTTTTATTTAATCACAGATATACATTTTCTTTGCACCCCCTACTCTAATCTAATTTTTATTTGCTCATCGTTTATAATTTGCATTTGTCAATAAACTTTTGTTTCCATGGCCAATCATATTAACAATTTTGAAAGAGAAAAACTGCCGTATCTCCGTCGTTTTTTTAAATAACCATATCGAATGTTACATCGTTGAAAAGGTAAAAAAAAGGCCTTTCTTTTTCACTCATGGCCTACTATGGTTTCCATTTAAAAAAACTGACGTTTATGTCATAACTGAAAAATAAGAGCTTTTATGGAAAAGTTAGTTCGACTGTTTAATTAAGAACATAATTCTGTACAACTTTTGTCTTGCAACTTTTCTCTAAAATCAAGAATAACCGAGCTATATGCATTTAACGAATTTATAAAAAATCAGTTTTTTCAAAATATCTAGCCAGCCATGAACTTTAAGAAAAAAAACAAAAGCTGCATTAAACTGGGCTCCTAAAACTACAAATCTTTCCCCATTTAACCGTCTCTCTAGCTCCGCTAGTTTCCGAGATCCCAATGCTAAACATCGAAAAAAACTCACCCTGTATTTAGTTATCTCCTAACTTTCGTGAAACCGCCTTGCAGCTTTCGTTATGTCATGTCATTTTCTCGTATATTTTCTTAACTCATATCTATACGTCGGCATATAAAGAAAAAATGAACTTTATATGCAAACGTATTGTAATTTGTAAATCAGTCACGGTTCGTCTGAATACAACTTTACTTTGAAAAAAATGTCCACGTTTAATTTATGTTTTTATCAACTTTTGACAGTCTTCTTTACTAAAAAATATTAACCTTTAAATCTTTTTACGACGAGTTTTTTTTTAATTAAGATTTATTTCAAAAATACCTAGCTCTTCTATGTATTTCACAAATTGTATATAAAGAAATTAAAAGTCAAACAACAATCATTTTGTATTTGTATGCCAACTGTACAACATTTCAGCTTACAAATGAATACTATTGTAGAATCTTACGGGGTTCAAAAATTTTGATGGAAAATGAGGATGAGTTTTTGGGACTTCATATCTCTCTCACACTTTCTTAAAATCTCCGTCACATATCAATCAAAATGAGACTAAAAGATTGTTCTATATTTTTATGTCAGTATAATGACAGTCCGAAATTTTCTGTCCGCAGTTGTATAGTTGCGGAATTTAAAAAAGCATACATATGTACACTTAAAACGTATCGCTGTGAACTTGGTTTTGTTTGAAATGTGTTTGAAATTATTTTCGCTTTATAAGTCAAAATCATTGTCAAAGTGACAGACCGACATTAACATGCCGCATTTAAGTTTACCCGAAAAACGCAAATAACTTTATAAATTATTGAAGAAGGGTGGTAAGTAAGAAGTTTATCCGAAAGATTTGGGGTTAATAAAACACCATACAGTTTTTTTCTTGACTCCTAAAAATGAAAGTGACCTGATTTAATTTTATCAATGTTTATGTTAATCAGACAGAAATCGATTTACTATTCTAATATTGCAAAATAAAGCCTAAAGACTTGTATGCTTTTTTAAATTGCGCAACTGTACATTATTTACACTTGTATTAAAAAAAATTCTAAATAAAACTGTGACTTGAGATTTAGATTTTTTTGACATTTCGTCGAAATTTCAAAGGAATTTCATTCTTTTTTTTTGTGAAATTTCATGTCATGTCCCGCTGAAAAGTTTCATATTAAAAATAATGAAATTTCCGCACTTCTTTCAAAAAAAAAAAAATTCTTGTCTGAAATTTCCGCATCCCTACACGGAACTCTTAGCGGCAATATGAGTGGAGGGTAGGCGTACGATAGCCGTTGTTTCCACTGCAGGTCAATAAGGGCGAGGATAGCATGAAGAGGTTACGATTTTAATGGTCATCGGGAAGCCCTTCATGGAGATTCTTTTAATGGTAATTCCTGTTGCTAATTGCTTTCGAAAATTGACCTTTTACGTTCCATTTCTTCAATTAACTGTTTAAAATATGTCAAGTGTTTATCAAGTTTAGATTTGGTTGTTAAGTTATATTTTGGTAATAACTTGGCATTTGATTTTGAAAGAACAATTGATCAATTCCGGCAGAATTTCATTGAATTAGATAATAATATGTTAACACCATGCCATATTTCACCATGTTCAAGAATTCTGCATTTCGAAATGAGAACAAGAGTTAGAACAATTCAGTGAACAAGCTTAGAAGCAGCACATGCAGATTTTAAGAAAGTATGGCAGAAGTCATCCTGATTTTTCGTCCAAATTTTTGAACTCCGTTGGATACAATAGCATTCATTTGTAAGCTGAAATGTATAGTTAACATACAAATATAAAAAGATTGTTGTTTACTTATTAATTTCTTTTCTTTTGTATATACAATTTGTGAAATACCAAAAAGAGCTAGGTATTTTGAAATAACTCTTAATTAAAAGAAAACCCGTCGTACGATGATTTAATAGTTAATATTTTTTAATAAAGAAAACTGTTAAAAGTTGATAAAAACAAAAATTAAAGATGGACATTTTTTTTAAGTAAAGTTGTATTCAGACGAACCGTGCAGTAGGTATCAAACAAAATAGCAAATGTGACAGTTATACTCGAGTGACACTACTGTATACAAGTTAAAGTTAAACTACTGTATAGATTCTTATACTGTGGTTTCGCTATCGATTGACTGCTTCAGGGACAGAGATGTAAATAAATACCCGAGGTGCACTCAAATGAACACAACATAGTTGGCCAAATGCAAAGTTATTACATGGGAAGTTGCCTCATGCAACATCGGGCCGACTCAACACCTTTCGATGGAGTGACGTATGTGAGATACCCATCAAGTAAAGACTGAATGAATTTTCGAATGATTAATGTATTAATGTTTAAATTCATGGATTACATTTTAAACCTTGTACCAGTTTCTTTGCCGTAACCGTACTTTATTTTCTTTCTGGGTCATTTCGTAAAAATGCATTGGAAATGCCCTATATTGAAACGGAAACATCATACGCATGCATTGAGCGGACTCTCGTGACGTCAGTCCTCACACCCCACCACCGAGAATTGGCGTTCGGCTTTTAGCATGTAAATTCGAGCACATGAGACAACTTCTCATATACTAACTTTGACCCAAATGTACATGCAAGTTTGTTAAATGGATCTTTTTACGCACATCATTGATTTTATCCATAATATGAAACACATCAAAACTTGCAAGCCGAGAAATAAATCATAAGTTTTACTATATAAACATTCGTACAAAGATGCTCCTTTTTCAATCTGAACGAGTGATGTACCCTAGATACAATAGCTACATACAAAAATTGGTTTTATTATTGCCGTTTATCGATGACGTACATAAAAAGAATCATTTAACAAATTGTCGCTGGATTTCACAAACGTCACAACTTTAATCATCTATTAAGAATAATCATTCATAGCTTCAACACATGTAACCATAGCAACGTTTACTTTTAACGGATGATTAAATTTAAGTAATGTTTATGAAATCCACCATGTATGTTTCAAAGTAATTACTAAATGTAGCCTACTTGACCAGGTTTTTATTTAGACACGAGTTATTAAACAAATTGCTAAGAGAAATATTTAAAAATAAATGTGTTTAATGATGTAATTGTTACTCTTACCTGTGTCTGATTTATCATTTTTGTGTGTTTTATCGCCCTTGGCGCCTTTACCACCTCTAAGGGTGGTTCGGTTGCTCGAACTCATCTTTACAGTATGTACAGGTTAGTATATACAACGTTTCTGAAACAAATGAATACGTTAAAATAATGCAAAAGTAAATTACAACAAACCAGCCTTTATCTGTTACACAGATAAATTATATCATTTTTAAAAATATATCTATCGGTAGGGGGAAACTCTTCAAAAATAAGTAAACCCCCCTGACGTTTCTTGTTTAAACCTGCAAATAAACTAAACACGTGAATAAGTTTCACTAAAATGTCTTTCTTTAAATAAGAAGCATTATTGTAGGGCAGCACTGTATTACAAAAGTATATTTTAAATAATTCAACCCTGATCATTCTCGTCATCGGGAAAACATCGACGATATTAACAAGACATGAACTGACGATGGTTCAGCAGAAGAATGGCATCCTTTTATTTAAAGTTCCCAACCACCATGTGGAGGGACGCCATTTCAAAGACTTACAAGATAGACTATTGACATCTAGAAATACTGATTCGTTTCCAAAACTACGCACCACAAATCAAAATATTAGTCGGCCAGACTCCTACCTGACATTTAACTTTACAGCAAAACCACATTTATCACAGGCAACGTAATAATAAGAAACTATAAAATGAAAAACGGAGAACGTTGACCATACCTGAAAAGCCGTAATACACAACGCAGCTATTAGTCACGTGACCTTCAATGAAAATGGCCTCCAGGCGCGTTCTCGAGCGCGCCAAATTTACCGATGGAGACTAACTTCAAAACTAATAATAACGAAAACACTGAAAAGGAATTAAAATCTGCGCATTACATTCAAGCGTCGGTGCGAGCAACTTTAATGCTGTTGGCGTAAAACATTAATATAACAACTGTCAAATCGAATTTATTTAAAAGTGTCTGTTTAAAAATTCTTTCGTTACTCTCTGCATTACCGACTGAAATATGAAAATAAAACTGACATATAACCTACATGTTACGAAGGCATACGAAGGTGTCTGTGTATCTAGAGAGTGAAAATGATCTATCCTGCAAGTGGAACAGGGACATATGTCAAAAACACAGCTAAAATCATCAGGTTTGCCAAGCACGGTTGTGCAAACAGACCATTCTATCACATCGTAGTGACAGAGGTAAAAATAATCTTATAGCGTTTTCGATTCACGTGCACCGGTTGCACTCAGTGTATTTGCATCTTCTTTTAACTTCATGTAATAATACGAGATGAAGATAATCTGAGTGCGCACTAAAGCGGTCAATCGAAAACGCTATTAACTGCTGCAAAATGTTAAACATGATACTCTTTCAGGTCAAAAGCGGACAACATGATCCTGTAATAGAGCAAGTGGGTACGCATGACCCATTTCCTAATGAACACAATGAAAAATTAACTACATTAAATTTGGAGCGAGTAAGGTATTGGATTGGAAATGGAGCTGATGTCTCTAAACCTGTTAGCATACTATTTGGTTAGTTTATATTAACATGATTTGTTACGTATTTACACTTTAAGTAAAGATATAATCCATTCCTTCACTATTAGTTATCGCAATATGCTGTATGCCGTGAAAGTGAAAGTGTAGTGAACATAAGGGGTGCGTTCTGTTTCGCACATACATTACTTGCATCTGCATTCTATTCGGTGCCTTTGTAAAAGCGTTCCGTTTTAAATTTGCTGTTGATGCGTTAAATCAGCTGTCGGCAACCTTTTGTAAATAAGATTTACGGTTAGTTAATAGCCACTAACTAGTAGGTGCATGTATACTTTTTTTATTGTTTTATATTTTTGTTTTACTGATATTTGTCATGTATTTTTCATATTTTGGTTCAATAAGTGACGCAAAGTAGAAAAAATAGTATATTTTAGAATAATAACTTGAGTAGGCCCCGTCATATACAGGGCGAGTTTTTTCAATGTTTAGCATGGGGATCTCAGAAACTAGCAGAGCTAGAAAGACGGTTAAAAGAGGAAAGATTTGTAGTTTTAGGAGCCCAGTTTAATGCAGCTTTTGTTTTATTCTTAGTTCATGGCTGGCTAGATAATTCGAAAAAACTGATTTTTTATAAATTCATTAAATGCAAATAGCTCGGTTATTCTTGATTTTACAGAAAAGTTGCAAAGACAAAAGTTGTACAGAATTATGTTCTTAATTAAACAGTCCAACTAAATTTTCCGTGCAAACTCTTATTTCTCTTATTTTTTTCATAGTAGGCCATGAATGAAAAAAATGGCCTTTTTTTTAACTTTCCAACGATGTAACATTCGATATGGTTATTTAAAAAGACGACGGAGATACGGCAATTATTAATATGGTTGGCCATAGAAACAAAAGTTTATTGACAAATGCAATTTATAATACTTTGACGTTTTGTTCGCAGTTTCTTTTTTACATACGTTTCAGAATCAAAACTCTAATACCAACAATGGTTTTTCTTTACTAAAAAACAGTAACCTTTAAATCTTTGTACGAGGAGTTTTTTTTTTAATTAAGACTTATTTCAGAAATACTTATCTTTTTTTATGTATTTCACAAATTCTATATACAAAACAAAAGAAATTCAAGGCAAACAACAATCATTTTGTATTTGTATACTAACTATACTGCTATACATTTCAGCTTACAAATGAATGCTGTTGTAGAATCTAACGGAGTTCACAAGTTTTGATCGAAAATCAGGATAAGTTTTTATTACTTCATATCTCTCCCATACTTTCTTAAAATCTGCGTCACATATCAATCAAAATGACAGTAAAGGATTGTATGTCAGTGCAGTGTCAGTGTCAGTGGATAATGTCAGTGCAATGACAGTGATTTTCTGTTCGCAGTTGCACAGTTGCGGAATTTAAAAAAGCATACACTCAAAACGTGTTGCTGTGAACTTAGTTTTGTTTGAAATTACTTTCGCTTTATAGGTAAGTTAAAATAATTGTAAAAATGACACACCGACATTAACATGCCGCAATTAAGTTTATCGAAAATAAGTAATTAATTCTTTTTGGTCAGTAAGAAGATCACACAAAGATTTGTGGTTAATAAAAGCACCATACAGTTTTCTTCTTGGCTTCTAAAAATGAAAGTGACATGATTTAATTGCCAGCGCTTACGTCAATCAAACAGAGATTGATTTACTATTTTTTTCTAATAAGCAAAATATAGCCTAAAAACTTGTATGCTTTTTTAAATTCCGCAACTGTACATTATTTATACCTGTATTTAAAAATATTCTAAAAACTGTCTTAAGATTTTGATTTTCTTTCGACATTTAATTGAAATTTAATTCTTTCTTTATGTGAAATTTTATTGCACGTCCTGTTGAAAAGTTTCATATAAAAAGTAATGAAATTTCCGCGTTTCTTTAAAAAAAAATTTTTTTTCGTAAAGGGTCTTTTAGTTTTTCAAATGTTGCCCACCCTCTGCATATCTTGAATAGCCGCCACTGACTCAGTCAGCTCTACTTCATAAAATTATTTTTGGCTATACACAGTGTTCAGTAACTGAGAGCCATACCCGTCCCTTCACTCATATTGCCGCTAATATGAATTACGTGTAGGCATGTGGAAATTTAAAAAGATATTCCTCTGATTGATATTTTTTAAACGTTCTTTGTTAGAAGTTATTTTAACAAGTTGATGAACAAGTATTATCGTTATGATATTGTATGTCATTATCTCCGTATGTCTCCAATTTTCCACACATTAAAAAGAAAACAAAACTATATATTCTAAGAATTACTAAAACAAATTCTGAAATGATAAAATTTAAAACTGTAGCTAAACAATAACAAATAAATTCTCAAAATAATAACTAAATAAAATTTAAAACAATAACAAATAAATTCTCAGAATAATTAAATAACATGCAAAACAGTAACTAAAATAAATTCTGAAAATAAGAACATAAATTTTTAAATGATAAATCTGTCATTTTAAACATTAATATCGAAATCTCTCACCTTAGTTAAATTAATAATAAAGCGTTGACATTAACGTTTTTAACTCGGATGGTACTCGTGAACAACCGAACACAGACGAATTGTAGGACGGGCTTGCCCTCCCGCTATCTAACTTCAGAGCAGCTATTATTCTTTTTGTTTTTAGTTATGCATTACAATGTATAATATGTATAAATCTTTCAGACGAATATTGAATATTATGTAACATTTATGAGGTATTAATCAAACAGAATGGACAGAAGATTCAAAATAAAATACAAAATTTGGCAAATTAATCTTAATATCCCACTCTGTTTATACAGCACTCCGATCTCGAGTTGTCACGTAGCCGTGGGCCTGCCCCTCGGGTGAACGTAAGAGAGGATAACGTAACAACCTACGTGTAGCGTTCCTTTCTGTCTGGCACATTAAATGACAGGTCATCGTATGTCTGCACTTACAGTCATACAGGGGGCGAGCCCACCCTACTCATGCATAGTGACAAGGAGCTGCATCGCAACGCATTTTAACGTATTACAGAGCGTGCGGAATTAAACAAAGTTCTAAAATCTAGATCACATGCACATTTTTAATTATGCATTACAATAATGTTCTGGATTTATATATTTAAAGAACACGAATAGATTGAAAAAAATTAAAAAATATTTCAAAATTATTTTAAAGATTAATGGCCTATTTCTTCACCATATTTAACCTAAGGTTAATATATCTAACAGTTGGAATGTGACGGACAGTTGGCCATACACATACTATGTGTCACATTCTAACTGAGAGATAAATTTAACCTCAAGTTAAGGCGATGAAGAAATTGGGCATAAATTGTATTGATAAATTGTATCACAAAATCTTATAAATGAACACTAATTATACGCACCGTTTATAAGATTTTGTGATGCAATTTTCATCGGACAAGAACCTGCTTTAATTATGTATTGATAAACTTTAACAGGGTGGGCAGTGCCCACCCTGCCCACCCCGACGAGCCGCCACTGGACTGAGTTAATAATTATTTGAACAACTTAAACAAATAAAAAAATACTATATATTAGATGTCTCATTTACAATTACAAAGTTGGCAGCACTGGCGAAAAACTTGAAATATTGACAACACCTCCGACACCATCTTGACATCTGTGCTATCATCTAAATTTTAGATTATGTTCCGTAAATCAACTATTTTAACCGTGGTTTCGGTTTTACGTTCCATAAATAATATGTTCCTGAAATATATCTATTTATGAAACGCGGTTTCCTGAAAACGGTAACTCGTGGTCATAACCAAAGTAACCATAACAGAAATGTAGTAAGTTGTGGTTAAATCGAAAACCGCCAATTTACGAATTGTAACTAACGAGCGTCTAAATAAAAACCTGGTCAAGTAGGTTGTGATCGAGAATTTATCCATTGCATTTACATAACAGAATTACTAAATGTAGCCTACTTGACCAGGTTTTTATTTAGATGCTTTTTAGATATCTAGTATATAGATGTTATTACTCTATGATATCTACTAATAAGAAATTGACTATTTGAAGGTAAATAATTCTTTTTCTCATAAAACCATACGTAGATTTAAGTATTAATGAAGCTTTATAAATTTTAGGGAGTACATAATATTACCACATTGCTGACGCGTGCCTATTGTTCTGCAAAATTAGGTTTTCTATCTGATTATTTAGCTGTAAATCCACACACATTTTTCTAATTTTGAGATCAACAATAGATGAGTCGTCTGGAATAGTGAAATAGTACATATTTGATATTAATTATTTTACAAAAACATTTATCTTTTGGAAATTCAAATTCTACTATTGCTTTCACTTTCATCAGATGTTGAAAATGATTTCGCAAAAATTTCTCTATATGATTTACAGTTATTTACATTCATAATCCAGTACATAATATGATAAATAATAACAATGCGACTAAAGACAACACCAACACCCTAATTTTCCAAATAAAAAATAAAGTTATGTTGTTTATTTCGGAGAATAAAATTTCCAAGGTGAACGATGATGACCGTAGCGTTTCATAAATAACCTGCTTTTTCAATAACCAACATTAACCGTAACCAAACCGTTGGTTATTAAAAGTTGATTTATGGAACATACTATTAATTCCACCACCCCGTATACTTCTCCGCAAGTGTTTCGCGCTTATTCCAGTTTAAATTCAAATCGGCACGCCTAAAACCAACGACGCGCAATATAATGTTTCGACGAGTGACGAATATTTTCGACTGTCGCCGATTACAGTTGTTGCTTGTGGAGGGGATGAACTCACCACTACTCTCGTGCCCAGCATTGATCTAAATTAACAGTTCCAAATTTCGTTTCGATAGCCCTAACCGTTGAGATATTTAGGTTTCCATATTTTTGTTCCACAATCACGGGTATTCCATAATACAGTGAGTATTTGTCATTTTATTAACACTGTGCTTAATAATAACTTCTTAACCACTGCTTTTAAATTACTGATTGAAGACGTATTTCATAAGCACACGGTGGTTATTTTACAATTTTAAACATTAGTTAACTTCATTTGTAAAATATAATCACTGAACATAATTACATATCCTTCTTTTCAATGTCATTTGCGCTTGTAGAATAGCAAAATGTTTAAAAAGTGAAATAACGTTAAATTCTTATCTGACTTCCACTTTATTTGTTAATACATAACAATTGTTTCGGTACCTGTACCTTCTTCAGATGTTGAGCAGTTAATACTAATACAATATTGGTTTACAGTGAATTTATATCTACGACAGTTCTTCTTAACTTTAAGGCCCGATCTTTCCACCTCCTAATAAAGTTCCCGATAACGTTATTTGGCAAGTAACTTGATTTTTATGAATGGTTTCCATGGTGATTCGTAAATTTATTCGTCAAATAAATTTATCAGGAGGTGGAAAGATCGGGTCTAAGCTAAATAATTTATTCCGGACACGTTCGAAACCTATTTTCTGTGAAATGATTCAGCAACGGTGAACTATTTAAATTTAATTGGTCGTTTAACAATTTGTCTGTATATTTCAATTTATTTATTTCTACACTTTCAAACAAATTTAATTTTTTACTTTTAGGTTGTACATTTAAGATTTTAAATGTACAGGGTGGATCAATTTCGATGTCTCTTATGGGCATCTTTGTAACTATAAGAGATAGAAAAAAACTAGTGGCCAAGTCTCGATTTCTTTTTTAGAGATAAAGTCAATAGTGTAAACAAGAATTGGCTATCTTCTTTTGTTTTCGAGTTATAAGCAAAAATTGACATTTTCGACTTCTCGTCAATCGCGCATATCTCGTTTATTTTTACAGATATTAAAAAACTGTTTTGACATTATTAGGACACTTTTTCGAATATAATTCAGTGGTGCAGTTGTTTTTTTGATATTTAGTTAAATTTTCGAGTTATAACATAAAGTTGTATTTTTTTAAATACTTTATTGGGTTTACTTCTTACAGTTAATAGAATAAAACGCTTTTTTTATTATTTCTGGGTGCATTCTTTTCTTAGTAGGCTAGTTTCAACAAAAGCCGACAATTTTCTTTTGTTTTTATTAAATATTAACAAAGATTTGATGATTGGATAGCACAGGAGTGAGAGGTATTGCGATGAACATAAGAGATAGAAAGCTAGCGCCGATAGAGCTGGGTTGGGTCACAACTTGAGTTGGCTGCGTATTTTAGCGCCGCAGTGTTTAAATTGTGATTTTATTTTGATATTATTTTCTTGATTTTAAGTTATTTGTTGTAATATATCAAGAGTTGTGTTTATTATCTACTTACATTTCAATATTCTTTAACTTTTTCTGCAACAAATTTCTTATTTTTAAGGTGCTTTTAATTTATACATATAATTTAGTTCATTATCCCATGAAATGCATATTTGATCGAAAAAAATGCGTTTTAAACTTAAATATTAAATGAAGTTACATAATTTCGAATTTTACCCAAACCACGTGGTATTGGTATTGTTGTAATCTTTGTGACTCTTAGAGGATGCTCGTTCTGTCTTTCCCTCTCTTTACGCGGCTGCAACTGTCAAAATATTTGAACAAGAGTTGATATTTAATAAAAACAAACAAAAAAATAGTCGGCCTTTGTTGAAACCAGCCTACTAAGAATATAATGCACCCAAGAATAAAAAAAGGCATTTTTTTCTATTAATTGTAAGAAATAAACCCTACAAAGTATATATTTTTGAAAACAGAGAAAAAATCTCTATTTAATGGTGGCATTGCCTACTATGATTTCCATTTAAAAAAATATAACTTTATGTTATAACTCGAAAATTTTATTAAATATCAAGAAACCAACTACACCACTGAATTATATTCGAAAAAGTGTCCTAATAATGTCAAAAGAGTTTTTTAATATCTGTAAAAATAAACGAGATATGCGCGATTGACGAAAAGTCGAAAATGTCAATTTTTGCCTACAACTCGAAAACAAAAGAAGATAGCCAATTTTTGTTTACTCTATTGACTTTATCTCAAAAAAAGAGATCAAGACTTAGCCACTAGTTTTTTTCTCTCTTATAGTTACAGAGATGCCCATAAGAGACATCGAAATTGATCCACCCTGTACAACCTAAAAGTAAAAAATTAAATTTGTTAGAAAGTCTAGAAATAAATAAATTGAAATATACAGACAAATTGTTAAACGACCAATTAGATTTAAATAGTTCACCGTTGCTGAATCATTTCACAGAAAATAGGTTTCGAACGTGTCCGGAATAAATTATTTAGCTTAAAGTTAAGAAGAACTGTCGTAGATATAAATTCACTGTAAACCAATATTGTATTAGTATTAAGTGCTCAACATCTGAAAAAGGTACAGTGTACCAAAACAATTGTTATGTATTAACAAATAAAGTGGAAGTCAGTTAAGAATTTAACGTTATTTCATATTATTGATATGGATTTTCATCAAGTAACAGTCAACTCAATAAATTATTTGAAAAGTGGTTAAAAGCGGCAGCATATGCCCATAACTCAGTGTTTATTAATCACTGATTATGGAATATACCCGAATGTATAATATAAATACCACAACAACAGACATTCCTACTCAGTCTCAACGACTAACGAGAAGCAGCAGCAACACAAGCAGCAGCCCCGAAGAAGTTCTTCTGCAATGGAGAACGAAACGTCGGTAGTAGAAGAAGTTAACGTGATGCGGTTCCAACCGGAAGCCAATTCAAACGTGGACGACGGCCGCGGAAGCCTTCAAGTTAAACTTTTTAGATAGATTTAGTAATAAAACAAAAAAATAAAAATTTTGACTAGCAATTTCTAACAAACCTTAGGAGGCCGCTATTCACCCCGTTTACCCTACTCTAATTCGTTTTCCATTGATCACTGGTTATAATTCTCCATCGTCGTTGCCTTTAATTTTGACGATTGGTGTAGGTAATGATACATTTTGGCCATTGTGTGTGCTGTGATTTTTAACTGCAGACTGTGAATCCTCACTGTCCTGAAATTGTATTTGCTTTGTTGATGGTACCTTATGACCAGAGCAAGGGCTAAATGTATAAATTCGCCCCACTACTGAACGAGAAACACAGCCCAGCGGCGTGTAATAGTGGCCATTTATCATACGTACCGTCAAAATGAGTAATTTCCAATATGGCATAATATGTTGTTGCTTTGAGGTACCTACATGAAAGAATTCTAGTGACACATTAGCTTAGCCATATTATACATGAGCATTTATTCATGTCTTTATAAACTAACTGACGGATAACTACCATAAAAACAATTCATAAAAATCTATCAACCCTTCATAAAAATCAAGTTATTCGCCGGATAACTTTAACTGGAGGATGGAGAGACCAGCCCTAAATCGGCTAAATTGGACTTGCTCCTGGTTTAGGAAGTTTGACTTTGGATATGCCTTCAAAAACTAAAAATCCTCCACGATGGTGTACATCCTTCGGAACGGTTTTGAGACTGGTGTTTGTGTCAGTCTGGTGATGACGATTGCATCTTTTAATCGTTCCCGTCATGTTTGTTTTTGTTAACAAAAATTTGTGTTTCAGTAATAGCAACGTTTATGTTGAAATATCTTGGAATCATAATTTTTTTTGTATAAAATTTAAAACTTAATTGATGTATGATAAATTACAGACTAAATTACAATCAATACATCAACATCATAAATACAAATAATATTAGGTTTGTTCCAGCAATAGTTCGAAACCGTCAAAAGCATGCAGTCATCAAAATTGTACATTTGACGACGCTGTTAAAATCGGTCATTATTTCGGTGGGCAACTGTTTTTAATAGTTCCGAACTAGTCAGAAACTGCTGCTGGAACAAACCTATTGTTACAACTTTCAAACTTCAAAACTAAAATAACATAGCAATGTGTAAATTGAATTTCTTAACTTTATTGCAGGTCTCGCAGGATTTTTTCCAATCCATCCGACTAGTTACATGACAGCTTGGAGAAATAGACAAGCTGCGGAGAAAGCTAACGAAAATAAAGACGACGTTAAAAAGACAGAATAAATAAAACCTTAAGATAATTATAGGTAGATTTACTATGTATTACTATGAAAAATAAAACAAATATTTATATATGTGTAATTTATATTTGACAATTTTCAAGATACCTTACAATTTAATTTTAGAATTTCCCTGAGTGAATCAATTACTCAGTGCACAACAATAGATTTGGTAGTCTTAAACCTTGTAGTATGTGGGTAACATTATATGTATATTGTAGTAGCTATTATATTTGCATTTTAAAATTTTAGGCATATTAAAAGTAAATTCAGATAAAAGGCGCTACAAGTTGCATGCAAAATACCTAAAGATAATAAACCTATACAATAGAAAATCGAAGACAACTGTCACAACATATAATTATAAAAACTTATTACAAAAGTGAATATTAGATAAAATCACAAAACGCTACGTGAACTAGTGGCAAAACAAACCAATGGAGGAAAACCTTTGAATATCTAAGGCACTTTATTTATCTTTGATTACTTTGTCGATTTGTTTGACTTCTGCAACAAATAATACAATAAAACTAAATGTGGTTATTAGAGCAATTAGTTTTGATTAATAACTCCCAAAGTTAAGAAATGTTTGATGTGTTAAATACACAGAAAAAATGGTAGGAAGATATTTTCTTTAATTTCAAATTATCACAAATGCAAAAAATTAAGAAAAAAATTGTAACCAAAAGAAAACAAAACTTTATTCAATATATTAAAATAAATATAAATTCCAAAATCCTCTTCAAGAAGAAAATCACTCCATAAGCACCATTTTTATAAATTAATCCAAAAAAAGAAAATTTAATTTAATCTAGAAAAGGAAACATGTTAGTACATTTGGTATCACGCTAACCACGTCCTCTATAAAGTACTGAAATGTTAACATCATCAAATTCGCTATAATTTACAACAAGCATGTGCCAACGTGGACAGTTAAAATGGAACTGTACATTTGCTTATGAACTAGACTAGCGAAAATCGACCTTCGTACTTTTACTATCTGCTTGAGATAATTACCACATCTGAATATAGCAATAAAATTTTCAAATAACAAAATGAATTAAATAAAAAAATACGTAAAAATTTATTTTCTTTTAAATTTGTTCAATATTAAATATGTACAGTGATTACGATTATGGCTACATAGGGTTTGTCAGTTTTCAAATACCGGTTTTTTCTAGACAGACTATATTATTTCCAATTCTTCTTTATTAGTTTCAGTGGTAGTCAATAAGTGGTCGTTTATTTATAAGAAATTTAAACGAATTAAGAAAGAAGCTTTACTTTGATCTCTCCTTTGAGTTACCCTTTCAATCTCCTCCGTACTTTATGACACACCTATAATATATAAAAAACTATTGATCATGATTTCATGAAGTTTATTCAAAAAATTAATGATTTCATAATAGGTGCTTTCCAGGTTGGAACTTCAAGCTCCGGAACTACTCGAGAGGGTAATACTCTGCGCAGTTTCAACATGGAACGTAAATTTGGAATGTTGTTGTTGACGTGACGTAACCTTAGAATACTTCGCTTCATTCGCTTCCCCCTCCATTCAGAACTTGGAGTTCAAAATTTTAGGTAGGCACTTCAGGGGACGGGGGTAGGTATATTCCGAGCAGTTCGAGAACTAAAGGTAATTGTACATGCAACACAGCGGAACTGCTCTGGAGTAACTCGGAGCTACTCCAACGCTTACCTGGAAAGCACCTAAAGTTTATTTAAAAAAAAAAAAATAAATGAAGATCAATTTTAATAATTGTAGAAGAATATGTTTTACAAACGAATTCTCCTTAAGATCACTTGACCATGTATACCTGAATCCAGTAATATTCGCAGTGTTAGTGACCCTATTTTATAGCTCCTTGCATTAAGTATGTTTCTTCCATTTGCAATGAGGTCGAATTTAGCACACTGTTATTGTTTTTTGTTCTCTTTTTACTGTCCAGCAAAGCACATGTTTTAACTTTTCATTAAAAGTTCAAATTTTAGAACAGGACAATAAATATTAAAAATTAAATTAGCATTGTGATATCATAAAATTTTGGCTTTTTTTGTAAAACTAATTACTTGCTTCTTATTCGATAAGAAAAGCGATTTACGACTTTAATGAAATTTTATTAGTAAAATCACATTCCAACAAATATCTTGAAAGAAACTCATTTTAAAGGATGTGTTAATTAATTGAACCACAGACATGATAATAGAGATTAACCTTGAGCTGCTGAAAGATTATGGGCATTTTAGTTAGATAAATACTAATCTATTTATCATCACCTAATTAACTAAATCATGCAGTCATCACAAAAATATTTTAATCTCATGGACATATAAAAAATTTCAAATATGATGAATCATTTGAATTTCAAAAATAAAAAGCAAATTACACAATTTAAATATTAATTCATTTTGTAAAGGATAATAGGTTAATGCTACAATCAAAAAGAACAACTTCTTTCATGCATATATTTTAATGAACAGTTATGTTAAAAAATCTTAAAACCTTTCATACCTTCACGTATTTTGAGAAAATATGGTTTCACTATTCTGGTGTAGAGAATTATTGATCCATTGTATTCGATGGGAATCATGAGCCATATCATAAAGATGCACTGATAACACAAACAAAAATGATTAATTAATAAAAATTTAATTTTACATCCCACTAACCTTCGACAACCAATATAGGGGGAACCATCCTACTATAAAATCAGCAAAGAACTCTACGATAGAGAATACAGCAAAAACGACCCAGTATGTCAGCCACTTCGTGTCATCTTCCTTGCTATGAGATTCAATGGCAATAATTGAGGCATATGCCGGATATATAAAGCCAATGAAGTTGCAAACAAGTTGTGCAGCAAGCCCAAACATCAACCACAAGGCAAGTCCGGCGATTCCAACTAAAAACGCAAAGTCATGAAGTCAATTCTTTTTGCCGGTAATTAATTACGTACCTACAAAGAGATACAAACGGTTGACACCCGTTTTGGCCTCTGCCACATCCAGAGCGTGGGTCCACGGTTTTGTCGGATCGTACAACAGTTGATTTAGCTTCTCTCGGACTTCGTTGATTCTCCCTGCCATTTTCGTTGCGTTCTGTTCTGTAACTTTCACGATAAAAACACGGCGAATTTCAAGGATGATTCAATAATGTAGGTTAGAACTAGAAGTTAGAATCAGTGTTGCCAACATCAACAACGAGAAAATCCCTAGCCAAACCACAATTCATCGCCTTAAAGGCTAAAGGCCAGTACACAATGGATTTGCATAAAACATAAGACATAAGCCGTAACAGTAAAGAACTAGAACACAATGGATTTGCAGAAAACATAAGACATAAGCCGTTAGAAACACATTTGCTTTGTTCTCGTTACGGAGCTATTGTGTTACAGCGCACTTCGTTACATAGGTCGAATTACTGTTACGGCTTATGTTTTATGCAAATTCATTGTGTACTGGCCTTAATTCGACCTATGTAAAGAAGTGCGCTGTAACACAAAGCGATTTAAACGTTATGAATAGCCAGTGTTGCCAACCGTACAATAATTATCGAATTGTATGATAATTTTAAGGACGCGTACGATAGCTTTTTTTGTACAATATTTTTACAATAATTTTGACGATTTTTTTCAGAAAATTATATAATAATTTTAGGCCTGGTTTTACAATCACAGGTTAACTTTAACTTTCAGTTTATTCCCATACAAACAATTGTTTTCATAATTGTAACTATGGAAGTAAACTGGTAGTTAAAGTTAACTTGTGATTTTAAAACCGGGCCTTAATGATAAACGGAATAGTATTTTTATTCTATATTTTCAATAATTCATTTCATCAGTATTATCAGCTTTTTTTTTAACTACGTTTGTGTTCTGGTGTTATATTTGTTTTTAGTATATTACCAATACGTCATTTTTTTATAATAAACCGATCTGATCAATCTGAGTTAAGAATACAACATGACCCCCTACTGCAAGTGGCAAATCTATTTCACGACTGTTAAATAGAGATAGCTATACATATAAAAGTTCTTAAAATTACGATCGATCGTTTGGCATTTATTAAAAAAGTGATGAACAAACTTCATTTTTTTATTATATGCCGATCGTATAGATCTGAGTCAAGAAATTGAAATGACATCAGATGACATGACATGGCAAAAGCCGTAAGGCTGTTCCACGAAAGTTAGAAGGAGATATAAAAATTCTTTGACTTATCGACCGATCGATCGGCATAATGGCCATATAATAAAAAGATGAGCTGCACATACAGTGATTATTTTTCAGTAAAGAAAAATGTATTAAATATTAGTATTCTTCATCCAAAAATAACAAAAAATGAAACTATGTAAATGTACAATAATTTGGAAAGTGAAAGTTGATAATGTACAATAATTTTGGTATACCCGTACGATAATTTGGTTAGGCAAGGTTGGCAACACTGTGAATAGCTAAAGTTGGATTTTGTCCGATGAAAATTGTATCACAAACTCTTAAACGGACGACGAAGCTGTCGAACGACTGCAAAACGTTAAGTGTTTATGCGCCATTTAGTGTCCGTTTAAAAGAGTTTGTGATATAGTTATGAATAGCATAATATGTTTATTTTGACAACGTGTTTATATTTTTCACTTCTGACGAAGCTGTCGAACGACAGATTTGTGATACAAATTTCATCAGACAAGAACCAACTTTAGTTATGACTAGCGTTTACGCTAAATGCTACTTTTATAGCTACTTTTATGCGCTTGCTCACACAGTTGTGAGCACGCACATTAATAGCTTTGTAGCATTTAACGTAAACGCTATTCATAACGTATAAATTGCGAAAACTACCTATATAAATAGCTCCGTGGCAATGGCCGCGTTCAGGTAACCGCAGCGAAGTGTTGCCAGTTTGGGCGATAAATCGCCAAATGGGCGACTTTAAACTTCAGATTACGACCAATTTTCAGCGTTGGCGACTGGCGACTAATTTGGGCTAATAGTAATATTTTGTTAATCTGAGGTATTCTACAATAATTAATTGCCTTGTATTCCTTTAGTTTTGTGTGTAGATTTTGTTGGTTGGTGATAATGGATGTTAATCACCCCTATGCTGTATCTTGTCACTGGTTAAACTGGCCGGTTCATTGGTCCTTTAATAAGTGTTCTGTGATTGGTCCATAGATGCATTAGACGTTCACGTTATAGAGCGTAAAGTTGTCATCTGTCAGTAGTCTCTTCCAATTTATAGTTTATAATTATTACATATATGATAAACATACAAAAATTTTATGTTTATTGTTTAATAAAAGTATGTTTTCACAAATTTCACGTTCTCTACTTAATTTACCTCTTGATTTTGGAGATTTTGGGCGACTTTTTCTGATGTAATAGGCGATTTCGGACAAACAAAAACTGGCAACACTGCCGCAGCGCTGCAGTGGCTGCAGCAGTACTGCCAGGTCTACCGTTTTTACGGTAGATTTACCGTTTTTATAATTAAACTACCGCTCTACCGTAAAAAGAAATTATTCTACCGTTTATTTTGATTTTAATATTTTTTCTTATTAAAATAGTTAAAAAAGCGATCTGCCCGACTATCTTTAAATATATTTTCGTTTTGAGATATTCCTTTAAAAAAAAATAATTTAATGTAGCCCATACATATACATACATACTTAAAATTATTGCTTACTTAAAAATCTGCTTTACCGGCAGCAATCAATAGCAACACTCTATCTTGTCAACAAGTTTAAACGGATGAAGAAATATAATATGTATAAGATGAAAGGTTAAAACACATGCGCAATAGTCAGATTTAACGATGAAGAATCAACTAATCTGCTAATAAAAAATTAATATAGTAATAAAAAGTGAGTAAAAGAAATCTGATTAGAGTAGCTGGTGCAAAGAAAATGTATTTCTGTGATTAACGGTGATTCTGAGAATTTATTGACTTTTTATTTATTCACAGACATACATATTCTTTGCACCGCCTACTCTAACCTGATTTTTATTTGCTCGCCGTTTTTAAAAGATAAAATTCTTTTTAAAGTGATAAATATTAATAAATTTAGTTACAAAGATCTTTTTTTGTTTTTATAAATACAAAGATTTTGAAATAAATAATGAATTAAAACAATCTCTGTTTATTTTGATTTTATATCGTCTTAAAATTACGTGATTGTACGCAAAAGAAAATTAATTTTCTTTTCTACCGTTTTAATTTTAAATCTACCGTTTTTTCAAAGGCAGTTCTACCGTTTTAATTTTTTAACACCTGGCAGCGCTGGGCTGCAGTGCTTTAATACAGCGTAAACCTGAACGACATGCATGTGACGTCATTGTATGCAGCGCTTTCTTTAAGCGGCCGCCATTAATCAAGCGTAGTCTGTATACGCTACATTTCACTGCTGCATTGCAGCGTAATGAATTCATAACCTCTACAACTTAAAACTAGTTCAGGTAATTTGAAGCACTACAACCAGAGTTGGGAAAACTACGTGTAAAAAAATATTTTCTACATTACATTACATCTAAACGTAATTTTTATGTAGTTAAATGTAATTTTTACTCGACGTAGTTTATATGAAATGTCACATTTCTAACCTCAAAACTGTTCATTTAACGTATTTCAAATAAATATTGCGTTTATAATGTTAATACTTGTATACAACAATTGTATCCATTTTACATCAAAATAGATACTATATTGTGTATAAATTATTAATTATAAACCGAAAATGAAGAAATAGAAAACAATGTAGTTTGTAAAGTAGTTAATTCATTTTTTACGACATAGATAATTACAAAATCTACGCGTAATTAATGGGTATTTATATATCTACGTCCCAACCCTGACTACAACTTTATGCTGTGCTATCGCTGCAACTAAGTTTCTACCTGAACGCGACCAATAGTAAACATCGGGGGCGCCGGCCCTCCGACGACCGACGACTAATCTAAGTAGACTGAGCTCACTGAGCCCTGAGCTGACTGAGCAAGCGATCTTTAAAATGTAGCTAACAAGTTAAACAAGTACACAGGAGTAAAAGGGGATCTGTTTACTAAGACTAACTTAGTGATTGGTTACTTTCAAATTGCAGTCGATAATTAATAATAATAATAATAATCATAGGCGTAGATACTAGTTTTATTGCATGTATCTGTATTTAATGAATTAATTCAATATAATTAACTAATTAATTAAATTAATAATAAAAGAAGTAAATAGCGGCAAGCTGGCAAGGAGAAGTAACTGACGACGTACGTTTCGGTCTTAAATTAATAATTCTATTTCGTAATGAATAATCTATTATTATTCAATTAACAAGTATATTTTTTGTAATATTCGATTTTTACCTCCATTTAATGAACGCCGCCTATGTGCATTAGGGATGAGTAAACAGTACCCCACTTTTCCTTCCCACCACAAGATCTGTTGATGTTGCTTTCAAACCAACCGTCCTAGTTTGCAGTTAGTGGTGGACATAATCGGATTATTTCAATAATCGAATTCTACCGATTCGATTATTCAAATAATCGGATTATAATTCGAATTATTTTTAATTCGATACGATGACAAGTCAAGCTGCGTAAATCACACGCACCTCTGGTTTAAACTCGATTCTCAATGATCTGTTATTCTACTACTTATTACTTATTTAACTATTTATTTTTAGCTGCCACGGAATTTTGTGATTATTTTGTTTAATATTTATTACTTACATATATTTTGCACATTCATATATTTATTTTATTTAGCACAAAATGTTTGTTTTTCAACTCAGTATTTTTTGTAAATTAATATTAAACGTTTTCCCAATGTTCCCTAATTCATTTTAGCTCTGAGTCCTGACTTGCCTTGCGCCGTTTACTTTGTTTTGTTGTTATCCTCACTTCCGTTTTAGTTCCACAAATCTGTAGAGTTGAGCGCGAATTATACCCTAAAGTTCATGACATGACAAAAGCCGCAATGCTATTTCACGAAAGTTAGAAGGAGTTATATTTTAGAGATATAAAAGTTTTTTAACATCGATGGATCGACCGGCATATAAAGAAAAAATGAACTGTACTAACCATAATCGGTATTCTGAATTCTCTTTACAGCGGAAACTCGAACCTAATTTCAACCTGATTTCTTGATTATCGATTATTTTTAATTCGATTTACGAAATCTGATAATCGAATTATACAGGTTATTTGAATAATCGGATGACAGGTTATTTTTAATTCGAATTATCCCATCACTATTTGCAGTGGCATTACCAGTCTATCTTGATTAGCCGTCGAAGCGCCAGCCTAACCTTAAGATTAACAGCGTTGCCAAATGCAACTTTGGCCAGTAACACATGAATATTACATTTAAGGTAGAGTATTTAATAGTATTAATAAATACGCAGGATCATTAAAGAATGTATTAAAATAAAGTTAGTTCTTTAATTAAGTAATAACTGTCTTTCAAAAAGGAACAAAAAATAATGCTTGGTTTCTTTTTCGTACATTTATCTTCTTTGATATTCATCTAAGTGTGATGGTAATAATTTTAACATAACATGATTGTATACTTTAAAATCTGTAGCCGACGCTGTTTCATGTCGAGACTTCATTGAGTTCTTTATGTTCAAACACATTTCTAACTTGAACCATCTGGAACTCTTTTGCTACTAAACATACGAAATACCAGTATCTAAATTAAAGTAAACAACAAAAAGTGGTGTTTTATCATTTCAATAATAGGTAGGTATAACATCAAATTAACGTATTTTATATTATACTATAAATTAACTACTACCGTTTTTTAATTTTCCCACATTTCAAGTAAAAAAAACTACATTTGACAACACCACGCAAAGTGCGCAAATGTATGCGTGTTGGCTGGCGCCCCTAATCTTTACCACTGCCAGCTCCGTAACGAGAACAAAACAAATGTGTTTCTTACGGCTTATGTCTTATGTTTTATGCAAGTCCATTGTGTTCTAGGCTTTAAGCGGTTACACAATACATTTGCATAAAACATAAGACATAAGCCGTAAGAAACACATAAAGGCGATTACACAATGCATTTGCATAAAACATAAGACATACGCCGTAAGTAGTACACTGTGATCGTAAATGATTGAACGTGCCGCTTCATACAAAAATTTCTTTATCCACTTACTAGAAATCATGTACCCAATTTAAAGGCGTGCAGATTAAAATTTCTAAAGGGGTTTTAAATTTATGTTATGTTCACACGTTTGGAAAAGTAAATAAACATTATAAGTCAATTATGTTGCATATAACTTTATTATTTTTTATGTCACAGATGTTTCTAATATTAGAAAGTGAAAATATGTTTTGGAGGTTACGTCTTCTTACGAGAATGGATTTATAATAACACTCAAGACATTTAGTGACCTATTACAGCAGAAAGGTATTAAGAGGAGGTTTAATTTATTCGCATATTAGTGTTCTTCCAATTGCTTCGTAATTGAAACTACCAATTCACTACGATTTCAGTTAGTTCTATTCACTTAATCACATGTGGATTGATTTTAATAATAACAATACCATATAATATAATGTGATGTCAAGTAATTTAATTAATTAACATGTGGATTTTCGGTGGCCCATATGCGATAATTTTGGGAATTAACATAACCCGAGAGGTGAAACCATGCTTCGTCACTGAAGAAAGTTAAATCTAGCAAGTCATTATTGTCAAGTTGGTGATTAAACCAGACACAATAATTTACTCTTCTTGGTAAATCTGGAGGCAGCAACTCTTGGACCACGCTCACTTTATAAGCGTGCATGTGGAGTTTCTTCTTCAACGCTTTCTGGCATGATCCACATGAAAGACCTAATAAATAAAATCCTTTGTATTCAATACTCTACATAATATTGTCATAAATACCTGTTTGACCTGCAAGTTGTCGTAAACTTTTAGTCGGACTTGCTTCAAGATGTTGCTCTAGGTGACCAGAAAAAAGCGTACACGAAAAAAGCGCACACGAAAATTGCGCACAAAAAAAAGCCCACAGCGAAAAATGCGGACAAGAAAAAAGCGCACAACGAAAATTGCGCACATCGAAAAATGCCCACATGGAAAAATGCGTACACGGAAAATTGCTCACACCGAAAAATGCTCACATAGAAAAATGCGCACATGGAAAATTACCCACAATGAAAAATGCCCACATAGAAAAATACGCACATTGTATTTTATTTTGACATAAAAATGAAATTTATGCGCATTTCCATTACAGTACATGGTGTGTTAAATAACGTGCCTTTTTTAAATTTCTCCTCGTAGTTGGCCGTGAATGATTAGTTATTGTTATGACCTAGCCTTGCTTGAAACTTAAATTGACATACCATCGTAACCAGAAAAACCGACTACACTCGAAATTTTAGTTAATTGAAGCGTGCTTTAAAATGAACTTTTGTCATTTTGACATTAATATTATTTTGACAAATTAAATAAAAATAGCCCAATTAAAAACAATTCAGAAGGCAATAATTCAAACGCGATTGCAAGACGAAATCAGTATTCGAGCAGTTGCAACTGAATTTGCTGTTAGTATTAGCATTGAATATAAACCTAGGTTTATAGTAGGTTTATATTCAATGGTATTAGTATTCATAGAGAATATTTATTTCTTTGGAATCGAATGAGATGGATGAGATTTTATAGGTTGACAAATACATGGTGTCAAACCTAATGCTACGCAATTAAATTTTTGGAAAATGGAAGTGTCGATTTTACTTCGTTGTAGTCGATTTATATGATCACGATGGTACATCATAACCTCATGTTTTTTATTAAAAGAAATTGCCGAATTCGGTAATTCTACTTTTTATTCCGTGCTTGCATCACGTGATTTGCCGAACTTAACAAGTCATAAAATACAGTTTGTTAAATGAATCTTCTACGCACAGTGTTGCCATTCCACTACTCTATTATGCGTTTCTAAATTAAAAAACCACAACCTGTTGAATGTTGTGTTGAATTCACGTTGAATTATGTTGCCAAAAAAACAAAATTCCCAGATATATTTTAGTTGGTACTTCACATTGTCGTTATAGTTTATGCGCGTCTATAATTTAGCGTCATATTAATATTTAATTTGCTCTAAATCTTATGATGTCGCAAAAACACAGAAATCTTTTAAATTATGGAGTTGAAATTTTCTTCCCCCTAAATTTGTCACTAGCAGGTACTATTGCGAGATAAATAATTGGTACGGTTGCTTTGTAAAGTAGGCTGAATTTTAAAAATTTTAGCATATTGAAGTACTCTTCAATTCTAGAATTAGCAATGATGGTTAATTTTTCAGCCTCCGAAAGAATCTTGTAAGGCATCTTAATAACTTACACCGACATTTTATAATTTTATATTTTTAGTACGAAATCGCATAAGCCAGAAAGTCCTATTTAAATAAATAGGGAAAATCTGCCGTACCAAATATTTATCTCGCAATGGTACATGCAGCAGCGTTGCCGGTTGCATCCACGGGGTAAATTACGAGGTTGGTGGTTTTTTGATTTTGAAACAGACAATACTTTACTCCTACCTTAAAAAAATAATAATTTATTACTACCGAGCAGCCGAAGTTACTAAATGATATATTAGGAACACAAAAAATATGACTTTTTTTCATTAATATGTAAATATAAGAAAAATCCGTACGGAATGATCTTTGACTCCGCATGAAATCCGTACATGTACGGAAATTTCCGTACGGTTGGCAACCCTGCTTTACAAACATTCGTATAAAGATGTTCCTTTTTCAATCTGAAAGAGTGATGTATACTAGCCGCCACTTAAAACGAAACGCAATACCAAGGCCACGGCCGTAAGTAGAACTGTGTAATCAGTCCTTAGATACAACGCATTTCTATGTACTGATAGGTCAAAAATATTTAAGAAAAGAGAATACAGATGATTTTTTAAAATCATTTGAACTAAGAAATGTAAAAAAAAGTAATAGCATCAATTTTATATCCACGAAACGTCAAGTCTACTCAGGATGCAGTTGATTTGATTTCAGCTTTCCTGAACGTTTAATATAATTCTCAGAATTAAAAAGAAATTACATAAACAAATAACTAGAATCATTGTCCTCTATTGTTATTGTTTCATTCATAAATTGGAATTGGAAGTGGCAGTGTTATTTTCTTTTTTCGGATACTTTCTAGGCGGACTATATTTGAGGGTTGTACCCACGGTGAATTGAATACTAACGGTGGCACCATTCCCGCAAGTGAGATATCCAACCATTACGTCACCGCATACCCGCTTCTCCTTTTACACAATTATTAACCAATACTAACTGTCACGGTTGACAGTTGTATTAGAGGGAGAAGCGGGTATGCGATGACGTAACGGTTCCCTATCTCACTTGCGGGAATGCTGCCACCGTTAGTATTTAATTCACCTTGGGTTGTACTTATAAGAAAAATTTCAAGGAAGATCTGAGACTGTTATTTGAAGCAGTTCAAACAATCAATGGGGAACAATTTGAACATCTTTTATAATCAGTTGGTGTTAATATTGTTTGTAGTTGTTTTAATAATTTGTTAATTTTTGATAAAAGCATGAGCGTTTAAAACTCTCCAAATACGGACTCAGAAATATGTAACAGTTATTTTTTATGCAAGATGACAAAATTCAAATTTATTTTTATTTATAAAAAATAATTAAGTCGAAGAGCCACTGCGCTAAGCGAACCTAAGTTGAGCGAAACTAAGTTTTTTGAAAATTAGATCCAACGTAATCTTACGCGGACGAGGCAACCGAGCGAAGATAAACATTGTTTTATCCTAACTTCGCTTCCCACAGCTTTAGTTACCACGTCCGCGTAAGATTACGTTGGATCTAATTTTCAAAAAACTTAGTTTCGCGTTTAGTGGCCGCTCGCCTTTATTTTCTATATTTATTTTAGTCCACTATTTGGAGAGCTTTAAATGCTTATACTTTTATTATAAAAAAATAACAAATTATTAAAACAACTGCAAACAATATTAACACTAACTGATTATAAAAGATATTCAAATTGTTCCCTATTAACTGTTTGAACTGCTCCAAATAACAGTCTCAGATCTTGCTTGAAATTTTTCTTATAGGTACAACCCTCAAAAGTCCGTCTAGAATTACGAGGAGAAATGTTAAAAAAGTCAAGTTATTTAACACACCATGTACGGTAATGGAAATGCGCATAAATTTCATTTTTATGTCAAAATAAAATACAATGTGCGTATTTTTCTATGTGGGCATTTTTCTGGGTGAGCATTTTTCGGTGTGAGCAATTTTCTGCGTGCGCAATTTTCTCTGTGGGAATTTTTCAGTGTGGGTAATTTTCCATGTGCGCATTTTTCTATGTGAGCATTTTTCGGTGTGAGCAATTTTCCGTGTACGCATTTTTCCATGTGGGCATTTTTCGGTGTGCGCAATTTTCGTTGTGCGCTTTTTTCTTGTCCGCATTTTTTGCTGTGGGCTTTTTTTTGTGCGCAATTTTCGTGTGCGCTTTTTTCGTGTACGCTTTTTTCTGGTCACCGGGGTTTCCAATCCCATTTAACATTTTTGTCTAGTAAACGATGTAATGGTTCAGCAACAGTCGCTTTCTGTTGAAGAAAGGAGTGATAAAAATTTAAAAGACCTAAAAATGCTTGGAGTTCTTTCTTATTTTTCGGTCTTGGCGCTCTTTTAATTGCTTTAATTGCTGGTGCATTCACTTTATCTTCGGTAGGATGAATTCCTTCGCTGTCAATTCGATTACCTAGGAACGTAACTTCATTTGCTTTCAGTGTACATTTCTCTTTATTCAATCGAAGGCCATAATTTTGTAAACGACTTAGCACTTCGTGTAACTTGTCTGTCAGCTCATCTTCAGATTTTGCTACTATAAGATCATCATCAAAGTATGGTAGAACTCCTTTTAGGTTCGATAACAATTCTTATTAATTTTTGAAAAATTCCAGGTGCGACTGAAACTCCAAATTGTAAACGGTTTACCTTAAAAGTTCCTCGATGCGTGATAATAATTTGTGCCTTCGCAGCTTCGTCATCGACAGGCAATTGTAAATAAGCCTGTGACTATCCAATTTTGCGAACACTCTACCTTCAGACAGTTCTGCTAATAACTGTTTAATTGCTGGTGGCTTATACGGACGTTCTTTTAAATCTTTATTCAGTGTACACTTATAATATGCACATAAACGAATGGTACCATTTGCCTTTAATATGGGGACTATTGGCGTAGTCCATTCAGGATAATCGATTGTTTCGATTACGCCTTGTTGAAGTAATTTATCTAGTGCTTCATCAATCTGTACTTTCATTGCAAATGGCACTGGTCGTGCTTTCATTTTAATCGGAGTTACATTCTTTTGCAACGCAAACTTTATAGGAGGACCTCTAAAAGTTCCTAATTCTTTGGAAAATACATCTTTAAATTCTTCCAATAAATTACTAGTATTAACATTAACTTGATTAATACCGGCGATTGACAATCCTAACGGAGCAAACCAGTTCCTTCCTAATAAGGATGGGCGGTTACCTTTAACAACCACGAGTGGCAATTTGCCTTCAAAACCTTGTACCGAATATGTACATCGCAAGTTCCTAATGTTTGAACCTTATTTTGTTGAAAATCTCGCAACTGCATCTGATACTGTTTCAGTTTGTATTTTCCATTATATTTTATTTCATTTATTTCATTAAATGTATTTGTTGACACAATTGAATAAACTGACCCAGAATCTACTTCAAATTCACACAATTTTTTGTTTATAATGATGGAAGCTTTAATTTTATCAGCAGGACGTTTACAATAACTATTATGCTGATTAATTTGATTATGCATATTGTCAACATCTTCATCCGAACCTTTTACTAATGCCACTCGATTTTTTGAATCATTTTTGTTATTTTTGTTATGTGGTATCCATTTACTTCGACAAGCTCTTTGAATGTGACCTACCTTACCACATTTTCTGCATTCCGCTGATTTAAACCGGCATGCGTCCGATTTGTTACTTTTCGTAAATTAAAGGAAAGAATTGAAAGAACAGGCAGTGTTGCAAACAGGGTTGCCAGTATTTTCACATTTCAAGTCGCCGCCACAGTAACTGATGTCGCCCAAATCGTCTACTTTAACTGCGTTCGTTTATTCAACTCCCTTTTCGCATTTTTCTCTCACTTTCACTTGTATCAAAAGAGCTTCCCTCTCATTCTACTTTTACTCCAACCCTATACGGAAAATCATGAAGCAAAATGAAAACCAGAATTATCTCACAAACCGTAGGTTTTAGGTATAGGACTTTGTTTAGCAAAAAGATAGCAAATTTAATTCTACATCGGTTGATGATTATAGGTATGGGTTGTTCCATAAGAAAAACTTGAAATATTTCACTTCTAAATTCAGCAGAAAGAACTGCCAGTCACCAACAAACTGCGTAATCCTCAGGTTTGTTTAATATAGTGTTACTTAGCTTAAGGCATGTGTAATTACACGTTAATAACTGATAGTGAAGACTCTTCAATTAAGCAAGTTAGAAGCAATTTAGTAAGGGTGTGCATTTAAGATGTTTCTTCGTTGACGGCATTTATCTCGGCAAATAGTAGGTTTAGGTATAGAAATATGTTAATAAAATATTTTCCAAATTAATAGATCTATCAAAATTCGTAATAATATATAGGGTATTCCATTTGAAATATGAAAGGTACTTGCTGACACTTGTAAAATGAACACCCTGTGTAATTGCAAATAAATTTAACGTATAGAGTTCTTTTATTAGAGGATGACAGCGTTCGAAATTTTTTTCTGTATTTAATGGTTTGGACACCAGAAAAGAAAACCACACTCGATGGATACGTGGTATATTATATTATCGCTCTCCGTCCGCAGCTAGCTTTATACAGTGTTATTCATAAGAGAAGACCGTTGCGTCATTGTCTGGTGTTGCATCATTATAAGACATATGAATCATATCTCCGTCCTTTCTTCTCATTCACCATTGACAAAGAAATAATACTGAAATAATTGTCGGTTCGTGCTTCGGCGATTGATTACGCAGCGCTTAAGTTCCGTGATTTTCATTATATGTTTCCTGTATTCTCGATTGATATCTGGGTTGTGTTCGAGAACTACACCGTCGCATCGCATTTTTTTACGCACGATTTTTAGTTTATTTTACATCTCGCTCATCTCTTTTAAGACGTCTCGTGTTTACACTATTACCATTACAACGGACGCATTTTTCACAACCCACTTTTAAGTAGAGCGTGAAAAATGCGATCGTTGCCATGGAAATAACGTAAACACAAGACTTCTTGAAACAGATAAGCGAGATGCAAAATTAGTTGCATTCGAGGGTGTAGTTTTCGAACACAGCCTAGCATGTGAGTGAAATAGCGAATATCTGTGAGCGTGATCTGTGAGTAATTTTGGCTCATGTATCTGACAAGGATGTCACTCGAAGCCTATGTCACGTGACTTAGAATGAGCAATGCTTTTTAAACGGGAGTATTTACCATCTCACTCTTAAGTTAATATCAATTCCTCTTTCTCTACAGGGAATCTGGCTACTTGATAAATCTGTGGTATTAGCACGTAGCACAGTATAAACCTGGATTTACATAGATCGTTGAGCGCGTCGAAACGCCGGCGTACTTTACTCCCATTGGTTAGTGCTCGTTACGTAAAGAGCAGTAGCTTAAAGGTTAAAAGAAGATGCAAATACACTGAGCTAACACTGAGTGCAACCGGTGCCGGTGAATCGAAAAGCTGTTAATAAGAATCACACAGTAGCGTCACTCGAGTATAACTGTCACATTTGCCATTTTGTTTGATACCTACCGATTTGCAAATTAAATACAAAGTGGTCAAGAATCACTGTTTGAGTTGACAGTGCTGAATTTTAATTTTAAATGGTATAACTGAAGAAAATTCCAGTTGTTGACCGCTTGACACTGACAACCGTCATTTTACAAGCGTCATTCGACATTTCAAATTCAAATTAAAACGCTAATTTTTATTCACATAACCTGCAATCTTGTCGCTATTCAGGTTACGTCAAATAAACCAACAGAACGTAATTCGGCTGCAGTGTTACCCGAGTAAAAAAATGCTCTTAATTCTAATGTCAACTCAAACAGTTATTCTTGACCACTTTGTACATTACCTACATTTCCATAAGGGTATCAAACAGTAGACGTTTTCCAATTGCATAGACGAGCTACTCGGTGCTACTCGGAAGCTACTCCGGAGCTGTTCAAAGGTGTTCCAATTGCATTTTGAACAGCTCGGAGTAGCTCCGAGTAGTTCGTTTGTGCAATTGGAAAGCGCCTAGTATGGTGGCTTTTTTGATACTGACGTTTAAGTGTCGCTACTGGGTAATTACTTGTACTGTGGTATAAGCATTGAATATAAACCTACTCTAGAAGGGCAACGCAATGCTTAAAACTGGCAGCCTGAAATTGGAGGTTCACGCGGTCAGCTGATGGAGGTTGACGCTAAATAATCTGGTTGTTCAAAGAGGGCAGGATAATTTCCAAAGACGGTGACTTTAAATGGTTTGCATATTCGATAACGCCAATGAGATTTATCTTTCACTATTACCACCACTATTAGTTAGTTCTATAAACAGATGTATTACATTTTCATTAGCTACTTTTTGTCCGCCACTAAATGAACGAAATTAGTTATGGCTGGAAATCGTTGCGAATATTTCAATTTTGGAAAAACTGCAAGAAAATTCCCTGGAATAAATATGTATTTGTTTCCAAAAGACGAGGAGCGACAAAAACAGTGGATTTTAAATTCTGGTAGTTACAAAAATTTAGAAAAAATAGTAGTTTTACTTTTAAAGCGGCAGTTTTTTTAAACTTAATTAAAGGAAGTGCCATCATAGCCGGCACCGGTTTCAAAAGTTTTTGTTGGCGCCACATTCAAATACTGTTCCCGGCACTAGTCTTCTTTATATTTTTTTACTTTATCCTAAAGAAATTAGGATTAGAATATAACCGAATAAAATGTAAGTTAACAATTCTTATTTATTTAAATAATATTTAAATATGTACATACATTTTATTAAACTTCAATCATAACTTCAATCATGAACTGGTTCGTGGATTGTTCACAAACCGGTGGTTGGAACAAACCTTATATTTCTCAAAAATATAAATTATTGGAAAGAAAACAGTGCCAGTTATTTATAATTCACCTATTAAATGGAAACCGGCGCGGCGCACTATGGGGCCAAAGCACTTTCGCGTCTCAAAAATCTGTAACTCTTTTATTTACTGATTTACGTTAATGAAATTTGGTACACAGATTAAGAAAACTATAGGCTTTATGGCTGTGATGTGACTTTTTTAAAATTTTTATTTACTTCTTTATTATAGATGTTGTAACAACGGAAAGTGAAGATTGCTTAAGAGTAAAGTGCCCTTATTTTAAAAGATACATAAAAGTGTCATAAGAAAATCTTCTTTAGAATTAAAAGTTATAGTCAAATACAAAATTAGAGCGATTAATTTGAAGGTTGAGAAATTTAGAGTTCGATGCGAATCAAATAGCGGCTACTCTGAAGCTCATATTTAATGAACGATTACGTACATAAGACACAATCAACCCTTGAAGTATTATATATCATTGGAAAGGGCACATCTTCTAGTTTTAAAATAACTATATAAACATGTAAATTGCTTACTGCTTTGTTTAATAAAAAAAACATAAACATAGGTATGTTTAATTTGCCGTTTTCAAATTTCGCTTAAAGATTTAACTGTTATCGAAATTTGCCGAAATTGAGTTCTTGGCTGCAAATAATAGAGAAAATAGTCCTCTAGGTGAGGCAGAAAAAAAAGTTTGCCCATATTTGCCCCTAACATAAAAAAACAGGTTGAAAGACGGTGACCTACATTTAGTGTAAGTAGCTACTCTATTTTGTTTTTAACCACAAAAGATGAATACAAGCATTGAAAAGGTAATAATACTTATTTATTGTCAAAAACCATACATTTTTTTTTCACCATATCACCAGCAGAAAATACGAGTAGCTACTTACACTAAACTTAGGTCACCATCTTTCGACCTGTTTTTTTATGTTAGGGGCAAATATGGGCAAACTTTTTTTTCTGCCTCACCTAAAGGACTATTTTCTCTATTATTTGCAGCCAAGAACTCAACTTCGGCAAATTTCGATAACAGTTAAATCTTTAAGCGAAATTTGAAAACGGCAAATTAAACATACCATGTTTATACAAACAGCAACATTAGAAGAATGTTCCATAACATATTTTGCAGGTTATTTAACTAAAAAATGTTTAGGTAAGTATAACTGTAACTTCTGTATGGAATCACTCTTAAGTCCAGCAAAAGAAGAACTAAACGATTCTCGAGAACTTCTTATAGTTAACAAAAACTATTCGCGTTCTGAAGAAGTTTCCTCAATAATTGCTTTAACAAATCCTTCTCAACAATTTTCAGATGTTTGTAAGTATTCATTAAAAATATTTGAAAAGGTTTTTAATGAAATTAAGGAAAAACAAAAAGTAAAACAACGCATCATTGCAGCAATTGAGAAGTTTCTAAGAAGCAATGCTTCTTACTGGGTAGAAGAGTCTGTATGTCAGGAGCATAAAAACTTTATTATAAATCATTTAGTAATGACAAAACTATATTTTCACTGTAAATGGTTGTCAGATGCAAAAAAAATTTAAATCGTCGGATAAAATTTCCCAAAAGTTGCAAATTTTAAAAAACCTTTAAAATATAATTGATTAAAACTTAGTTTAATTTATTAGTTTTGAGTTTTAATTAAAACTATTCCTGTATTTCCACTGTTCATTATTTTTTTTTAGTATGAGTAGAATGTACAGTATAAGTGAAAATGATTGAGTTCATTTGGGTAATTAAATTAGAAATAATTCTATAATTAATAAAATGACAACACATTTTATTATGTAACCATGCAACATTTGATATAAGAATTAAATTTATCGTTGTAGTAAAATTTCAGATAGAGGCATTCATTAGTGAACTTTTTTCATCTTTGCAACTTTTGATACGTGTTACAATTTTGGTCACAAATTAGAAAAAGCAGCCATTTTAATTGTTCTATTTTTTGACTAATAGCGTTTTCAATTCACTTGCACCGGTTGCACTCAGTGTATTTGCATCTCCTTCTAACCTCATGTAATAACACGAGATGAAGATATTCTGAGTGCGCACTAGTGCGGTCAATCGAAAACGGTATAAACCATAACAAGTGTCAAAATTTGCAAAGACGCAAAAACGTTCACTAAAGAATGACTCTTTCTAAAAATCAAATAGTTATCCATATAAAAGGTATATGTTCTTCGTGTATATTCCGTTCACGTTTTTTTTTTTGCATTCTAGTAGGCAATTTTTTTTCGTTAGGTTACGTGCATGTATTTTGAAGGAAGTCAAAATGTGACAGATGTAAAATTCTGACACTTTAACGTCAGTCCCATCGACTATAGGTGCTTTCCTTTTACCACAAATCTCATCTCAGATCAGATAAACGTCATTTCCGTTATCACGAACAAGTGAATTTGAATTGAGATTTCAACCTCCCACCTTGCCGCTCGAGCATTCCCATTCGTTGTTAGATTGAAATATCTGTTCAAACTTACTTGTTCGTGCTAACGGAAATTTAAGTGATGTGAGGTAAGATTTGTGGCAAAAGGAACGCAGCTTATATTGCTTCTTATACTCTATGATGGCATGAAGAAAGTAAAATAATAACATTAAAACAAATAATTACTTGTGACTTTTTAATACCAAGTCAAAATGCTAAAAATCATCAATGTTTTTCGGCGTCAGTTTTCAAAAATATAACCACAAAATTAAAAACGAACGTCAATCAAATTTCTGACAAGTATATTTTTTGTGGTACCAACAAAAATGTCACCCTAACACGGCCCACTTTGAATGCAAAAAGAACGTGAATGAATTATACGAGCTACTTTTTTTAATAAGAGGCGCTGCACCCACTTGGATTTTTTTAGTAGTTACCGAGATATGGCCCGAGAACACACTGTTGGGACACCTGTATATGTTATTAAAAAGGAAAAGCAGTTAAAATACTTCGTGACTTAATGAAATCACTTTTGGATTACACGATATTATAGAGTCAATGGAAAACGCTATATGTTAATAGCAAACACATTATAATATAGTATATAAAAATTTATTTTTGCTTTTATAAAATGTTCGGTACTTTAAACGGGCTTTAAATTTTTTAACCAAATTGAACGAAATAAATTTTAAAAAATCGCGTCTGCAAAGTGTTCGCAGCCGTCTGAAGGTTTAAGCCATTAATATGCCGCTCGTGTTAACTACTTTCAGGATTCCAAAATCAAATCTACCTAATTTTCATTTGCAATTTGGTTGTAATCCGCATTTATTTTGATTTTTGCTCCATAGATGGATACCACATAAATAATAATACATTTCCAGATTTCTTACTATAAAATGTAATAGACAATTTAAATCAAGAGATGGCAGCAGTTCCTAATGGAAAGATGCGGTTGCCAATTCATTCATTTACGTTGCCCTTCTAGAGTAGGTTTATATTCAATGGTATAAGTAACAGCGTCGCCAACGCGAAACTCAGATGCGAGCTGAATCAAACAGATACTTGTCACGTGACTTCAGATGTAAGCGAGTTCTCGAACAAATAAACGAACGAAACAGAGCACGTCATTTCTGTTGACGTTATCTTACTGTAAATTAAACATGAAGTAAACGAACTAAGGGCCGTTTTCTTAATAAAACTGGGAGACTTTCATTTAAAGTCATTTTAAGAATAGGAAAACTATTGTTTTTATAAGTGAAAGTCACTTTACATTTAAAAAATAATCATAGCGCATGCACGATTGTTAAAAATCTGAACCTCCGTCGAAATACTCCGAGCAAGTCGATAAATCTGATAGCATTTTCGATTCACTTGCACCGGTTGCACTCAGTGTATTTGCATCCTCTTTTAACCTCATGTAATAACACGAGATGAAAATATTCTGAGTGCGTACTAGTGCGGTCAATCGAAAACGCTATGAAACATCGCATCGTGAATATTCGAACGATATAGATGTACATCTACTTCCTCGATAAGCAATAAACGAATGATTTAGGGGAATCTGATCTGTCAGATCTAATAAATTTGTAATAAACGAACGCACCTACTGTGTGATTCTTATACTATTGCTGCGTTCGGTAATTACATCTCAGATGTGAGCTTAGAGCAACTAGATGTTGATCACGTGATCCTGGATGAATGCTATTTCCTCAACCATTAACGAACGAATCCGAGTCAAATAGTAAGGCGGCATAACGCATATTTCTTCCTGGTTCTCGCTTACCAGCTGGCATTCGTTGCAAATGTATACTAATTGTTGGTTATCCATGTTCAACTAAACGACAAACATAAACGTAACCTAAACGTACAATTTTGCAAAACGCGGTAACATCTAGCGTATTGTGCGCATGATCCTCACAATTCATCGATGAGCTCGATCAAAATACTCCGAGCGAATCGAGTTTCCTCAAATGCATTCCTCGGTGAATAACCGAACGCTTTGGATTTAACCTCGCTTTACAATTAACGAACGCTTCGGAGTAAAATAAACAGTCCGATGTAATAACCGAACACACCTTATGTTGAAATCCCCAGTAATCCCAACAAATTTTTTAAAATCCCCAAACTTCTTCCCAAATAGCGGGTGATTCATTTAGAGGTACTTTTTTCAGTGAAGATTTTATGACAGATTACGCATGAGTCGTGTCAAACTGTTAGGGTATTTTTGTTCAATATTGTTTGACATTTCATCATGGAAAGACTTAGCCCGGCACAGCGTCTACAAATTATTCAACTGTATTACGAAAATCAGCGTTTTACGAGGAATGTGTTCGGTAAACAGTTAATTTCACGCTTCGGACCGGTAAATTGGCCGCCTAGATCATGTGATATCACACCTCTAGACTTTTTCCTTTGGGGCTACGTAAAGTCCAAAGTCTACATGGATAAGCCGGCTACGATTGAGGAATTGTAAGCCAACATTATTTGTGTCATTCGCCAAATACCACTCGAAATGCTCGAACGCGTCATAGAAAATTGGAACTTCAGAATGAACCATGTTAGGCGCAGTTACGGCCAGCATTTGAAAGAAATAATCCTTAAAAAATAAATGTATAATTTGTATGATAATGAAGATTACCCGATAAAATTGAATTTATTGATTTTTTTTATTTTAAAAAAAGTACCTCTAGTACCCATTATAATAAATTTTTAAAAGCTGTAAAAAAATAACGTGTATTAATTTATTACAGACAAGATAGGTTATGTATAGTGTATACAAAACAAGATAGGTTATGTCATAACTTTACAAACTCTCCATAAGTTAATGAGCGTTTTCACACTTGACGACACCGCAACGACACGAATTCGCCGGCGGTAAATCGTCGATGGTTAATCGAGATAGACTGGTAAGCTGGTAATGCCATTGCAAATTGCAAAATAGGACGGTTTGTTTGAAAGCAACATCAACAAATTTTGCGGTGGGAGGGAAAGGTGGGGTACTGTTTACTCGTCTCTAGTGCACATAGGCAGCGTTCATTAAATGGAGATAAAAATCGAATATTACAAAAAATATATTTGTTAATTGAATAATAATAGATTACTCACTACGAAACAGAATTTTTAAATTGATTCAATCAGTTAATTATATTGAATTAATTCATTAAATACAGATACACACAATAGAAATAGGATCTACGCCTGTGCTTTCTGTTGCGTTACACGACATCCGCCGAAAATTATCGACTGCAGTTTGAAAGTAACCAATCACTAAATTAGTCTTATGGCGTTTTCGATTGACTGCTCCGAGCAGCTCCAGATCAAATTGCACATGCCCATATAGAGCGAGCACTTGTGGTGGCGTATTCGGATGGCTGTTGCTCTTTGGATCAAGAATTGGCGGATTCGATTAAACTGGATCGCACATAAAGAACCTGAGAAGCGGATCAATCACCGTTCATCGGAGCACATTTAATCCGATCAAGTGCAATTTTCTCATGAACTGATCTGGATGGGTGTTGCACTAGAGCGGATTAGGACTGATTTCAATCGAAAACGCCATTAGTAAACAGATCCCCTTTAACTCCTGTGAACTTGGTTAGCTACATTTTACATTTACTCACTTGCCCAGTCTACCTAGGGTGCGTTTCGTTTGCGTGCTCACACGCTTTCAGCGCTCACGCTTACAAGCGCTGTTTTCTATTGTTTCCTTTGGGGTTTAGTTGCTTAAGCCGTTATACGCAAAGGTGTTTCTTTTGACTTTTGTTTGCACAACAAATTCATAACCTCAAAAATATAACTTCAATAGTGAAATTGATTCAATCATAGCTGCTGTAGCTATTTCTAAAGTGTAATGTTTGTTTATAACCTGATTATGATTAGCTGATCTCCTCATACGCATCTCACACGTTCCATTTGGAACATAAGCGCTTACGCTTTTGCTGCTCTATCTCGATGGAATAAGCGATTGTGAGAGAAGACTATGACGTCATAATGACGTTACTATTTCACGTACTGCGGTACGCACTTACACAGCGGTAAATGGAAACGTTCAAACCGAGAGCGGTGTACCGCACACTTGCTGCGGTACTGCAGCGATACATTTTTGTATCGCGGCAGACACAGTTGACCGCGTGTACCGCCTATATCTTTAAAGGCCTTCTCAAACCGGCGCGGTATGTGGTAGCGGTAACGGTAATAGTGCGGTAACGGGATACCGCTGATTGAATCAAACCGAAGAGTGATATTAACGCGGTAAATCAGTACATATTTAAAATACATGCGGTACACGCGGTCAACTGTGCCTGCCGTGATACAAAAATGTATCGCTGCAGTACCGCAGCAAGTGTGCGGTATGCCGCTCTCGGCTTGAACATTTACGGTAGCTCGGTAGTTTTAAATAAAATAAATAAATCATTTGTCATTAATGATGCATGTATATATTATTTATATTTTATAAAAGAAGATACAATTTTGTAAAAACGGGAAACGAAATTTTTTATAGGTTTTTATACAAAGTGCGAGTAATTCCGAATTGTTACGAGAGCGGAAAGACTCGACAGAACGCGAGGTAATTTACATCCGTTTTAACTTGTTCAAGGTTTTACAACCTGCATCGTGTCGAGGTCATATCTGTTAGCGCCGCCGAGATGCATTTTCTTTTATCTCAAGTTCGCTAAATGAATCTAATGCATGAATTTACTTGCATCTTGTCACAATATTCCCCCCTCGCAAAAAAAAATAGGTATATAGGTAAGGGTAGGTTACTATAAGTCCTTGATGGACTTCTCCTGTAGTATCTTCCGGGCTGGTTTGAAGTTTTTACCAGGAAGTTCATGTTATTTGGGGTTGCGTTGCTCCAATTCTTTTGTAGACATCAGGTACGAAGGCTGCTTCCATAAATAATTAGAAAGCAGATGTGGTTACATCCTATGTTCGAAGGGATATGTTGTTTGGAATGAACAGTTTCGAAAGGCTGGTGGTGTAGATCATGGAAATGCTACCAAGGTGTCGTCCATATGGATGCGTAGAAGAACTGCCTAAGAATGAAGCAGACAATCGAAATGGAGTCGATGATGACGCTCTTGGCTTGGAGACCTTTTGGAATGTATGAAGAACGGCCATGGTTCTCTGGGCTTAGGTTGCCCCGGTTGCAAGTTCAGGACCAGCTGAGTGGTGTTGGTCAACAGTGCATGTGGGTCAGTTAGTGCGTCGAAGGTGACAAGTAGTCTCAGTCATTGTGGACGGTCATCGGACACAACCAATGTAGGGGTGTAGTCGGTGAGGATGACGTATCCATTTTGTTGGCTTGTTATATACATGAACGTTTTATAGTGGGTATTGGTACGTGAAATAGCGATGCGGAACGCAGCCGCGGGGAATGAAGGTACGCATGTGCGGAGGAAGCCGACTTCGCGGTATTGGAGCACGTTTCGTATACCTTTGTTCAGTTAGTTGTAATATTTAATAAATTTAATAATGAAGTGAGTTAAAACAAGTATAGTGTTTGTATCCACCTCAGCCCGTACAAAATACACAACAGTGGCGACGAGGATAAACGTAAGTCGGAAAAGAAAAAATTTATGGAAGTGAAAAACCATGTGGCGAGTGCCGATTCGGTAAGTCGCAATTTTGTTTAAATTATTACGCGAGAAACTTCATCCTACGTGTACCTGTGTACAAACCCATCGTTCAGGGGCCTCAACATCCAAAAAAAAGCCTTGATAGCCCTCTTGGCGTTCCTAAAATTCCTACACATTCCTAAATTACAAAATGGAAGAAGCATTTCAACAATTAGCTTCAATACTACAGAATTTACAACGTACGCAAAATGAAATAGTTAATAGACAAAGTGGAAATCAAACAGATTTAAGAGGAATACAATTACAACAATTTGATGAAACAAATGAAACCTTTGATTCCTATTTGCAAAGACTCGAAAATTATCTCGAACTAAGAAATTTAGATCAAGAGACGGATGATAAGAAATGTGTTCAAATTTTAATTAGCTGTCTCGGACCTAAGCATTACCAAACGTTAACAAATCTTACAGCTCCAGAACTGCCTAAAACAAAAAAGTTTTCTGAACTTGTTGAATTATTACGTACACACATTGCACCTAAACCTAGTGAAATTGCTGAACAACATAAATTCTCAATACGATTACAACATGAAGGTGAAAGCATTTCAAATTTTCAAGCGGAATTGAAGAAATTATGTAAAAATTGCAATTTCGTGTGCGAAAATTGTAAAAAACCTACGTTAAATACGCATTTACGATCACAATTCATTAAGGGGGTGCGCGATAATGAAATTAGAATACGTTTGCTACAGCAGAGTACGAACATTACATTCGAAAAAGCAGTCAAAATGGCTCTATCAATCGAATCTTCTAAATAAGAAAGTAAAGAAATTTATAACCCCTCACAGGTAAATTACATTAACAAGAAAAAGAAGTCTGAAACAAAAATATCGAATACTACTACTTTACCCAAAAGAAATAAAATAAAATGTTTTAAATGTGGTAAAACCAATCATAAAGCAAATGTATGTAAAGCTATAAATTTAAAATGTACAAATTGGGGAAAAAATTGACACTTAAATGTAGTATGTTTTAAAAAGAAAACGGAAAAACAAAATCAGATCGAAGAAGTTCCCGGAAATTTTACGGAAGATGAAGAGGAAATAAATTATACGATAAATTACATAAATCAGATAAACAAATCAAAGTCTGACAAATACGTAGTTAAAGTACAAATTGAAGGGAAGCCGTGTAAAATGGAATTAGATACTGGGGCAGCGCTTTCAACGATTTCTTTACATAATTTTAAAGTTATTTGCCCTAAAAAGCAATTACAAACAACTTCAATACTATTACGTACATATACGGGTGAAGAAATTAGACCAATAGGCAAATGTAATGTGGAAATAAAATACGAAAACCAAATTACCGAAGGAGATATTTACATACTTAATGAAGAAGTAGATACAATATTAGGTCGCGAATGGCTGAAGAAAATAAAAATAAATTGGAATCAATTAAATAAAATATCCATTCAAAATGATTCAAATTACAAAAAGGAAATGGATACATTATTACAAAAATACAACTCCATATTTCAAACTAAGTTAGGAAAAGTTCCAAATGTTACTTGTAAACTGCAAACGGTTGAATCTATACCGATATTTATTCGTCCTAGACCAGTTCCATATGCCTTGAAAGATAGAAGATGAATTAGTGCGGTTGGAAAAATTAGGTATCATCGAAAAAGTTACATATTCAAGTTGGGGAAGCCCAATTGTTCCTGTTGTGAAGAAAAACGGTGAAATTCGTTTATGCGCTGACTACAAAGCTACAATCAATAGATATCTAAAGGATGATAATTATCCAATTCCCAGGATAGAGGACTTATTCGCAAAAATGAGTGGGGGAAAATATTTTTGTACACTAGATATCAGTCAGGCATATCTTCACATGCCAGTTGACGATGGAAGTGCCTTGTTGCAAACAATTAGTACTCATCGTGGAACATTTAAAGTAAAGAGATTGATGTTCGGAATTAAAATTGCCCCAAATGTATGGCAAAGATTTATGGACCAAACTCTAGCAGATTTGAAAGGAGTTGCATGTTTTTTCGACGACATTTTGGTACAAGGAGAGAGTCGCGAGGAATTGTTGATAAATTTACGTAACGTATTTGAACGATTATTACAAAATGATTTACATTTAAACAAAGAAAAATGCCAGTTTTTCAAGAACTCAATTACATATCTGGGCCACAAAATAGATGAAAATGGGTTACACCCGCTTCAAGAAAAAATAGAAGCAATCATTAAGTGTGCCAGACCGAAAGACGTAAATGAAGTACGAACATTTTTGGAATTAATAAATTATTACCAAAAATTTTTACCAAATTTAGCATCTAAACTGAATCCGATAAATAACTTGCTACGTAAGGATCAACCATTTAAATGGTCGGCAAAGTGCGAATGGGCATTCGACAGTTTGAAAAAAGAATTAAGCAGCGATAAAGTCCTTATACCGTATGATCCAAAACTCCCAGTGGTTTTGGCCACAGATGCATCTCCAACTGGATTTGGAGCCGTCTTATCCCACATTCTTCCAGACAAGACAGAGAAACCGATCGCGTTTGCATCCCGATCTCTTACAAATGCTGAACGGAATTATAGCCAAATTGACAAGGAAGCAACAGCTATTGTGTGGGGTCTGAAGAAATTTTTTCATTACTGCTACGGAAGGAAAATTATTCTCATAACGGATCATAAGCCACTTACAAGAATACTACATCCTGAAAAAGATTTGCCAGCAACATCTGCAATAAGGTTATTACATTACGCGAATTTCATGGCAGGATTCAAATATGAGATCGTCTACAAAAACACCAAGTTACATTCTAATGCAGACTACTTATCTCGATTCGCATTACCGAATGCTACAGATAGTACATTTGATGACGATTCTTTATTTTACTTAAACCAGCTACAAGTATTACCTGTCACAAGGAAGGAGATTAAGAAAGCAACCGGAAATGATATTGAACTTACAAGAATTATAAAAGGGTTACAAAGTGAATGTGATATTACAGATCAAGACCTAATGAAATTTACGTTGGAAGATGGATGTTTATTTAATGGCATTCGAGTGGTAATACCAAGAACCTTACGGGGAAGGATTTTGGAAGAATTGCACACCGCTCATACAGGAATTGTGAGAATGAAAAACTTAGCCAGAAGTTACGTGTGGTGGAAAGGGATTGACAATGATATTGAAAGAACGACAAGATCATGCAAGCAATGTCAATTTCATAGAAATAATCCGAAGGTGACAACCCCTATCCATCCATGGGATTATCCAAGAAATCCATGGCAACGCGTACATGTGGACTATGCCGGACCTTTTCAAGAACACTATTTTCTTATAATAGTAGATGCATATTCGAAATACTTAGAGGTCTTGCCCACAAAGAGCATGAGTAGTAAAATCACTATAGAAAAACTCCGCGAAACATTTGCGAGATTCGGGTTACCAATTTCTATCGTTAGTGACAATGGACCATCATTCAGATCTAAAGAATTTGAGGAGTTCACCAAATCAAATGGCATCATTCATAAATTTACGGCACCTTATCACCCGGCCAGTAATGGCCAAGCGGAGCGTTACGTACAGACTTTTAAACAAAGTTTAAGATCCATGATCACGGAGCAAGGAGATCTAAATGTAAAATTAAATCGATTTTTAATGCAATACCGGAAAATACCAAATTCGGCGACCGGGAAGAGCCCTGCCGAAATGTTGTTCAAAGGAACATATAGAACAAGACTCGACCTGGTAAAAAGGAACATCCAGGAAGAAAAAAATGAGCAAATTCCGATTATAACAAGAGCCCGACAAATGAATATTGGAGACCGAGTAATGGTGAGATTTTATGGCAATAAGGAAAATAAATGGAAAGCCGGAACTATTACGAAGAAACATGGGAATCTACATTACGAGATTGTGGTTGATGGGACACATCACAGACGCCATATTGATCAACTGGTACGAACCAATTACCAGGGCCAAAATCCAATTACACCTGCGGTCGAGGTAGATGAACCTGTTCTGGGAAGAGAGGCGGAAGAGAAACCCGAAGAGAAGGAAAAGGAAACCTTACAAGAGGAATCTACAGGAGAACCGGAGAAAACGGAAGGTCCAAGTATTAGAGATGAAGATCTACAATTCCCGAAGTTAGAAGTAGGACCACCTCCACAACTTCGCCGTTCTACTCGAGTCAGGAAACCACCAACCAAACTAAATCTATAAAGAGAGGAAAGATATACATGAACGTTTTATTGTGGGTATTGGTACGTGAAATAGCGATGCGGAACGCAGCCGCGGGGAATGAAGGTACGCATGTGCGGAGGAAGCCGACTTCGCGGTATTGGAGCATGTTTCGTATACCTTTGTTCAGTTAGTTGTAATATTTAATAAATTTAATAATGAAGAGAGTTAAAACAAGTATAGTGTTTGTATCCACCTCAGCCCGTACAAAATACACAACAGCTGACAGTTTTCTTAATGTTTCTTCGTTAGTGCTGGTGACAGAAGATTTTCACAGCAGAAGATGGAGGTCATTCTGGGAACTTACGAAATTATAAGTTTTACATTTTAAAAATAAAAAGTGTGAGGGCAACATACAATTTACAACGCAAAAAAAATTACATAAGTATTTCATTAAATTACAAAAAAAAATTAAATACAAATGTATAAGGTAACTTATAATTTTTATAAATTATCAATAATTAACTTAACTACAAAACTAGAGGGTAACTTTCTTGTCTGACGTGCACGTAATAAAATAATAAATTCCCGAAAAGAATTGAATTCAGGTTACGAAGAATATAGCAAGGCAGGCAAGAAGTCGAAAATATATAAATATACAAATATTTTATCACAACTTTTAACTTTATACAAAAGTAATCGATACCTAGGTGTTACTTAAGATTTAGAATACTTTGGAACCGGTTCTCGGGTGTTTTGTGCACAATATGAAATTTCTTATTTAAAACTAGTGACAGTAGATTATCCGCGCACGTAGCGATCAGGGCCCATCTCACACGTGGTTGGATAAAGCTTAAACTGAAAAATGACACATTACATTAAAAATTATATAAATTTGTTATATTTTTAGTTTGTTTATTGTAAGTTTCCAATTTTAACAATAATAAACTACTATGACATACCTTATAGCGGCCATGTCTACAACTTGCAGTGTTACCAACTATGTATATAACATCCTCTTGTTTTTATAAAGTTTAAACAGTATAACAAAAATATAGCTTAGCAAACAAAACATAAGAACTTATATAAATATAATTTTTCTTTTTAATTCGTCACATAATCTTCAAGTCTCTTAGGTCGTTTTCTTTGTCTCTGTGGTCTTTCTATCTTCTTGCTGATGTTCTGTTTTTCATTTTCACTAATGCTTTTATTTTCACTAATGTTTTTATTTTCACTAATGTCACCTTTATTATACTCTCTAATGTTTTTATTTTCACTAATATTTCTGTCTGCCTCATCACTCACTGTATTTACTAAGTCCGGTTTATTGCTTTCCCACTCTTTGCTTGTTATTTCTTCTCTGGGTATTTCAATAAACTTCTCGACTTCATCTTCCTTTTCTTTTTCTGTTGCTATCTTTATGTGATTTCTGTCTCTTCTGTACTTGTTTCTTTGAACATTTACTACGTAGGATCGGTCTGAAAATTTTTCTTTGATGACTCCTCTGGTCCATAGTTTGTCTGTATCTGGTCTAATCTGCACGTAAACTGGATCTCCTATCAGTAACTCAGGTAAGTATTTCACTTTTCTGTCGTAGTAATATTTGCTATGCTTGCGTCTCTCTTCTAAATTCTCTTGAACATCTTTAACTACTTTTGGTTTTAAATCATTAGCTGTAACAGGTAAACTGCTTCTCGTTTTTTTAGATATTAATCTTTGTACAGGGCTTGAGTTTAGTTTGTTTGGTGTGTTTCGCCAATGGAGTAAAGCGTACCAAAAATCTTCTTTTGTCTCTTCACATTTTTTTATTAAACGTTTTATAATTTTAACTGATGATTCGGCTTTACCGTTTGCTTTTTGGTGGTAAGGAGAAGACGTGCTGTGTTTGAAGATATATTTTCTTGCAAATTGCTCCATTTCCGTATTTACGAAATGTGTACAATTGTCTGTAATAACTAACTCGGGTATGCCAAAACGACTAAAGTTTTGCTTCATGGCTGTAATCACACTTTTAGGAATTAAATCTTTAAGAAAGCTAATTTCAAAAAAATCGGAATAATGATCTACCATCGTTAAAATTTTTTGTTGTGTTTGGTTCGTCTTAACAAAACATATATCCATAGAGATGATTTGCCAAGGATATAAAGGAATTTTATGGGACATCATCGGTAAATTTTGTTGTGAATTCGCATATTTTGCACATGCCTGACATTCTTTTACTTTCTCCGTTATCTGTGTAATCATTCCGGGCCAAAAGATATTATCTTTAGCTAGTTTTATAGTATTTTCAATTCCAGAGTGACTAATATGTAATTTTTCTATAATTGACTTTCGTGAATTATATGGTATTAAAATTTTGTTATTACGAAATATTAATCTATCCTGAACCGTCAATTCGTGTTTGAATTTGAAATAAATTTTTATATCATCTGGTACAAAAGTAATTCGATTAGGCCAACCATTGCCTATAAAATGCAATAATTTCTGTAGTGTAGAATCTTTTAGAGTTTCTAGTCTCAAATCTTGTAATCTTTCTTCTGTAATATTAACAGCTTTTACTAGTTTTATATTTTCAATATTTTTAAATGTCTCAGTTTCATAACTTGAAATTGAGTAAATGTTGCCTCTATTCATCTCATTTTCAAAATCTTTATCTTCTTTATTAACTGTAGCTCTTGATAAAGCATCTGCTACAATGTTATGTTTGCCCTCTATGTACTGTAAATTTAAATTGTACCTTTGCAATATCATTAACATCAACTGAAGTCTTTTAGGTGCTTTCAACAGTGGTTTTTGAAAAATCGATAACAATGGTTTATGATCAGTTCGAATAGTAATTTTTGGATTGCCTATTAGAAATTGATCAAAACGTACACATCCAAAAACTATAGATAATAATTCTTTTTCTATCATTGCATAGTTTCGTTCAGATTTTGTTAATGATCTCGATGCATAAGCAACTACTTGATCAGATTGATATAAAACTACACCTAAGCCTGCAGAACTAGAATCGCATTCCATTATGATTGGTTCTGTTGAATCGTAGTACTTTAAAGTACGAATATCTGATACTAACTCTTTTAACCTATTATACTCACACTCTTCCTTTTTTGTCCATTTCCAAACTGTTTTGTCTAAAGTTAATTGCCTCAGATTAGTTGTTTCTACGCTAAGATTTTTTATGAATCTTCCTAAATATGTCACCATGCCTAAAAATCTATGCAAATCTTGCTTATTTTCTGGTATTGGCATGTTGTTAATAGCTTCAACTTTAGATAAATCTGGTTTGAGTCCTTCATCTGATAAAACATAACTATAAAACTTAACTGAAGTTTTACACAAATTTAATTTTGATTTATTCAATTTGCAATTAAATCGTCTGCATCTTTCTAATAAGTTTCTTAAATTCTTATTGTGATCTTCTAATGCTTCTGATATAGTTTCACCTGCTCCATAAATTAATATGTCATCTGCCATAAGCTCTGTGCCTTTTAAACCTTGTATAAGTTCCTGTATTTTCATCTGAAAAATCTCTGGGCTTGGAGCCAAACCAAATGGTAATCGTTCCCATCTATAGCGTCCAAATGGAGTCCAAAAACATGTCAATTTACTGCTCGGTTCTGATAAATTTATTTGCCAAAAACCTTTTGTTGTATCAATAGTGGAAAATATTTTTGCTTTTCCCAATTCTGGAAGAATTTCATCTATTGTTGTAAATTGAAAATGTGGTCTCTTCAAGGCTTTATTCAAAGGTATTGGATCTAAACAAATCCTAAATGAGTCTGCTTTCTTAACAAGTAAAATATTACTTATCCAGTCAGTGTGTTGATCCTCTTTAACAATTATATCATCTGCGACTAGTTTGTCTAATTCTTGTTTTAGCTGATTTCTAAAACATACTGGAATTCTCCTAGGTGGCTGAATTACTGGTTTAATATCTGTATCAACCTCTAAATCAACTGTACCGGGTAAACTACCATAACCTTGAATACATCTTTGTATTCTTCAATGATTTTTAGTGAATCCTCTTTCATGTCATTCATTACTATATTCTCAGTAATTTTTACTTTATTGCAATATTTAATAAATCCTAACTTAGTACATGCATTGGCTGATAACAAAGGTCTATGGTCAACTTCAACTATTTGAAATATTATTCTACCCATTTTCTCATTATGTTTACATGGTATAGATAACTGACCTTTAACTTTAATGGAACAACCTCCAAAGCTTGTTAATTTGTATTTTGATTCCTCTAAAGCAGGGGGATTATCGTCAAATTTGTTACATAAATAGTTATAACCCATTATGCATACATTTGCTCCAGTATCTAAATCACAAGTTACATCCTGCCACTTATTGCCAAATTTTAAATTTAAATCTGCTTGTACATTTCCTCCTACTGCAGAATTGTCTACAATTTTACAAATTGTGAAATCTTCATCTGTATCATTATTAACATTATCATTTTCAGAAATTATCTCTTTAACTTTCTTTGCTTTGTTAAAATTCTGAAATGACCTGATTTCATTTTTCTCTTTATAACAACACTTTTCAAAATGCCCTTTCTTACTGCAAATCTTACATATATGATCTCTAGCTGGACAAATATTATCTTTAAAACTATGCTTTTTAGTACAGAATTTGCATGCTTTTAAAGTGATTGAATTTTTTTCTGTTTTCTTAATTTTATTAACCTCTTTATCTTCTAACACATTCATTTGTTTAAACCTATTCTCCGTTACTTCATTGACTTTACAACTATTGATTACTTCATCTAATGATAATTTTTCGGGATCATGTTTTAGAAATTTCTTCTTTAATTCTACATCCTTGATACCGAATGCTATTCTATCACGTAACATTACATTTTTTATATTATTTGTTGTAATTTCATCAAACTGACAATTGTCTAATAATTTATTTAAACGTATTAAGTAAGCATCAAAAGTTTCATGTTCCAGCTGATTGCAATTAAAAAATTGGTACCTCTCATACATAGGATGTCTTTTTGCTAATACTTTTTCTCCAATTTTCTTAAAAACATTACTAATGTTGATCTTATCCTCCTCCGTCAGACTAAAGTTATTGTATTTCATTTTAGCTGAATCGCCCAATATTGACAGTAAAATGTTTACCTTCTGCGGTTCCTTTTCGGGTGGCCAACTATCCATTCCCGTTGCTCGGACATAAGTCTCCCAGTTGGTCTTGAACAGCTGTAGGTTTTCACTGATGTCTCCGCTCTCAACTTGTAAGGGTTTCGGCCAGGGTACATTGGAATTTGCCTGCCTTGTGTTATTAGAAGTTAACTGTGACATCTGCTGTTGCATTTCCTGCAATTGCTTGTTAATTAACTGCATATTTTGCATTTGTAAGTTTAAAAGTTCTCCAAACTGTTCCGCCATATTTTTGTACCTTGCTTGCGCTTACTTGTACCTCGAACACGTAACGACAAAACTTGAGTTCTTTTTAACTAACTGCTTCGAAGCGACACTTGATGCTCTGTCTGATCCTTCTTAAGCTACGGACACAGACACACCTGACACCATGTTATACCGAGTGACTTTTAATGATTGAGAATTATTTTCTTAGATTGGCAACACTTTTCAATGTTTATGTTGGTGTGCTGGATTTTCAAATTCAAAATTTAGGTTAGTGCACTAGATTGTCAAACTCAAATAAATTCGTTTATTGTCGAATCAAGAAAACCAAATAATCAGATATTTAATTATCTCAATTTATTACCAAAATGGTTTTGAGCACAGAATAAAATACATTTTTAGTAATGGCTTATTTTCGAAGCGGAGTACAAAATGAAAATGGGCACATTCAGCAGACCCGAAAGTTGTGCAACTGTTGACCAAATTTCTGCTGAATGCGACCTCTCATAAGTTGATGAGTTGATGAGTGAACTTCATTCAGCAGGAAAGTGCTTAGTCTCAACTGAACAACAAATTGAGTTTTGCCTCTTTTCACAACACTGTTTTAGAATAGCCGTCCTTCATTTACAACGAACACGAATCGATTCAAATTCACTTAAAAATCGTTGATTGCATTCCATTTACAGTTATTCAGTTGGCGACCAGTGATCACACACCGTACTGATCAAGCTGGTTTTCTAAATCAGTTTCATCTGATTTCAACGAACACGAATCGATTCAAATTCACTTAAAAATCGTTGATTGCATTCCATTTACAGTTATTCAGTTGGCGACCAGTGATCGCACACCGTACTGATCAAGCTGGTTTTCTAAATCAGTTATCAGTTTCATCTGATTTCATACGTATTTTGAGGTTATGTTAATTTTAGTTCCAAAACATCATTCCTTCTATGAGTCTCTCTAGGTCTGTTCGTTTGTATTGCTCGGAGTTACTCTAAAAGTTGTCAAATGTAGTTTTCAATCAAATTAGTTTCTTTCGCACCAAAAACACTTCTAATTTGACTGAAAACTTCATTTAACAGCTTTTAGAGTAACTCCGAGCAATACAAACGAACAGACCTTCTATTCACTTTAAAGTCAGTTCAGTTCAAAATCAGTTAATAAATGAACGTTTCTTGCAAACCAGTAATGTAGAAAAAGGAAAATTCACTGGTCGCCCCACTATTGCTGTGTTTGGTAATTCCTCCGTGCTTGCTTTATTCACTCCTCGAGCACTTTTGTCTCACTTTTACGTATGTCAAAACAGCTGTGTTCTCACTCTACTTTTCACTCCGAGCTTGCACTGTGTGAATTTCCGAACTTAACATATAATAACACTCGATATTTTAGAAAATGTTAATGATACTGTACAACAGAATCCTCATGTTTCCTATACGAATCCACTCGGAAGATCTTGAAAAAACACCTTCATTTCCGATCATACAAATTTTCAATGGTTCGACAACTTCACCCACTCGATTTTCTTCAACAAATTCAGTTTTGTCAGTGGTATAACAATAATCTGCTAAATAATAGTGACCAACAAGATACAACTTTCTTTTCTGATAAAGCCTGGTTTCATCTCTCTGGGTTTATCAATTCATAAAATTTCAGGACTTGGTCAGAACATAAACCCTTTAATGTGATTGATGTAAAGGCACTACATCCACTTAAAATTGGTGTTTGGTTGGCAATGTCTTGGAGAAGAATTATTGGACCAATATTCTTCCGGGAAACAATTAACGCCTATAGATATCAGAGACTTATATTGAATCCATTTATAAACCAGTTAGATGACACTGAAATAGCAAATGGCTACTTTCACAGCACGAACCACAATAAATTATTTAGAGGAGTTTTTCGCAGGATGTTTAATCAGTGCTGGTTGGTGGCCTAGTTGCTCTAATATTCAATTAAATCCGGACTTCTTACTTCCTTATTTCAATAACTTGATGTTTAGAATACGTATTAAACAATTTGGAAGAATTGCAGCAGGCAATTGCAAATATCGGACAACCTAAAACGTTAATGTTTTCAATAACATATTTCAAAGGATTCGGTACTGCTTACGCAAAGAGGGGCTTGAAGATGTGTTCTAATATTCAATTAAATTTGGACTTCTTATTTCCTCATTTCAATAATGTGGTGTTCAGAATACGTATTAAACAATGGAAGTGTCTATGCGTCCGGGCGCCCGGTCGTATAGGCAACAGAGTTGCACGACCGAGCGCTCGGACGTTAAGTAAATAAAGATATACATCCGGGCGGATTATACCGAGTGACTTTTAATGATTGAGACTTATTTTATTAGATTGGCAACACTTTTCAATTTTTATGTTGGTGTGCTGGATTTTCAAATTCAAAATATAGATTTAGGTTAGTGCACTAGATTGTCAAACTCAAATAAATTCGTTTATTGTCGAATCAAGAAAACCAAATAAATAAGATATTTCATTATCACAATTTATTACCAAAATGGTTTTGAGCACAGAATAAAATACATTTTTAGTAATGGCTTATTTTCGAAGCGGAGTACAAAATGAAAATGGGCACATTCAGCAGACCCGAAAGTTGTGTAATTGTTGAACAAATTTCGGCTGAATGCGACCTCATGAGGTTGATGAGTTGGAGGGTTCGCCATTTTTTGTAGCGTAACTTCTCCGCTACCTGACTGGAACATGTTACGATGAGTGAACTTCATTCAGCAGAAATAAGTGTTCAGTCTCAACTGTTGGATCAGGAACTGTTACTGATATGTTCTGCTGAATCAGCCCAATAGTAATTGAATTTATTCACAGCAGCATGCCTATGACGATTTCATTGAAATATACCCTGAACAACAAATTGAGTTTAGTCTTTTTTCACAACACTGTTTTAGAATAGCCGTCCTCCATTTACAACAAACACGAATCGATTCAAATTCACTTAAAAATCATTGATTGCATTCCATTTAATTATTCAGTTGGCGACCAGTGATAAGGAAGTGATTGAATTTCCCCTCCCGCACACCGTACTGATCAAGCTGGTTTTCTAAATCAGTTATCAGTTTCATGTGATTTCATACGTATTTTGAGGTTATGTTAATTTTAGTTCCAAAACATCATTCCTTTTATGAGTCTCTCTATTCACTTTAAAGTCAGTTCAGTTCAAAATCGGTTAATAAATGAACGTTTCTTGCAAACCGGTAATGTAAAAAAAAGGAAAATTCACTGATCGCTCCACTATAATAACACTCGATATTGTACAAAATGTTAATGATACTGCGTAACAGAATCATCATGTTTCCTATACGAATCCACTCGGAAGATCTTGAAAAAACACCTTCATTTCCGATCATACAAATTTTCAATGGTTCGACAACTTCAGCCACTCGATTTTCTTCAATAAATTCAGTTTTGTCAGTGGTATAACAATAATCTGCTAAATAATAGTGACCAACAAGATACAACTTTCTTTGCTGATAAAGCCTGGTTTCATCTCTCTGGGTTTATCAATTCACAAAATTTCAGGACTTGGTCGGAACATAACCCTTTAATGTGATTGATGTAAAGGCACTACATCCACTTAAAATTGGTGTTTGGGTGGCAATGTCTTGGAGAATTATTGGACCAATATTCTTCCGGGAAACAACCCCTATAGATATCAGAGACTTATATTGGATACATTTATAAACCAGTTAGACGACACTGAATTAGCAAATGGCTACTTTCAACAAGATTCCGCCACTGCTCACACAGCACGAACCACAATAAATTATTTAGAGGAGTTTTTCCCAGGATGTTTAATCAGTGCTGGTTGGTGGCCTAATTGCTCTAATATTCAATTAAATCCGGACTTCTTACTTCCTTATTTCAATAATTTGGTATTCAGTATACGTATTAAACAATTTGGAAGAATTGCAGCAGGCAACTGCAAATATCGGACAACCTAAAACGTTAATAATGTCTTCAATAACATATCTCAAAGGATTCGGTACTGCTTACGCAAATGGGGCTTGATGATTTGCTCTAATATTCAATTAAATTTGAACTTCTTATTTCCTCATTTCAATAATGTGATGTTCAGAATACGTATTAAACAATTTGGATGAATTATGCAGCTGGCAATTGAAGAGGCAATTGCAAATATCAGACAACCTAAAACGTTAATAATGTCTTCAATAACTTATCTCAAAGGATTCGGTGCTGCTTACGCAAAGGGGGCTAACATTTCCAGGTCTTGAATAATAATAATAATCTGTTAAACAGTTTTCATCATCAATGTAAACATCAACTCTAACCTATAGCTACGCATTCCCGCAAAATTAACGAACTTTCAAGTAATGCCAATTCCTCAGTGTTCCCAACATACTAATTTGCTTCAATCATTAAAAGTCACTCGGTACGTATAAATATAGTGTATATAACTTATGTTTTCAATGAGCTCGGTGGCCGATGCAGTTAGGCGTTAGTATACCAAAACGACTGCAACGGGTTCGATACTTGGGCGAGATTGTCGTAGATTTTTTCTTGCATGTTTTTTTTCTTTAATTATAAAAATTAATCCAGCTGTAGGTTCTGGTAAAGAATATGTCCATAAGCGCTGAACATTTTCTATGACAAAAATAGTTAATTTAGCTTACACTGAACGTATTTCTACAATAAAATTTACGGATTATCCGTAAATTTCGGAATTATTGCCTTTTAAAAGTGACGGTTTTAGGTTATGTTCGAACGTTTTTTTATAGATATCTTCGAACGGGTTATTCTTAAAACGTGCTGATAAGAGAAGGAAAGCCTTATTTTGAGTAAGTGTAAGGGAGAGAAACCATTGCACATAAATATTTTTTAATAGCACCTACTACTTGACGAGCAATACACAAATAATTTTTGTGCGATAGACTTTCAGGGGTAGTGTACTACTTTGTCGTTTCAAATTTAGCATTTAGGTGTAAATTTATAACAAGGGTTTTATTTCCCTTAAAATTTACACACAAAAGTTTCCCTTCGCTTAAAACTTACATACAAAAGTTTCCCTTCCCTTAAAACTTACATACAAAAGTTTACCTTCCCTTAAAATTTACCCACAAAAGTTTCCCTTCCCTTAAAATTTACCCACAAAAGTTTCCCTTCCCTTAAAATATTGTAACGATTTTAAAGGTTCTATTATTTTAATCAAAACACGAAATAGTTAATAATCTAATTTATTTAAAAGTAACACTAATTAACACTAACTTAAACAATAATTTATTTATGAACTAATAAGTAATTTATGTTAACAGCCGAGCGAATATTTACAATGCGACTTCAATTCTGCACTGTCAACTTCTGAATTTATTTTCGAACTGTCTTACGTTCGGCTGCGTGCATTTTTATATATGCCGGCTCTCTCTTCGAGAATGGCCTGGAGACGGGCTGTCTAGTTTACTCCGCCGACAGAATTCTCCAGTCGTCTAAGGCGCGTCGACTAGGCGGCGATGACGCAACAGACAGGCTGACACCGCAATCGTCACAATATATTTACACATAAAGGTTACCCTTACCTTAAAATTCGCTGCTCATTTAAATACACCTAACACACTACCCCTGAAAGCCAATCTCATAAAAATTATTTGTGTAATGCCCAAATAACTAGAACTATGGGTACATTTTCATGACCAACACCCGATGGGCCAGCTCACTTTAACTAACATATGCAGATCCCAAATCCATCCATCGCCAAATGTGCCACTGTAGCCCCTTTAAGAAGAAATAGCGCCTGAAATTTTATGAATAGTTGTCATGAAATTTTGGATTTTAGTTTTTACTCTAGGTTCAAATTTAATTTCTCTACTTCCCAACATTCATAATTTTTCAATTTCTGAAAAACAGCTAAATAGAAAGTTTTAAAATAAGATCTGTAAATCTAGAATAAATTTATCATGCGTTACCGGCTATTGCAATAGAGTCTCATAATTTGCCGGGTATAATGGGCAACATAATATAATAAAATGTATTTATACAAAACTTTCTCTTCCCTACAAATGTATATACACGAAAAAGGCTTTCCTTCTCTTTAACAGCACTTTTTAAGAATAACTTATTCGGAAATATTGATATGGAACATCAAACATAACCTAGAAATCGTAACTTTTAAAAGGTGATAATTTCAAAATTTACGGATAATCCGCAAATTTTATTGCAGAAATACGTTCAATATAAGGTAAATTAACTATTTATGTCACAGAAAATGTTGAACGTTTATGGACATATTCTTTACCAGACCCCAGCTGTATTTTTTAATTATAATTATTTCTCAAAACTAAAATTTTTAATTTATGGTTAATGTTCGGAAAATAAATCCGCTTTCACAAGAAAATAAGATGATAGTTTATTGATTGCATCTTTGGTACCTAAGTAAAAAATTTAATTTCAGTAAAAGACAAAGAATTGCTAGTCTCATAGCCATTTTAGTCCATTGCGGTCGAATTTATTTTAATTTATCAAAACAATTTTTTCCACATTTCTTAATAAATTAAAGTTTTGTTAAATGTATGCCCGGACGTACGGTCAACAGAGATACATATCCGAGCGCCCGGATGCATATCCTTAACGATTCGACGTCCGAGCGCTCGGACATGCAAGTCTGAGGTCTATTCGTCCGGGCGCTCGGATATGTATCTCTGTTGACCGTACGTCCGGGCATACATTTAACAAAACTTTAATTTATTAAGAAATGTGGAAAAAAATTGTTTTGATAAATTAAAATAAATTCGACCGCAAAGGACTAAAATGGCTATGAGAGTAGCAATTCTTTGTCTTTTACTGAAATTAAATTTTTTACTTAGGTACCAAGATGCAATCAATAAACTATCATCTTATTTTCTTGTGAAAGCGGATTTATTTTCCGAACATTAACCATAAATCAAAAATTTTAGTTTTGAGAAATAATATAATTAAAAAATACAGCTGGATTAATTTTTATAATTAAAGAAAAAAAAAACATGCAAGAAAAAGTCTACGACAATCTCGAACCCAGTGCAGTCGTTTTTGTATACTAACGCCTAACTGCATCGGCCACCCAGCTCCTTGAAAACATAAGTTATATACACTAAATTTATACGTATACTCCGCCCGGATGTATATCTTTATTTACTTGACGTCCGAGCGCTCGGTCCTGCAACTCTGTTGCCTATACGACCGGGCGCCCGGACGCATAGACACTTCCTTAAACAATTTGGATGAATTGTGCAGCAGGCAATTGAAGAGGCAATTGCAAATAGCGGAGAACCTAAAACGTTAATAATGTCTTCAATAACTTATCTCAAAGGATTCGGTGCTGCTTACGCAAAGGGGGTTAACATTTCCAGGTCTTGATTAATAATAATAATCTGTTAAATAGTTTTCATCATCAATGTAAACATCAACTCTAACCTATAGCTACGCATTCCCGCAAAATTAACGAACTTTCAAGTAATGCCAATTCCTCAGTGTTCCCAACATATTAATTTGCTTCAATCATTAAAAGTCACTCGGTATTTTTAGTTTGTTTATTGTAAGTTTCCAATTTTAACAATAATAAACTACTATGGGTGCGTTTCATTTGCGCGCTTAAATGCTTTGAGCGCTAATAAGCGTTGCTTAAACTATTCCGTTTGGGTTTGCAAACGCTTACAAAGCGCCAGCTGACGAAATGATGTCATATGACGTCATAGTTTTCGCTCACAATTGCTTATTCCATGGAGGTAGGGCAGCAAAAACGTAAGCGCTTATACCTCTAACGGAATGTATGAGACGTGTATGAGACGTGTATGAGGAGATCAGCTAATCATAGTCAGATTATAAACAAACATTACACTTCAGAAACAGCTGCAGCAGCTATGATTGGATCAATTTCACTACTAAAATTATATTTTTAAGGTTATGAATTCGTTGTGCGAACAAAAGTCAAAAGAAACACCTTTGCGTATAACGGCTTAAGCGACTAAACGCCAAAGGAAACAACAGAAAACAGCGCTTATAAGCGTGAGCGCTTAAAGCGTGTGAGCGTGCAAACGAAACGCACCCTATGACATACCTTATAGCGGCCATGTCTACAACTTGCAGTGTTACCAACTATGTATATAACAAAATTAATCAATATAGTATGTTATGATGTTTCATAGCAACTAAATGTAATTTTAAAGTTTGCAAACTCGTAAAATTCAGCTGAATTAAATTAATAAATTATTGAGAATTTAATTCATTTTCTTCGGTATACCGTTATAAATTATGGGTTAGCAGAAATATAAACAAAATGTTTATATAAAGAATTCTTGGAGAGGAACAAAAAGCATCTTGTAATTGGATGCGACTCAAATGCACACCACACTGTATGGGGTAGTGCCAATATCAACCCACGTGGAAGATCACTACTGGAATATCTTTCCGGTACAACCATGGAGATACTTAATAGGGGTAGCGAACCTACTTTTGTAAGTTCCCGATGCCAGACAGTAATTGATATTACTTTGGCCTCCCCCGGTATTTTCAACTATATAGAAAACTGGAAGGTCTCACAAGAAATTACCGTGTCAGACCATAGAATGATTAGCTTCAAAATTAATACCTGCGAAGCTATTCCTAAGGAGTACAGAAATCCGAGATCTACCGACAGAGCGCTTTATCTGAAGTGCCTGGAGGACAGACTTCGGACTCCTCCCGTCTCCGGAAGAATTCAAACAATAGTAGAGATGCAAAGAGAAGTTGACCTTCTTGAAGACTCTATTAAAAAATCCTATGAACAGGCATGTCCGGTAAAAACAGTCCAGGCACGCCAGCCCACCATATGGTGGTGCAGACAGCTTGATAAACTGAAACTTACCTTGGGCAAACTGTTCAATAAAGCAAAAAACACTAGAAATACAGACGACTGGGCCGCATATAAACGCCACCAAAGACTGTATAAAAAGAAAATTAGGGAAAGACAGAGGGAGACATGGAGATCCTTCTGCAACAAAATTGAGACCACCAGAGATTCTGCTCGTCTCAACAAAATACTAGCCAAAGACCCACATCAGCAACCAGCTAGTCTAAAACGTGAGGATGGTTCTTTTACCACCAACGTTGAGGAAACAGCAAAGGTACTGATGGACACACATTTCCCAGGTTGCAATATCAATCCCGTACCTACATGGATGGAGGCTCCCGCTACACTCCTAACGGAAGAGGATTGGGAGTTTGCCGACCGAGTAGTGGAGAAAGAAAGAACAATCTGGGCAATTAAAACCTTTCACCCCTTCAAATCGCCAGGTTTGGACGGCGTTTTTCCCGTCCTCCTCCAATGGGGACTGGAAACAATTCTACCCTATCTGATACGTATTCTTAAAGGGTGTATCGCTTGGAGATACATCCCTAAGAACTGGAGGGAAATAAAAGTGGTATTTATACCAAAACCAGGACGAAAAGACTACTCTCTCGCAAAATCCTATCGCCCAATTAGTCTCACATCCTTCTTTTTGAAGACTTTGGAGAGACTATGCGACAGGCTCATGAGAGAGGAAGTTATAGTCAACAAACCTCTACACTACAACCAACATGCCTACTTAGCAGGCAAATCTACAGAATCCGCCCTACATTCTGTAACCGGGCGGATAGAAAAAGCCATAAACAACAAAATGTTCACCTTAGGAGTTTTCATAGACATAGAAGGTGCGTTTGACAAAACCACCTTCAACAGTGTCGAACAAGCACTACGTGAACATGAAGTAAACCACATTCTTAGAGAATGGATTCTACAGCTCTTGAAATGTAGAGCTGTACATATTACTGTTGGAAACGTGTCTCTTAGGGGAACGGTAAGCAGAGGCTGCCCCAGGGTGGCGTCTTATCACCCCTACTATGGAACATAGTAGTGGACAGCCTCCTCCGTCAACTTAATGGAGCAGGCTTCTACACAGTAGGATATGCAGATGATATAACTATCCTGCTTAATGGGAAATATGAACAAGTGCTGTGCAACCTAATGCAAACAGCACTCAAATTGACTGAAAACTGGTGCGCAGAACACTCTTTGACAATTAATCCCTCAAAGACGAAAATGATTCTGTTCACAAAAAAGAGAAAAGTCGAGATCCGTAGAGTCCCTAAACTTTTCCAAACGGAACTAACCTTTTCAGATGAAGTCAAATATCTGGGAGTCATTTTTGACCGGAAACTGAATTGGGGTAAACATGTTAATGTAAAAGTGGCAAAAGCGTGTGTCGCCGTGCGATGGGCGGACTTTGGGGACCATCACCAAAAGCCGCCCTATGGCTGTACACTGCCGTTATAAGGCCCATGCTCTGCTACGGAGCGCTGGTCTGGTGGCCCAGAACCAGACTATCGACAACAGCATCGGAGCTTTCGCACGTACAAAGACTTGCATGTCTGAATGCTACCGGCGCGTTGAAATCCACCCCTACCGCCGCCTTAGAGGCCATCCTTGGTCTCCCTCCACTGGATATATATGTGGAGGAGATGGCACTGGGATCAGCCCTGAGGCTGCGGGCAAAAAAGGTGTGGAATAATAATAACAAAAGTATTGGAGGTAGGCACCACCTCATTCTGGAGGAGGCTCTACAAGAGACTCCTCTTTTTGGGGCGACAGTTGACTCCCTCCCACCTACATATATATTCAGGAAGCACTTCAGCGTTCTCTTGAATACTGACGATGCACCCAAACCTGATATATCCATCTTCACTGATGGATCTAAAACCTTAAAAGGAACAGGCGCAGGAATTTTCTCCGATGACCTAGACCTTCATATAAGCATAGCACTCGGCCAACTGACAACTGTTTTTCAAGCAGAACTAGTTGCCATCACAGAAGGTGCAAGAGCAATTCTGGATCGAGACATTCAGAACAAAATCATTAGAATAGCTAGCGACAGCAGAGCGGCATTATTAGCTCTAAACAGCAACAAAATATCCTTAGGGATAACATTCCAATGCCACAGCACGTTAGAACAAGTGGCAAAACATAACACCCTGCAACTCACTTGGGTTAAAGGACACTCTGGAATATTTGGCAATGAGCAGGCAGATGAACTAGCTAGACAGGGAGCCGGGCAACCCTTTTGGGGCCCCGAACCGGCCATAATGCCGTCACCAAGTCTGTTCAATGCCTTACTGAAACAGAGATCTCAGAATCGACATACCGATAGATGGGCAAAGCTAAACAAGTGTCGCCAAGCGAAAGAGGCTATAACGGCCCCATCGCTTAAACTGACACGATTCTGTATGCAACTACCCAGGAAAAGACTACGTTTATTCGTAGGAATACTCTCGGGCCACTGCAAATTGAACAAGCATATGCATCGCATAGGACTAACAGACAGCCCAATCTGTAGAGGTTGTAATCTAGAGGAAGAAACGGTTGAGCATATCCTTTGTGATTGCCCAGCACTTGCCTCAATCAGAGGTTCCATGTTAGGGGATTTCTGGCCTGACATGGCTGGAATTCGCAGTGCCCCTCCGTCAGACGTTCTCGGCTTCATCGAAAGAGTGGGATGGCTCGAGGAACGCTGACAGTTAAACACTGCTGAACACGGGGGTAGTACAATGGGCCCAAATTGTGGCCTAAGTGCATGTGGATTCTCATTCACCCCCCACACCAAATCCAGAATCCAGAATAAAGAATTCTTTAAATTGTTTATCGGCCTGCCAGATTTGCAACTGCATAGATAGGCTTTTGTAATTATCACTGGTGATGGAGTTGTTGCAAATGTAGATCTGAAATCATATGTGTAAAAATTCATCATTAAAAACATGTTAATTAAACGTATGCTGAGACTGCATTGGTACATCAAGAAATTGATGACTATCGGGAAATTTCTGGAACATAAAAAAAGCATAAATTTATACATGTATTCCTTTATGTATAAATAAATTTAAAAACAAATAGTTTACTTTTGTGGAGACTGCCGTGATTTATAATACGGTCTTATTCTGCTTGCATGTTCTACATCCGTTTTTGAATTTTTATCTGGACCTTTTCGAACAATGTAGGTAATCTACAACCGTCTGTTCCTTTGGAATAAAATTTGGTCCAACCCGACGTAAAAATAATTTTTCACTTTTACCAATTTTACGTTTCGAAGTGAAATTTTTTGCATTAGCGCCTTCATTGTATTCTGTCTGACGATCACATTTGTCGTACCTCATTTTAGCTTTATTTTGTGATCGTTTAACGTTTTCAGAAACAACATTCAGAACAGCTAAATTTTGTTTTCCTAAAGTCACATCGTTTTTCTTTGGTTGTAATCGCGTCTGAGAAGACTTATAATTTGTGGAATTATTTCCTTGAAATTTGCAGTGATTTAAAGTAATATTATCCCTTTTGAGTTGTTCTTTTTTATTAAACATACGAGGTTTTTTGAAATTTTTATTTACACATGACTTCCCTCCCTCCTTAGCAAAATTACGTTTATAATGCGAAGGTAATGTACCATTTTTCAGTAAACCGAATTGGCCAAAAACTTCAGAATTTGAAGTGTTTGCAGAATTTTTTGAATGTGTTTTATTTTTTGAGTTAGGTTGACATAACTTTTCTAAATAACCAACCGTGGTATTTGCAAACAATTTTGAAGGAATCTTTCCTATATTTGTCAATTCAAGCATTACACTTTGGTCAACAAAAAATAGATTTTTTGTTATTATGACATGCTTTGAAAGTAAAAAATCTTCGCGAGGAACAAAATTATACGAATTTAAATTTTTTGGGAAGGTTGTGGTTGTCGAATTTATTTCCAAAAACTGCGATTCGTTAGGTTTTAACGTAATATCACTCTTAAGTGGTATTTTTATTTTAACGGTTTCATTAGGAACGCCTGAACTGCGTATGTGATGTGATAGTGGTTGGAAAAAGAAATTGTTTAAATTATTGGTATTGTTCAGAAAAGGAACGCGTATATTTCCACAAAGTTCGAGGTAATTACGGGAGAAATTAATTACTGCATCGTATTTCTTTAAAAAATGTGTTCCGAGAATTAAAGGTTTCGGAAGATCACGAACTACTAATACTTCTGTCGGAAAAATTTCTTTAGAAATTTTTAACTTTATTACCGTTTTACCGATTACTTTAATCTTTTCGTTTCCGGCCGTAACTATATAAAGCGGCTTTTTTAAAGCAGAGTAATATTTAACATATTGCGAACTAATTACGTTATTTAGCGCACCTGTATCAACAATAACATTTAATGTCTTTTTAAATAAGACAGCAGGAATAGTTACTATTCCAGATGATGGAAAAGAGTAGAGGCTACTATTCGCATTTTCCGAGGTGAATCCAGACTTTACTGGGAAACGTTGTCTCGGTTTTAGTAACGCAACATTTTGGTTTTGTTTTTTATTAAAACGACACCGTTGCGAAGAAAAAGCTTGTTCTCTAACAAACTGTTTAGCATGCAGCCGGTTATTGTCAAATTCTCGTGAATTATTATTTATCCCATTCGATTGTTTATAATAACACGTATAAGAAAGATGACCCGGCTTTTTACAAATGAAACAGGTGGCCTTGATTTTGCGTGCGCGGTTATTTAGATTAGACCGAGCCGCGAATGCAAACGATCACTCTGTGTGGGCGTATAATTACCTTGAAGAAATAATTCAGGATTCGTTAAATACGAAGCCATAGCCCGTTTTCGTGTTTCACTTAATTTCTCTACAACTGCTTTAAAATATTTTAATGTCATATCGGTAGTTGACATTAAAGAAAATTGAGTTACGTAGATGGGATGTAGTCCGTTTTCAAAGTAATCCAAAATTTGTTCAAATGGCATATTTGGATTTAAATCGTTACACATTTCTAAAATATCGTACATATATTTTAATACGTCTTCGTCTTTTCTTTGTTTTCGGTTTAATAAACGAAGTTTTATTTCGCGAATATAAGAAGTCGCACAGAATTCTTTTTTAAAATCACGAATAATGTTGTCCCAATTTTTATTACTATTTTCGCCTGATGAAAGATAATTAATATACCAAATATTTGCAGCTCCATGAAGAAATGAACCGAAAAAATTTATTTTGTGTTCATTTGACCAGTCATTAATATTAGCACATTTTTCATAATTTTTTATAAATTCAATTACATTTGTCGTTGCTGGTATAAATATTTAGGAAACCGTGGATTTGTATTTGCTTCTCGTGCTAAAGCAATTGTGACATGAGCGCGATTGTCTTGATTTCCGTTCATATTTACGAGCGATCGCGATATGTAATCGGATTTTGTTTTAACGTTAAATTTTCGATCTGTTAATATAAAAAAAGTTACTTTTACATGTAGAATTGAAAATATTTATTAAAGTTACTGGTTACTAAAAAAAAATTAGTAATTGAAATTTAGAACATTTCTAAGAAAAAAAAATAATTTTTTTTTGTAAATAAAATAGTGACTACATTTTGGACTTTAGGCGCCTCCACCAAAAATGTTACGGTATAAATCGAAACAAGGGGCATAGCGTAGCTTAAATATTATATTAAACATAATTACAGACAAACATAATTGTACAAAGTTCAACTTACACTAACAGCACACTTTAACAAAATAGAGCCTACATCATGCTCTGACAACAACTAGTTTAAGATCTTCCATTTTACAAGAAATTACATACACTGAGAAAACAAGATGTGTTAATCCAACCAAAAAACTGTTAATCCAACAAAACATTTCGTTTCAATACGTTCAAGCAATTTTTTTTTATAATTTAACATTTATATAAATGTCATTAATTTTATTTTGTATTAATCAGATTACTATGTCAAAACAAGTAAATCAAATAGCTTACTGTTATGTTACACAAATACTTTGTTTACAATAAACCAAATATTTAGTTGTACATTTCTGTAACAATAAATTTTATTTAAAGTAACCACACAAAATTAAAATGATATTTTTGTTGCAGTAACGTGTGTATGTATACCTATTTAACAAAAATTTTAGTGTAATCAACATTTTCATTCACAACAAAAAGAAAACTGTTATATCAATGCATTTTGTTTTCTCAGTGTACTGTTATGACAACTGATTATGATCTTATCTTTATATGCAGATCGCGGGATTTTTATACAAAGTGCGAGTAATTCCGAATTGTTACGAGAGCGGAAAGACTCGACAGAACGCGAGGTAATTTACATCCGTTTTAACCAGGGTTGCCAATGTCGGGAATTTTTCCCGAAAGGCGGGAATTTTAAGTAATTGTGTGGGTAAAATTTTTAAGCGGGTAAAAACGGGATTTTTCTCTTTTACCATTCTATTTAACTTTTTCCAGACTTGTCTCAACTTTTTTCATTTGCTGCAATTTACAACTTATCAGAAAGTATCATTCGCGTAGTTTTCAAGAAGTGGAACTACCTTTTATATCTAAATGCTTAACAGGTTGGCACCTTTTGAAATTGTATTGCTCATGCGCATTACACAGCATCATTCTATCATTCAGTACATTTGACGGTAAACGTCGCTTTCGCTTTCGACAATTCCGGCGCAATAGAAAATTGCAATAAGCTACATACGGATACAATTTCTGCATTACTATTCACCAAAGAGTGGGTGCACGAAGCAGGAGGTATAATAAAATTTGAACCAAATAAAACCATGTTAAATGTTAACATTTGGAAAAAATAAATGTTGTGAAATTGTATTTTGTGTTTTATTTTGAATTGTTAGCCAAGAAAAAACTATTCGGGAAATTTAAAATTCGACTGCGGGTAAAAGCGGGAATTTTAAACATTGGAGTAGGGAATTGTCTGTTTAGAGATTGGCAACCCTGGTTTTAACTTGTTCAAGGTTTTACCACCTGCATCGTGTCGAGGTCATATCTGTTAGCGCCGCCGAGATGCATTTTCTTTTATCTCAAGTTCGCTGAATGAATCTAATACATGAATTTACTTGCATCTTGTCACAATATCTTTCAGAAAACTTAACCTATTTACCTATAAATTGACGTACAGTCAAATAATTCTAACCTATTTCTAATAAATCCATTTTCACTCTATGAAAATATTGAAAACAACGTGTCAATTTTGTTCGTATTTCCCGATTTTTTTTATTTCAGCTGTACGGTGTTGAAAGATGAAACTTCGTTAAAATTTTAGGCCAGTCGGAATGAACGAAATAATTTAGAAACAAAGAAGTAAGACGTAAGACAGAGAAGAATGAAAACAACTGCGATCGATTTCAAAAAGGAAAGCGAATGACAAGGAACAAAGGAACGTGAAGTAAGAATATAAGAACTAATAACACAATAAAAAAAAACTTAATTTAAGATCGAAATAACTTTTGAGACAGAAAATGTCTAATAAGGTACTAAATCAACACTCCGTACAGGTAACGCAATCCCATTCCTCTCGGGAGAAGATTAAGAAACAAAGATAATAAATACAATTGTCGCAAGTGCAATAAGGAAGACAATAGTTTTAGGAAATTCTGTTTACCGCAATGTCACTGGTTTAAAAGTGTATTAGATTATATCTAGTTAAGTTATTTACCAATCAAAAAGTTGTTATTTTAAGAAGTCCAGAACTTTTCTTTTACGAGAACGGCGGAATCATTAAATGTCATGCGATAAAGGTTTGGTATGCGATATTTAAACTCAATTTTCTTAACCAGTAACTTTGACAAATGTCACTTCAAATAATATTTCCAACTGTTTTTTATCCCTAGATGAGAACAATTTGCGACAAGGATAGATATCAAAAATCACTAAAAGGAGTGTTGTGTGTTTACCGGTAACATTGGAAAATTACCATGCTATTCTTACCGATTCACAACAGCAGTTGAGAATTACCATGCTATTCTTACCGATTCACAACTGCTGTTGTGAATCGGTAAGAATAGCATGGTAATTTTCCAATGTTACCGGTAAACTCACAACACTACTAAATGCGTTACCTCTATACGAAGTATGATGATTTAGTACCTTAAGCCGTCCGCGATCGCAGCGCCACCACCTTAAATTTAAGTTACCAATATTAATTTTAAGAATTTTTTCCGGCGGGCAAAGTTATCAGACCCTCGCCCTGCACATCATTTTAGCTTCTTGTCCTTCTCTGAGCTTTTTGAAACCTTAGAAGTCATTAGCATTTATTCAGTTTTAGAACATCTGAAGTAAAAACGTTAAAAATTCGGCGATAATTCGGAACGCAACCAGGTAACTAGAGTGCGCTAAATCTGGTAACAAGCTTGTTGTGATGTTGGCAGTGTATAAAACTGACGGTTTTTTTTTTTCAAAAAACGAATTTAATTACCAGTTAGATATAATTTTTATTAATTTTTAGTTGCAAAACGTTATTTTACATAAGGTAGCTTTAAACTTTGCGAAACTTGCAATTAAGACCAAATTATCTTAAAATGTAGTGACAATAAGGTTGATTTTATTATTATTAACTGTCGAAAGATAACCTCATTTTTTTCCAGAATTTGAAAAGCAAGAATGGATCAGCATGTTTATAGAACCTTGCTGTCGGACGTAAAAAGCGGTGAGTTCAAAAAATTCCTAAGTGGACTATCAAGCAGTCAGCTAACCCAGGAGGAAGCCTTGAATTTTATAATTTGTTGTTGCAATGCCTGCTCAAACGCAAAAGATAACTTCTCTGTTGAAGATTTGATAACAACATTAAGAATATGTTCGAAAGCTATACATACCTTGGATGATAATTTATCTAATAACTATCTACGGTCTTTATACTACATTCTTAAATATTTTATTACACAGGTAATCTTTTTTTATTACTTTAAAGCAACCAAGAGTAAAATTACCATTTATTTCAGCAAGATCCAAAACATTTTGTACAGTTAGAATTCTTATTACTACCCGAGTACGAACTAAACCTGAGTGAGAACTCAAGTAAAACTTTGTATCAGGAATGTAGCAAAATCACACACAATTTTATATCAAAATTATACAACAGTAAACCAAAGATGAATGCAGAAGATTTTTTGAACCTATGTGTGCTCTATTTTAAGATGCGTTTTGAAATTTCGCCCAATGATCTAATGCAACAAAAACTCTGCAATTTCTTTGGATATTGTTGGACGTTCGGAGTGGATATCCTTGAGTTGAATAAAGTATTTTTACTTATTTTGAATTTACTAGAGGACAAGAAGAATAGCGTTGTTTGGAATGAAGAACTGTGCAACTCGTTTTTCACTCTTCTTGGTTTCCTAATCAAACCATTAGTTAAAGAGAAATATTTGTGCAGTGTAAAGGACATAATTCATTGCACGATCAACTGCATCAGATCAAATTTTAGCTGTGTTGCTACTCATAAAGCAATATCAATAATAGATGCTATGGCTATATTAATAACTGAGGAAAAATGTCACCCCAGTAAGAAACATGTGATTCAGACTTTGATCTCTTCTACTAATCAAATAAATCTTTTGATTAAGTCACAAGGAGTGAATGCGATCACTTGCACGCTTTGGCACACATTAGTTAACAGCATCGTAAATAACTACAAAAATTTTGGCCCCTCTTTTTGGAACAATACCATAAACGACGCAGTCCAAATCGAATTGTTTAAATTAACAAAGGGTATCAGTGATGGGTACGGTCAAGTAAAAGTGGAATGTCCTTGTGGAAAGTGCGGTCTTGAGACAGATTTCAGTTCAGCTTACAGCTGTCGTATAATAGGCGGATACCTATTTAAAGATTATTGTGATAAAACATTGGAATCAGAAATCTCAGACAAGTTGATGCATGAAATCAAAATACATATGACAGGCTGTTGCGAACTCATTTCAAAATTGAAGCAACGTGGCTGCACAAACTGGAAAACCTTATGGAAGGAAGTTGGTGCGATCCTATACAACACGAGCATCAACGCACAAAAACTAAACGTAAGACAAAGGATTCGGATCAAGAAGTTATTTCTTAAGTATTTAATCCAATTCGAAGACAACGATGACTCGATTATATTGAAAGACGCTTTAAAACTAAGCCTTTCATGTTTAACAAATGATTACTTGGAACAAAAGGAACTGGAAAAGGCCCTAGTAATATCCGCTTTGAATATATACTTGCGGCCGAATGAGCGAAAGAGTTTATTTCTAAAGTGGGCCCACATAAAGTCTGAATTTAAGGACAACAAGATCTTGCAGGAATTGAACTTGGCAAGTGTGCTTGTGAAATACGAACCATTCGTTAAAAGCATTCATCCGAACTTTGTAATTAGTAAAGCAAGTAAAATAGAGTTATTGAAGTTTGAACTTGATCGGTATAAAGCTGTATGGCCGAGTAAGATATCAATTAGTTGTGTGCTAAGTGAGTTGTACATTCTTGCTGATATTGTGTTGGTTGTAAAAGCTCTTACGCAGATTTGGGATGTTTCTAGCATACACAAATATATTTATGATTTACTAAAACTTGTTGTAGCAAATTATGAGAAGGAAGCAACCACCACAGAAGACAAGATTTACCTTGCCTGCTTGTATTACATTTGGTACAACGCCATGAAAGAAAACATGCGCTCGGAAAACATGAAAGACATGGAGAGAACGTCGAATATTGCAAGTAAGAAAGAGTGTGACAACGATCACATAATTCCAAATGATGAATGTGATATAATTTCATCATATGAATCCTTAAAATTAAACAAGTGCAATGAAGCCATGAAATTCTTGCACAGAGCATTAGACATGTTTGAGAAATGTATGGATTTTAACACAGTGGAAATCATAAAAGAAGAGAAGGTTTACAATATGTTAGTGTCCATTGGATTTGAGTATCGTTTACAGTGCTATACCTTAGAATATTTTCGAGCTTGCTTTCTGTGCTTGAAGGTTGCAAGGATGACGTTCAACAAATTGCAAATCATCGAATCCATTGGGTATATAATAGAAAAAGGAAATGTCGAATCCAATAGCATGAGGACTTTAATGTTTGAAGCTGATCAACTAATTGTTTCGTTAGTTGGAGATGATACAACTCAAAAATGTGAAACATTAGCTTTGTTTTATATAAGTAAGAGCATTGCATATTTATTAAGTGGTGATGTATCTGAGTCTGTGGCATTGTACAACAGTGCAAAAAACATGTATAACAATTCTTGCAAGAGCAAAAATAGGAGACTTCTCGACATACGCATGGATTACCTACAGTGGCTGCTTTTTTTGTTGCCATGCGAATATAAAATCGAAGGACATTTTGAAAATTTCTTGGCGAAGCCTGTGCTCAATCTTCACATGGCTCACGATCATTACATAGCAGAAGGTACATAATACATCAAGGCTTTGATCAATAGGTCAATCTTTTTTTGTTTCAGGTCATAAATCCTCTTATTTCATGGTGATTTTATTCGAGGCTTACGCCACTCTTGTCCATAAGTACATTTGGTTGCGTTTGCCCAGGGAAACGCGCTGTTACTGTAAGGAAGTAACACTTTTAACTCAGAGATTATTAATCCCTCTGCAGTCGGTAAAATTCTTGAGCCACCTTGCTCAAGCTGATCTAATGAGCGGTCGCTTTGATGACTGCCTCGTAAAGATTCACGGGATCTGTGAAGTTTTATGCATCTCGAAACGTTCATGTATGGATTTAGCGTACGCTAAAGTAGAAAATATGGCAAAATCTGTGGAGTTACTCTCCAATAAAATGCAAGAGGTGATGCTCAATGTCCCATCATCTTGCCAGGAGCAACGAGCTGCGAAATGTGGATCTCCCATCTGTGAAACAGCTCAACTTAAACTGCCCCAATTCGTTAATCACGGCAGTGACTGCAATTGCTATCACTGTATGAGCATTGACTTTCAAGAATTTGTGCTGATGATCCTAAATTTAAGTGGCCAGTTAAATGCATATCAGTTAAATTTTTCAAATTCACAAGAGCAATATAATAACGCATTGAATATTTATAACCACCTAATAGCAAATGAGAGCAAATTTAGAGAAAAAATACTTCGTTTAATTGGGCATGATGTGTTTCCAAACATAGAGATTGTTCTATTAGAAACGTACACTTCAATACTATTAAACACTGGATACAACGTTATAGGAACTTCTGAGTATGATGAAATAAACAAAAATATATTTCCTGCACTACAAAAAATAAAACCAATAAATATTCACATTTACAACGAAGCTTGCCTGCAGAATAATATGAATAATATATATCATCATCAGCTGAATAAACCATCGAAAGTAATTGGTTTGAGTCCTATGTTATCCGAGCAACCAGAAAATATTTCTTCGTTTTTAACCCCAGATAACAAGTGCTCAATAGTAAAGGTGCCTGTACTGACTAGTCCTCAAGCAACACCTCGTAAAGTTCCTGCAATAAAAAAAATTAAATTTGTTCTATCTGATGATGAAGTAGATAACAAAAGTGAACCGAAAAGTACTTTAAAGACGATAAAGAAAACTCCGAAAACTCGAACGCCTTCATGTGATGTAATAAATGTTCGCAGGGCCCCCTCGGTTAAAACCAAACTGAACTTAAATTGGTTGCCGACCCCATCGTTATCAGCAGATGAAAATAAACAGCCGCAGAAATCTTTCACGCGGGTTTCACCAAGCAAAAATTCGATGAAGAGTACAAAATTATTAACAGAGAAGCTGAAGAAAGAAGGAGTTGGAACGACACCCTTGAAACAACTATTACCAGTTGTAAGAGTGTTAACATGTAACGATGATGAGAGTGAACATAAATCTGATGTACAGGAGTTAAGAGAATCCGCAAGGAAACAAGAAACTGAACAGGAACCTAGACGATCAAAAAGAATACAAAACAAGCAAGAACATGTGAATGATGGTGATGATAGTAATAAAGGTGCTATAAAAAAAGCATTACGCAATTAATAATAAATGTTCTACATTACTGTATGATTCTATTTATGAATTTTTTTGTCTCATATAGATGATACTTATTTCTGCATTTTTTTTTTAAAATTAGGCATTTCGGGATCTCGGCCCATATGCCAACGAATGATTAACTTATAACACGTAAAACATATTAAACATTTAGAACATAGTATTATAGTAGGTATTATATGTTTATTTTATTTTGCTTTAAGAAATTTACCACGGCTTGATAAACATCCTTATTATTTTTCTTAATGTTAATATATTATTTGTTGGCAACTCTACTCCTAACTTTATTAATTTCGAAATGAAATCTTTTCGTAGAATATCAAAGTTTGGACAACTAAATAAAATATGATTAATATCCACCACTGATGCTCCATAATTACAAGCCGGAGAATCAACAATTCTTAATTTAGATGAGCAGGAAATTTTCCATGTCCAAATTTTAATGTAGTGCAGGTAGGTAGTGCAAAAAAAAAACGAGATACTTGATAACACTACACTTATGCCAAGGATTAATCTTAAAAGCCCGTTCACAATGACTTAACGTAAGAAAATGAACCTCTAAATACAGGTTTGAAGCGTTTTGTTTTAATGTAAATGCGTAAAATTTTAAACTGAAACTAATTAATGTATTTAATTATAAACAGTAAATTATTTAAATTTAGAATTACCTCGTTTACATTAACAAGCAGTGCATTCAAATTATTAATTTACGTTGCGTTAAGTGATTGTGGACGAGGTTTATAGTATCATTCAGAATTGAATTAGTGCAGAAAATTAGTGCAAATAGGTACTGCAGATTGGCCGCGCAAATGTTTGACAAATGTATTTTGATGTCTCTATTCACAATCAACTTAGTGCAAAACGTCTGTTGATAATAGATATTATTATACAGTGCTAGTCAAAAATCCCCCCCCCCCTGTTAATTTTGGAGCCAAACAAGATAGAAAGTTCAGACAAAAAGCAAATCAATATACATAAAAAATACTAACTTGAGATATAAGTACTTTAGAATATCCGCTAGGTGGCGCTGTGCGCACTGAGATCATGACAAAAAACTTGTGCTTGTCTAAAGTCATTTCTCCTCCGTGTTAACTTTGAAACAAAATAAGATAGGAACTTAGAACAAAAACCAAATCAAAGTAAAAAGTACTAAATCCAGAGATATAATTACATTGGAAGATGCACTAGATGGCGCTGTGGGCGCTATGAATTTCTAAATTTAAAAATAGTAGGGTGGTTTAAGTGACTTATTATTTGAAAAGAACTTCAATTTTACAACCAATGACATTATCAGTTATCAGTTTTCAGTTTCTAGCATTTGTTTTTAAATTCATAACATTATAAGACAGCAATCATCGTATTTCTCTACTATTGTAACTGAAAAGCTATTAACTAAAAAATGCTACTCTCAATAATCATAATAATAAAAATAATAACATTTTTCAAGATGTACTTGACAAGTTTTACAACAAAATGTTTTAATGCCAGGAATTAGAGGGTAGAACATATTGAATATTTTTTTGTAAATACGCTTTGTTTATTTGCTTTCATTTCATTTTTATTATTATTTTCTACTATTGTAAAAGCATATGCTAGAAACTGAAAATTGGTTATTGATTGCAAAACTGAAATTCTTTTCAAATAATATGTCACTTAAACTGCTATTCAAAATTTCAAAATGCAAAGCGCGCACAGCGCCACCTATTGTATCTTCTAATGTAATTATACCTCTGGATTGAGTACTTTTTATGTACTTTGATTTGGTTTTTGTTCAAACTTCCTATCTTATTTTGTTTCAAAGTTAATACGAAGGAGAAACGACTTTAGATAAACACAAGTTTTTGGTCATTATCTCGAAAATAAATGAAGACTGTTAAAAACTGACAACGCCGTTGGATGCAGAATTAAAGTTCCTTTAAAATGATATGCCACTCAAGCTATCTTGCCATTTAAAATTTTGAAGTTCATGGTGCGTACAGCGCCACCTAGCGGATATTCTAAAGTGGTTACATCTCAAAAGTTAGTATTTTTTGTGTACATTGATCTGGTTTTTGTTTGAACTTTCTATCTTATTTGGTTCTAAAATTAACAGAGGGGGAAGGAACTTTAGACTAGCACTGTATAACTGATAAATTCTATTTAAGACGTCTCAAGTAGTGTGCTTGTGAACGTACCCTGACCGTAATTTTGAAATCTGCGGACCAACTCATGCATGCGCAGTAAAAATTTTCAGACAAAACCACGCCTTAAATCTTTCGGTCGTTTATTATTCTGTGACTGCAATAGTTGTTTTCCCGTTACTCACTTTGTGCACACAAACGAGCCCAAAAGCCCAAGAATCCGCGAGGCGCACTTTCCAATTGACATTTCGATGTTCGCGTTTTACGCTCAATATGTCCTTCCCCAGTCCTCTCAAGCACCACCTTTTATTTTTGTGCTCGAAACACATGTTCCCCCACCTGTGAATTCTGCACTAATACGGTGTCTACAAGATAACTACAGGACAAATACGTATTATTGAAAAATAATTAATGTGAAATATTTTAATAAAACGCTTAATTAAACATTTTTTAAAATTCATTTTCAATTTGTTGTATGTCACACCTCTACAAATAACGTTCCCGTAAGTATGTACTCAAAGCTCATGGGCAGGGTTGGGAAAACTACGTGTAAAAAATATTTTCTACATTACATTACGACTGGACGTAGTCAAATGTAATTATTACTCGACGTAGTTTATGTGAAATGTCACATTTCTAACCTCAAAATGAATGTTATTTGACATGTAAAATAAATAAATATTGCGTTTTTCATGTTTCTTAATTCTTCTATACAACTATTTTAGCCATTTTACATATAAATAGATATTAATTTGTATATAACTAATTAATTATAACCTTAAAATGAAGAAGTAGAAAACAACGTAATTTTTAAAGTAGTTAATTCATATTTCACAATGTAGATAATTACAAAATCTACGCGTAATTAATGGGTATTTATACGTCTCATTTTCTACGTCCCAACCCTGCTCATGAGTTTGAAAGTCAACTGAATGTATGTGCGCAAAATTCAGAGCTACAGGTCTTGTAAACTTCCAGGCCTTCCAGTCAACTTTCGTCATTAATGACGTTAAACCAGTACCAACTGAACTCAAGATGTAACGCACGATGTATTCATTTTGTTACTACAAGTTTTTGAAAATGACAATGTTGCCACCGCTTCAATTATCACTAACGTCAGATGTGTTTACTTTGAATATATGTACAACACGTATATGTATAATATACACCGTCAACCACCGATCGATGACCAGAAAAAAGCGTACACGAAAAAAGCCCACACGAAAATTGCGCACAAAAAAAAGCCCACAGCGAAAAATGCTGACAAGAAAAAAGCGCACAACGAAAATTGCGCACACCGAAAAATGCCCACATGGAAAAATGCGTACACGGAAAATTGCTCACACCGAAAAATGCGCATATGGAAAATTACCTAAAATTACCTAATGAAAAATGCCCACAGAGAAAATTGCGCACACAGAAAATTGCTCACACCGAAAAATGCTCACCCAGAAAAATGCCCACATAGAAAAATACGCACATTATATTTTATTTTCACATAAAAATGAAATTTATGCGCATTTCCATTACCGTACATGGTGTGTTAAATAACGTGCCTTTTTTAAAATTTCTCCTCATAGTTGGCCGTGAATTATTAGTTGTGAACTAATGAAACTTAAATTGACATATATCATAACCTCATGTTTTTTATTAAAAGAAATTTCTGAATTCGGTAATTCTACTCTTTACTCCATGCTTATATCACGTGTATTGCCGAACTTAACAAATGTCATAAGTCATAAAATACAGTTTGTTAAATGAATCTTTTTACGCACGTCATTGATTTTATCCGTATGAAACATATCAATACAAGCCAAGTAATAAGGGTCTAGGACAATTCGCCGTCGCCGATTCACCGTAGGTACAATTCGCCGTAGGTACAATTTGCCATTAGGTACAATTCGCCGTCGGTAAATACGCCGGCGGTAAATTCGCCGTCGATAAATTCGCCTGCCATTATTTCATCGTCGGTAGTTTTAAAATAAATAAATCATTTGTCATTAAGCGCTTTCTATTTACGCAAAATCTCACTTAATCTCAGTTGCCTCACTTCGACTCAGAAAAAATTTATTGTTCTATTTGGAAGTTAAGAAGTGAGCCAAACTGAGATTTTTACCTCCCCCTTACCTTACTGCACAACCTCGGTAGGTACTTCACTTGGCTCAGTTTGATGGTGGGGTGAAGATAAACGAATCAAAATATCAGACACTACCAAACGAAAAACGTTTTATGAATGACGGTTTTATAAACATAAAGGTTAAAAAAGTAAGGTTAAGTACGTGCTGTTATACGTGCGAACGATAAATTTGCATAAGTTCTAGTCTGTGGTTCTAGTATAATAAAAAATGTCCCAAATAAATTATACAACAGGAGACCAATGGATATTAAGCGATCAGGGTAATCAGGGTATGATAAAAAATGTTGTATACTACAAAGGATAAACTTATTATTTATTTGCACGTACCCTGATAACATTAATTTTTGACGAACTTATGAAATCACTAGCCATTTTAAGGTTATTCAGACTTGAGATTCACTAACAACCACGGGGGTCCGACTCAATAGGCAAAATATGTATCACTTAGAAGTATAGGTCAAGGGGGTTAAAGGCAAGGGGTAGGCATGCTTCTGTATATCCAATCATAGAGGTCGCTAAATAGTTAGTTATTTTACAGATTGCGTTTTCATGTTGTTTTAGTATTACTTTTAGAACCTACTTTTAGGTACAGATGGCGACATTCTTCGGCAGGGTATATGGGTAATTCCCAAAACAAGGACGCAGTATGCGTTTGAATACTGACGTTCTCTTCGTAAAACTTATTTATGTTATTTATTCTTTTATTATTCAACGCAACGGTGAATGGTGATTTACCATGAATCGCCAACTGTGTGTAGTATGTAAAAGTTCTGTGGAAAACATACAATCTTTTTGGTTTCCAAGATCAATCACCAGGTAAGTTAAATAAAAACCAAGCACAAGAGACGTAGTAGAATCAGGTATGGCGACCTTTGTGCAATGAAAAATATGGCGCCCCAATACAGAAAAAAATGCGGATACATAACTTATATCAGGCGATCAAATGAATTTTACCTCGCAGTTTGCCATGACTCGAAAACGTATGTCTTGACAATACGAAATATGTTAATTTGTCAATTATTAATCTGTGAACAGCACTAATCTCAGACACCAAGTTTTTTGTTGGCAAACCCCCACTAAAGGTAAAATTCAGTTGATCACCCGATATAAACATAGTGAAATGTGTCCTACTTTACATTTTTTCAGAAGATATTTTTGTTTGCTTTTTGTTAAAAATTTTGGTCACAGCTTTGGTTTTTGATGCTAATTTAACAGTTTTTTGAGAAATCTTCAATTTTGTATTCTGAAATTTTCTTCAATTTTTCTTTTTTAATTATGCAAAAAATAATGATTAATTGCTTAGAATCATATAAAAGGCTCAGTTTTATACGTATTGTATATACGTATAGTAGGTATCGGTTGTTAGTTTTACATTATTTTATATAAAGGTGTCAAGAATGGCTTACTGCTCTGGGTTTGAATATGCCACCTGAAAATGTACAGCGAAAGGAGAGAGTATGTGCCAAACATTTCACTCTTGCTGGCAGAGCTGATGTTCAGGTAATTAAGGACGCCTTTGAAATGGACAAGAATGAAACAAGATTTTGATGTGTCCCGAAGTTAACGTCAAAACATTTAGGTCCTGACTCATTCGCAAAAATGAGAGTGTCATTGGCGGCACAGCTCTTTAGCCATTCTGTCGCATGTATAATTTTCTACAATATACAATGTGTCCCAAAAAGTTTTATACAAATGGAGAAAAAGTTTATCTTACATTTCACAAAAAAAATTATTCTTTATAAAAAGCTCTGCATGACTTGTAGATCCATAATCAGGTACAAATTTTTTAAAAAAATTGGCTGGAATACAGGGAAAATAAAAAATAATGATTTGGACAGAGAGCAAAATACGTTCAAACTGTAGTGCAGAAGCAAAATTTTCATTGAAATTGTAATTAAATAGCAAGAAATTATGCACACTTGTAGATTATTGATATTCCCAGATAAAAATTGATAAAGAAGGTTATCAATGTTTTATAAAAATAAATTATCTAACAATTGCTGAGGTGTTTATTTTTTAATTTTTATCTGGGAATATCAATAATCTACAAGTGTGCATAATTTTTTGCTATTTAATCACAATTTCAATGAACGTTTTGCTTCTCCACTATAGTTTGAACATATTTTGCTCTCCGTCCAAATCATTATTTTTTATTTTCCCTGTATTCCAGCCAATTTTTAAAAAATTTTGTACTTGATTATGGATCTACAAGTCATGGAGAGCTTTTTATAAAGAATAGTTTTTTTTTGTGAAATGTAAGATAAACTTTTTCTCCATTTGTATAAAACTTTTTGGGACACACTGTATCTCGAGGTAAGTTTAGAATCTACATATAATCTTTATAATTTCATACCCATAAATTTTAATAGAATCATCTGTTCTTCTGGCTGATACTTTCAGTAGAGTTGACTGATTCAGTGCATAAAATGTAATTAATTAATATGTCTTAGAACTGACAACAGATGTGTTATAAATTTTCCTAACAACATTTTTTTTGTGTGCTTCAGGTACATTGGGTAATAATGCTCTTAGTACTGCGACATTTGTACAAGATATAGACATGCTCTTCGACAGTTTTAATGGCAGTTCGTTGTATCCGACCCATGGCAAACACTTACGTCCACTTCTGTGTCCACTTCTTCCAGTCATTTGCAGTTTTGGTAAACCATGAAACATAAAATTAGTAAGTTTTAACTATTAATTTCTGACATGTATTATTGCTTTAATTAATTCCACTTTTAAATATCACTCATATTAAATTAATTTTTTTTTTTTTTAAGTTATAAGTGTCGTTTGAACTAATAGCGGTAGATTTACAATAGGTAATAATATCATTTTTAATAGAGTGACCCATTTTTAAGAAAACGTTTGTACTACATTGTATTACTCTCAAATTGTAAATATACTTTTTTTTCACAGATTAGTGGCGTTTTGTTGGCTACGCCAGTAGAACCATGCCTCCCTCACAAAAAGGGTGATTGGCAAATTTCATGGCAATGACTGGAATCTGGAAGAAGTATGAAACTATGGGGCTGAACCATCTACGGACAGAATATCCCCCTTGATTTGTTGCGCTATTGTAACAATCGATTTTAATTTGTATTTTACATTTTATTGAGTAAAGTTATTAAACTGTATGCTTTTGTTTATTTTGGTAAGTACCTATACTACACTAGACACATTAACAATAATTCAGCAAATGTACTTGTATTTTGAAACACATTCCGGCAAATTATGAGCTAAAATGTTTTGAATAATGTAATTTGAATTTCACTTTGTGTTTCCGAATACAAGTACGTTTGCCGAATTATTAGTGTTTCTCAAAATTAAAAATTAAATACAAGAATTCAAATATCCCGCCCATAATTATATTTTTCGAAGCGCCATCTAGTGTTCTTAATTTTGCTTTCGTTCCGCTTTATTTTTTACATTTAATATTGGTGGCGTCATCTATGATTGGATATACAGAAGCTCCTTTTTTGTGGTGGGGAAAGTATACACAAATAATAGCATTGACATAACCATCTCTCGTTGATGTGATCGGTGCTAACAACTGAGCATCGCGTTCTTTTTGACACTGCAAATCCAAGTGAGATTTAAGTGAAACAAGTAAGTTATCTCACTTCGGCTCAGCTCAGTTCAATGTTAAATAGAAAGCCCTTATTAATGATGCATAGATATATATTATTTACATTTCATAATTAATTAAAAGAAGACACAATTTTGTAAATACGGTGTTCAAAGATGAAACTTCGTTAAATTTTTAGGCCAGTCGGAATGAACCAAATAATTTAGAAACAAAGAAGTAAGATAGAGAGGAATGAAAACAAACTGCGATCGATTTCAAAAAGGAAAGCGAATTACAAGGAATAAAGGAAGATGAGGCAAAAATAAAAACAGACAATTTCGTAATGGAAACTAATAATACAGTTTAAAAAAGAAAACTTAATTTAAGAACAAAATAACTTTTGAGAGACAAAATATCTCTGTAGTATCTACTAGTGATGGGATAATATAAAAATAACCCATCATTCGATTATCAAATAACCTGTATAATTCGATTATTAAGTTTCGTAATTCCAATTAAATATAACCGGTAATTCCAGAAATGTGGTAGAAATTAGGCTCGAGTTTCGGTTGTAAACAGAAACATTTAAAGAAAAATTAAATTAATTAAGTAAAATTTGCAAAAATGCAGTCAGCTTCGATACATGCTTTCCCAAATATTTGGAGTATGTTCAGGGGGATTTCAGAGAGAAAACTAACCCTATGTTCATAAGGCAATTTTTGTTTATACTAGTCTCCTGAATACATTCTCCAAATATTGGGTGTTCCTCACAGAACACCCGGGATAAGATTACAGTTCATCTTAATTTATTTGAGAACTAAATTATATGATGACTAAAAGTTATCAATAAGTTTAAATTGTGAACGCGACGGCGAATTGGTACGACGGCGAATTGGTCCAACGGCGAATTGGTCCGACGGCGAATTGGTCCGATGGCGAATTGGCGACGGCGAATCGGCGGCGGCGAATTGGCGAATCAGCGGCGGCGAATTGGCGTCCCATTCCCAAGTAATAAATAGTAAATGTTACTTTACAAACATTCATACAGGGTGTTTCATTGAAGTTGACCAAACTTGAGGTACACGTTTCTGACATTATATCAAACAAAATATCTTAATAAATTTTTGTTTAATCGGAGCAACTTGAAATTTGCAGCCGATGTTTCTTGAAATACTTTATCGCCGTGGAATGTGAAACCAAACCGGCGATGTAAATTGCTTTATGAATGGCACAGGTGCAGGGGGACAATAAAGTTACGGCGAAGGGCGAAGGAATTTATGACTAGATTTTGTTTTGCCCTTGACCTACTCGCTCGGTCATTCAACTCAGTAGCATCTGTAAAATCGCCTGGATATTTACACTTATTTAATTTAATAATAAATTACAAATGTGGGACTATGTAAAAAAGTGCATTTAGTATGCATTGTTGTTAAAATTGTTATTAAAATAAAATTTGTCGAATCTTAAAAATAAAAACATTTATTGTTATTACGTTATTATTATTACAAGAGATGTTCAAAAATGCCTCCTTCCTACTGTACATACAAAAAATACCTTAAAGTCCTTAATTGGGTTAGCGCGGCGAACGAAATGTTTTGGGTAAAACCCAGGCACTTTGGCGCTAAATTTCTACGAACGATTTCATGAAACGGTTTATCATTGAATGTGAATAATAAATTCTTAAATAAGCGCAAACTGCTAAATGTTTGAACAATCCTAAAATTCTTCAACTAACAATTAGAAAATTCGTACTAAATGGAGATTCGAAAATAAACGACTAATTATTATTTTTATTGATTTCCAACAACCACGATATTTTAAATGTGTTTTGCCGAATCAGCTGGGACATTCTAGCTAGAGTAATAAACCAATAAAGCGATTCCCTTCGATTTTCTCGGAACTTATTCGTTTAAGAAAAAAAATTATAGAAAACTTTTATTTCTTTTCACGATATAAACAGGCTGTATAAAGACGTTCCTTTTTCAATCTGAATAAGTGATGTATACTCGCCGGCACTTAAAACGAAACGCAATACCAAGGCCACAGCCGTAAGTAGCACTGTCTAAGGTTCATTTTCGAACGAGTTTATTGCTTTTCGTTTCGCTTCTAGTGCCGGCGATGGTACGTAGATATAGCTAGATACAATAATTATTTATATCACAAACTCTTTTAAACGGACACTAAATGGCGCACAAACACTTAACGTTGGATTTCACAAACGTCACTTAACTTTAATCATCGATTAAGAATAATCATTCCTATACCTTCAACGCATGTAACCATGGCAACGTTTACTTTTAACGGTTGATTAAATTTAAGTAACGTTTGTGAAATCCGCCATTAGTGTCCGTTTAAAAGAGTTTGTGATACAATTTTCATCGGACAAGAACCAGCTTTAATTAATAACTATTTACATATAAAAATTGGTTTTCTGCTGGATTCACATTATTGGACAATGAGCGTTACGTTTCGGTTCCGTGCTACCTACCTGCGAAGATAGGCAGTAGTTTTACATCGGGTCGAACTTCTCCGATGTTGCCAGCCAGCTGCAATGGGACGGGGGGGTTCAATTCCAAAACGCGAAGGCCAAAACCAAACAAAAATAGGCGCCACTTAATTTTTTGAAAGGGGGAAAAAATTAAGAAAACCCGTTACGTCTAGAACACTTTAATTTACTCCACCATAAAAAAAATATGCATAAATATATAAACAAATGAGTACTACACTAACAACAAAACAAAATAATGAATTTACAACATATTTAGATCATAAATCATACAAAGGATTACAGTCGTCGGTTAACTGTACATGACAATGTTCGTTTACTTATATCTGAATTAAATTTACTTCGGAGTGTACGCAATAAGATGCATGTTTAATTGCGGCAAAATCAAAGAAAAAGTCGGCAATTCCAAATCGCGAATCAACGCTCGAAACTATTAAAAAAATTATAACGCTCCAACCTTTATTCTGTCGGTGTCCGATTCGTTTGTCGGCGTCGATGCAGAAAGCCGCCGCGGTCCCTTTTGAAGTATGCCGACTGCCGCGTAGAGAGACGGGGAGGGAACTTCCGATGTCGCAATTTACAGTGCCCCTGCACAATCCGGAAAACGTAATTCCGCAAAAATAACTCTTGCTAAGAGTCCTCAATAAAAGCCTATAAGCGAAAGAAAACGATCGTAAGGGTCAAATCGAAAATTTGCGTCGTACAAAACTTACCCCGGCACTTTACCGAAGCTTGAAACAAAACACGAGGCACGCGTCTTTTCTGTCTCATACGTGGGCCTATTCAAAATCGGCAATCAGCCGTACGAATGCATTACCATCCCTTTGATGTAACGACACACACAAAACATAAAAATTAACGAAGAACGTGCGACCCAGGAGACGGCAAGTTTCGTTCTGAAAAATGGCGCAATATTTCTCGTTCGACAGAAAAGGAACGATTATCAAAGAGAGAGAGAGACACATTCCATTTTACCATTGGCGGAATTTTCCTAGCAACTGGGAGAACCAATCAGCTCAATGTGTACAATGACGCGTTCCTAAGGAACCATTCGGCACGTCAAATTTCGATTATACATGGCGTGTTCGGAACAGTAATGAAAACTGAGCAGTGACAATGCATATACATGGTGTATTCGAAACAGAAATGGAAAATGAACTGTAACATCCGGCTAATTTTTATCACACGTACTCGTATTGAGTACCGCATAAACGGTTACTGCATGAACGGATACGCTCCACTAGATATGAAAACAATCCTTGAACACATAAGAAAATATTTGTCGAAGACCGAAACGTAACGTGCGTGAAACGAACATTGCCTGATATGTGAAAGAATCAAGCTTTACTATATGTATAGTCTATTTTTAAACTAGAAGGAGTAACAGTTTTTGGAGGGCAAAATTCAAATTACTCCTCCTAGTTTAAAAACAAACTATAGTCACAGTTTTGTCGACGTGCGTAAAAAGATCCATTTTACAAACTGTTAACATTTTATTAGTTTAAAAGTGGGATTATGCTGTTTCATACTGCAGATCGAATGGTCGGAATTTGGCAATTTCTATCAATATATTGTTTATTATCTATTATACGTTATATTATACTCTCGAAATCTTAGGAGCTCAGTTTTTTTGCCAAAATCATATTTTTCAAAGAATCTAACAAAGAAAGTGACCACCGATGATGAATGTTAAGAGGTCTTTTACAAAGCACTAATTTAAAAAAGAAGTTTTTCTGAGTAACCATTGCAAATTATAAGCTCAAATTTTCAGTACCCATTCATGAGACAATTATCTAGGTCTCACGTTGACATTAAAAAAAATAAAAATTTTTTGAAAAAATAAAATCGGTATCTCACAAACTATACAAAATTTTGAGAAAAACGAAAACGTGAGACCTAGATATGATGTTCTACAGCATATTTTTAAAAAAATCAGTTCTGTAAATTTAATAATAGCTGAGAAAAACAGCTTCAAAATTTTCAATAAATATCGTCCTTGTAATACAACGCCTCTAACGGAGAGCTGTCTAAACTACAAATTTCGTATTCGGGGCACATTAGCTACGAAATTTGTTGTGGTTGCTAACCTTTTTTAATCGCGACCCTTTTATATTTTTTAAAAATGTTCGCGGTCCGGCTTCTCATTTGCGATATTTGATAGTATTCATAGTATGATAGGATGCATACGCCATTAAATTTTTGATTTTAAAACCGATGGCGACCCACTAGAAAACCCAAGGCGACCCCCTTTTAGGTCGCGACCCACGGTGAATTGAATACTAACGGTGGTAGCACTCCTGCAAGTGAGATAGCAAACCATCATGTCACCGCATACCCGCTTCTCCTTTTACACAATTATTAACCAATATGTATTAACTGTCACGGTTGACAGTTGTATTAGAGGGAGAAGCGGGTATGCGATGACATAACGGTTCCCTATCTCACTTGAATGTTGCCACTAGTAGCATTCCTTTCACAAACTAGAACAGCACAGAACAGTTCAATGTACAATCGCAATCATAATTCATGATATAACCTTCACAGAAAAACTAATTTTATTTGTGGTTTCCAAACAAAAAATATGTAATTTACGACATCCCGGATTGACTTTTGAGTATTAGTAAGATTTGGATGTATTCGACAATCATAGTTTTGTAGGATGTTCTATAAGCTTTCTGTAAGCGTTATTCTTATGATTGCAACTGTACGTGCTGTACGGAACTTGAAGCTCTTGAAAGGAATGCTACTACTATTAGTATTGTGACGTTTGCGGTCCCAGCCCGTCTGATGCGTCAACAACGACGCGCCTTAGACGAGAAGCTTCTATATCACGGGGCGATGATCCGAGACTTTCTGTCGAACGAGCGAGAATGTTCGCGAGAAACAACCCCGGCATATAAAAATGCACGCAGCCAAACGGGGGACAGTTCGACATTAATTAAGCAAGTGGACAGTTCGAAATTGAAGTCGCGTTATAAATATTCGCTCGGCTGTTAACATAAATTACTTATTAGTTTATCAATAAATTATTCTTAAGTTAGTGTTAATTAGTGTTACTTTTAAATAAATTAGATTATTAACTATTTCGTGTTTTGATTAAAATAAAAATAATAGAACCATTAAAAACGTTACATTGGTGTCAGGTGCGTGGTTCGTGAAAATAAATAAACAATTAAAATTAAATTGAATTTAAACAAATTATTAAACAAAGATCAGTGTCAAAAACAAAAACAATGGCTTCAAAGAAAGTGCTGTTAAAAGACTTAAAAGTGAACGACTTAAAAACCGAATTAGAAGAGCGCGAATTGGAAATTTCCGGAAAGAAATCGATTTTGCAACAAAGACTTCACCAAGCGCTACTAGAAGCAGGAGAGGACCCGGAAAACTTTCTTTTCGAAATCTCGAGCGGACCTGCAGATTTAACTAAAATATTAGACGAGAAATTTCGAGAACAATCTGGAAACTTCAAAGATGAATTGCTGGAACAATCCAGAAATTTGGACGAGAAATTTCGAGAACAATCTGGAAACTTCAAAGATGAATTGCTGGAACAATCCAGAAGTTTGGACGAGAAATTAATGGAACAATCTGGAAATTTAGAAGCTAAATTAAAAGAACAATCTGGAAATTTGGAAGATAAATTAAAGGAGCAATCCAGAAGTTTCAAAGATGAATTGCAAACCAAATTGCTCGAACAATCCGGAAATTTGAAAGACGATCTAGAGAAATTAATGGAACATTCTAGAAACACGGAAGAAAACGTGAAAATTTTAGAGGAGAAACTTGAAAATAAATTGATACAACAGTCGACAGATCTGGAAAGTAAATTGCTCGAACAATCTAGAAATTTAGAAGATAAACTAGTGGTGAAAATATCAGAAGAGACGAGGAATCTGCAAGACAATGTGGAAGAAATATTATTCCAGCAGGACAACAAAATTAAGAATCTCGAACAAATCATGACAGGGTTGCGAATGTTCGGGGATCCGTCACCAGCAGAAATACCAGAAAATAATGAGATCCAAACTGTGGTAGGACCAGCGGAAATTTCTAAATTGAAAATAAAACCACCGACGTTCGATGGGAAGTCTTCTTGGCCTAACTACTTCAAACAATTTGAAGCTGCAGCAAAAGCGAATGGATGGACGGCCAGTGAAAAAGCCACTTCGTTAATTGTGGCCTTGAGGGGGGACGCTATCGATGTGCTACAAATGATGCCGCTAGAGGAACAAGAAGACTTCAACAAACTGGTGAACCGGCTGGAGATGCGTTACGGCCAGGCGCATCTGACCGACGTGTACCATGCGCAACTGAGAAACCGTTACCAGAAATCCGGAGAGAGTCTTCAGGAATTCGAGGCTGATGTAGCGCGCCTAGCCCGGTTGGCATATCCTGCAGCTCCTGATGATTTCCTGCAATGTTTGACGCTGCAAACCTTCGTGGGTGGGATCTGTGATCCGGACAATCAGCAGGCATTAAGAATGGCCCACCCTAAGACATCCAAGAACGCATTGGCCTACGCCTTGGAATACGAGGCGACGAAGCAAGTTTCAAGAGGACACGTCAAGGTACGAGCTGCCATGGACTCCCAAGAAGAAGAACTCGCCAGCGTCAAGGTGCGATCTGCTGGAGAGGAGCGGCCCAAGGATAATACCACAGAGGAGGATATTCGCCGCATTGTGGAACAAGTCCTGAGGCGGAAGAATCCGCTGGTGTGTTGGAACTGCCAAGAAGAGGGACATGTTCGCAGGCGGTGTCCCAAGGCCAGGCAAGATCCTCCACGAAGGAAGCCACAGGGAAACTAAGCCGGGTCGGTGCAGAGGGGCAAACGTCGACCCGTATTCAAAGGCCCCCAAAGACAAAAGCCACGAAAGTAATAGCCCTGCGGCGATTAACCAGCAGTTTCTTCGTGGATGCCACCATTGATGACATCCCTCACACCATGCTATTGGATACGGGTGCGACGAAGACTATCTTGAGGCCCGACGTTATCAAGTCATCAAGACGCACTGAGCCGACTAAATGGAGACTGAGGACAGCAACCGGAACATCAGCGACTGTCCATGGTGAAGTAGAGGTGACCATTACGATTGGAGCGACTCCCATCAAACACCGTGCGCTGGTAGCAGAAATAGAGGATGAGGCGATTCTGGGCATGGACATCATGTCTGCCCATGGGTTCCAATTGGATCTGAAGCGTGGCGTAATGGCGGTTAACAACGAGGAGTTGGTTCTACATCAACGAGAGGACGTGGCCGCTCGAGTTGTTCTCGCAGAAGATGTCGTATTGCCTAGCAGAACCGAGGTTATAGTCGACGCAAACCTGAACGGCGCTTTCCAAGATGGGCAAGTCATTATGGTCGAACCTAACACTGACGATCAGAAGATTGGAAAAGGAGTTCTCGTTGGAAAAATGTTGTTGACAGCAAAGAAGGAAATACCAGTCCGCCTGATGAATGTGAACTGTTTCCCTGTCAACATCAAGAAAGGTACGATCTTGGGAAGCTGTGCCATGGTGTCCTCCATCTCCCGCCAAATAGAAGTAAACGTACAAGACTCGAAGGTCCCGAAGAAGTTGTTGGAAATGGTCATGTCAATGACCCAGGAATTGACTCCAGAACAAAAGACAAAAGCGAAGAACCTGATATGTCGCTATCAAGATGTGTTCGAGGTAGACAATGGACCTAAGGGAAGAACCGACATCGTCAAACACAAGATAGAGACAGGAGAAGAAAGGCCCATCCGTCAAGCTCCAAGGAGGTTACCATTGGCGAAGCGTGAGGAAGCAGAACGCATTATTCGTGAGATGGAAAAGGACAATGTAATTGAGCCATCGAGCAGCCCATGGGCGTCACCGGTAGTGCTTGTGAAGAAAAAGGATGGATCCACACGGTTCTGCGTAGACTATCGATTGCTTAACAACGTCACCAAAAAGGATAGCTATCCTCTGCCACGGATTGATGACACCCTGGACACCCTGGCCGGTTCAAAGATCTTCTCGACCTTGGATCTAAAGAGTGGTTATTGGCAAGTGGAACTAGCGCCAGAAGATCGAGAAAAAACGGCGTTTTCCCTTGGTATGGGTCTATGGCAATTCACGGTGATGCCGTTCGGGTTATGTAATGCACCAGCGACATTCGAGAGGCTGATGGAGACGGTTCTGAAGGGTCTGTCCTGGACAACGTGCATGGTATATCTGGACGACATAATTGTGGTGGGGAAAACTTTCGACGACCACCTGAAGAACCTGGAAGGAGTGTTCCAGCGGCTTCGCGGAGCTGGACTAAAGCTTAGTCTCAAGAAGTGCTACCTTTTCCAGAAGGAAGTGAATTATCTAGTCCATATTGTTAATGGGAATGGAATCGCCGTGGACCCAGTAAAGATTCAGGTCGTGAAGGACTGGCCAACTCCCAAGAATAAACACCAGATAAGGAGTTTCCTAGGCCTATGCACTTACTATCGTCGCTATGTTCCCGGATTTGCGGACATCGCTAAACCGTTGACAAAACTCACTGAAGAAGGTCGTCCGTTTGAATGGGACCAACATTGCCAAATTAGTTTCGAACAACTAAAACAGTACTTGATAAGTGCTCCTATTCTAAGTTACCCTCTCCCAGAAGGCAAGTTCATCGTGGACACTGACGCTAGCAATGTTGGTATCGGTGGCGTACTGTCCCAGATCCAAGAAGGGCAAGAGAAGGTGATTGGCTACTTCAGTAAAGTCCTGTCAAAGCCGGAACGAAATTATTGCGTCACTAGAAGGGAATTGCTAGCCGTGGTAAAGTCCATAGAACATTTCTACAAGTACTTATATGGCAGACACTTTCTCCTGAGGACGGACCATGCCGCTTTAAAATGGCTCCTCCGATTCAAGAATCCTGAAGGACAAGTCGCACGATGGATCGAACGACTTCAGGAATACGATTTTGAAATCCAGCATCGGGCCGGAACTAGCCACAGAAATGCCGATGCTTTGTCGAGAAGACCTTGTGCCGAAGACTGTAAGCACTGTAGTCGGCTGGAGGAGAAAGTGGCCACGACTGCGAGGACGGCCATCGTAGACGACAAATGGCAAGGTGAAGAATTGCAACGAGACCAGGAGAACGATCAGGATTTGAAATTGGTGCTGGAATGGAAAAGTAGGGAGGCAAGACCTACTTGGGAAGAGATAGCACCGTGTGCACCGTCCGTGAAATCGTACTGGGCGCAGTGGGACTCCATAGTGCTGGATCATGGTCTTCTGAAACGAACCATCGAGAACCAGGAAGGCACGGAACAGAAGACACAGTTACTGATCCCCAAGAATAGGGTGCCGGAAGTTCTGAGGGAACTTCACGATGGAACTTCGGGAGGGCATCTGGGAATCAAGAAGACTATGGAAAAGGTGCGCGAGCGATTCTATTGGGTGAACTGCAAGGAAGATGCAAAGGACTGGTGTAGGAAGTGCGTAGTCTGCGCAGCTAGTAACGGCCCCCACAGACGAGGCAAGGCTCCTATGAAACAGTATAACGTGGGAAGTCCTTTTGAGAGAGTTGCCATAGATGTAGCCGGCCCATTTCCACAAACGAATAGTGGAAATAAATACATCGTCGTGGTGATGGACTACTTTAGCAAGTGGGTTGAAGCATACGCCCTACCAAACCAAGAAGCGATAACTATTGCTGAAGTCCTTGTCCGAGAATGGATCAGTCGGTATGGCGCGCCCATGGAGCTGCATTCAGATCAAGGGAGGAACTTTGAATCGGCTTTATTCAAGAACGTGTGTACTCTGCTCGGCGTCCGGAAAACTAGAACCACTGCACTTCACCCGCAGTCGGACGGAATGGTGGAAAGATTCAACAGAACCATCAACCGACATTTGTCCAAAGTCGTCTCCGATCATCAGAGAGACTGGGACACGTACATTCCCCTTTTTCTACTGGCATACCGTTCGTCCGTGCATGAGACAACAGGAGAGACACCAGCGAAAGTGGTATTTGGGCGAGAGCCAAGGCTGCCCTGCGACTTGAAGTTCGGCGTGAAGCCCGGTGAGGTCCCTGCCGACGAGAACTACGTTAGCGGCCTACGCAGGAAAATGGACGACATTCACAGTGCAATATACAGACGGCCAGCGACCGAATGAAGGAGCATTATGACATCAATGCTCAGAATGGGGGATACCAACCTGGAGCACTGGTTTGGCTTTACAATCCTCAAAGACGTAGAGGTCTGTCCCCAAAATTGCAGACATCTTGGGAAGGTCCTTATAGAGTGATGAAACGGATTAACGATGTCATCTACCGCATCAGGAAGGTTCCGCATGGCAAACCCAAGGTTATCCACTTCAACCGAATGGCTCCTTACAACGGAGAAGAAAATGAGGGGACAGTACAACGGACGCAAGGTTCCGAAGTAAACTTCGAAACCTTCATGTTTCATCACGCCACAGGAAGTAAGGCGCGATTCGGAGTGACCACAGAGAGACAGCAAGACCTTTTTCAAGTGTCACCAGAGTACAGTCTGGCCCACTGTGTGGCAGAAGACCTAAGGATGTCCAAGGGGATAGCCCAAGTCTTCCGGAAGAAATTTGGTCAGGTCGAGGAACTCCTAAGACAGCACCCCATGGTGGGCAAGAGCCTGCAGATCATCCACACGGAGGCGGAACGAAGACGACACGTGTACTACTTAGTCACCAAGAAGACATCAAGCGGTAAGCCTGACTATCGCAGTATTTGGAGAGCTTTATGGAGCCTGAAGAGACAGCTGGTGGAAGGCAAGGAGACGAAATTAGCCATTCCCAAGATAGGCTGCGGACTAGATGGGCTGGACTGGAGGGTCGTTCGCAGCATGATAGAAGTCATCTTCAACGGAACGGGAATTGAAGTTCTAGTCTGCAGTCACCACCCACAGGCAGCTGTTGGCAGTAGGAAAACCGTAGACTGCTATTTCTTCCGGACCGGATGTTGTAAAGAGGGACCAGCATGCCGATTTCGACATTTTCCTTCAAGGCTATCACAAGGAACGTTCCGAGACGAAACGTTTTTAAGAAGGGGGCAGTGTGACGTTTGCGGTCCCAGCCCGTCTGATGCGTCAACAACGACGCGCCTTAGACGAGAAGCTTCTATATCACGGGGCGATGATCCGAGACTTTCTGTCGAACGAGCGAGAATGTTCGCGAGAAACAACCCCGGCATATAAAAATGCACGCAGCCAAACGGGGGACAGTTCGACATTAATTAAGCAAGTGGACAGTTCGAAATTGAAGTCGCGTTATAAATATTCGCTCGGCTGTTAACATAAATTACTTATTAGTTTATCAATAAATTATTCTTAAGTTAGTGTTAATTAGTGTTACTTTTAAATAAATTAGATTATTAACTATTTCGTGTTTTGATTAAAATAAAAATAATAGAACCATTAAAAACGTTACAGTATTCAATTCACCGTGGGTTGTAAAGAAAAATTTCAAGGAAGATCTGAGACTGTTATTTGAGGCAGTTCAAACAATTAATGGAGAACAATTTGAACATCTTTTATAATCAATTGGTGTTAATATTGTTTGTAGTTGTTTTAATAATTTGTTAATTTTTGATAAAAGCATGAGCGTTTAAAACTCTCCAAATACGAACTCAGAAATATGTAAGTTATTTTTTATACAAGATGACAAAATTCAAATTTATTTTTATTTATAAAAAATAATTATTATTTTCTGAATCCACTATTTAGAGAGCTTAAAGCTTAGTCCACAATTGCTCGGGAACGTTAAAAAAGTTAAATAATTTTATAATCGTACAAGTGTCCACAATGCATCGTTACCGTATTTACCGATGCATTGTGGACACTTGTACGATTATGAAATGATTTAACTTTTTTAGCGTTCCCGTTCCTGTTCTCGTTCCCGGGCAATTGTGGACTAGGCTTTAAATGCTTATGCTTTTATTATAAAAAATTAACAAATTATTAAAACAACTACAAACAATATTAACACTAACTGATTATAAAAGATATTCAAATTGTTTGAACTATTTGAATTGTTCAAACTGTTTGAACTGCTTCAAATAACAGTCTCAGATCTTCCTTGAAATTTTTCTTAGAGGTACAACCCTCAAGTATAGTCCCTCTAGAACTACGAGGAGAAATTTAAAAAAAAACACATTATTTAACACAGCATGTACGGTAATGGAAAATGCGCATAAACTTAATTTTTATGTGAAAATAAAATATAATGTGCGTATTTTTCTATGTGGGCATTTTTCGGTGTGAGCAATTTTCTTTGTGCGCAATTTTCTCTGTGGGCATTTTTTCATTGTGGGTAATTTTCCATGTGCGCATTTTTCTATGTGAGCATTTTTCGGTGTGAGCAATTTTCCGTGTACGCATTTTTCCATGTGGGCATTTTTCGGTGTGCGCAATTTTCGTTGTGCGTTTTTGTCTTGTCTGCATTTTTCGCTGTGGGCTTTTTTTTGTGCGCAATTTTCGTGTGGGCTTTTTTTGTGTACGCTTTTTTCATGGAATCGGAAACCCCATCATGACAAAGCATTTAGTGATGCGAAAGAGTTACTGTCGTCGTTTTCAGTCCTTGGACATTTCGATGAGAGAAAAGACGTTATTTTAACATGTGATGCGTCTCCATTTGGCTTAGGTTCGGTTTTAAGTCAGCGAAATGATAAAGGAAGAGAAGTACCAATAGCTTATTTTTCTCGCACATTATCAAAAACAGAAAGGAACTATGCTCAGATTGACAAAGAAGCATTGTCAATAATATCTTCAATCAAGAAGTTTCATGATTATTGTTACGGACGATTTGTAGAAATTCGTACAGATCATAAACCTTTATTGGGTTTATTTGCACCGAACAAACCGACACCCGTCATAATATCCCCAAGAATGTTAAGATGGGCAATTACATTAAATGCTTATAACTACGAATTAAAATATTATCCGGGAACAAAGATAGCAAATGCAGATGGTTTGAGTCAATTGCCTATTAAAAATATCAGTGAAACTAACATTTCGTTACCTGATATTTTTATAAATTAAATTGATTTGTTTAATTGGCAGTATTAGAGAATTAGAATATCTTATAAATCACGTGAATTATTTCGGCCTTATTGGGCCTCGTCAGAGATATGCACTACAAAATTACTTTTTGAAAGGATAACAATCAAAATATAAATAAGGCCGAAATAATTCACGTGATTTATAAGATATTCTAATTCTCTAATACTGCCAATTAAACAAATCAATTTAATTTACAATTTTCATTTGGCAAGAACTACAGCTTTCATTGATATTTTTATGTTGGAGTAAGTTGACAAAACTCCTTTGCAAGCCGTAAACATAGCTCAGTTAACGAAAAAAGATGCTATTTTATCACGAGTTTTAAATTGGGCATGGAAAGGATGGCCTGAAAAGAAGCTTTCCGGAGATTTTAGTCCATTTTGGGCTAAGAGGAATGAATTAACAGTACATAAAGATTGTTTATTATGGGGAAGTCGTGTAATAATACCGGAGAAAGCACGAAAATTAGTATTGGACATACTGCATGAAGGACATCCAGGAATAGTACACATGAAAGCATTAGCTCGAAGTTACGTGTGGTTCCCTGGCTAGAAGAGGCATTAGTCCCCTCTACATCTTCAAAATGCGTAATAGACGTTTTAAGAAGATTGTTTGCAACTCATGGTTTACCAGATACCATAGTAACGGACAATGGACCAGGATTCACTTCTGATGAGTTTAAGAAATTTTGTAATAATAATCTTATCCGATTCATTACTGTATCACCATACCACCCATCGTCAAATGGGCAAGCAGAACGAATGGTACGTTCTACCAAAGAAACTTAAAAAAAATAAAAGGCGAGTGAAATACACGAATTAGCAGATTTCTATTAAAACAACATATTACACCAAATTCAGCTACCAACAAAAGTCCAGCTGAACTACTTTTACATCGTAAAATTAAAACATTGCTAGATACATAAATTAAATCCAGATCTAGCACCAGAAAAAGAAAAAATTATAGATGGTGTGCCAAGAACATTTGAAAAAGGTGATGCTGTGTTTGTAAAAAACTATAGTGGAACAGAAAAGTGGCTACCAGGAGTAATTACCGACGTAACAGGTCCAGTTTCTTACAAGATAAAAATTGAAGATGGACGCATTCAACGACATGTTGATCAGTTACGCACTAGGAAGAGTACTGCTGAAATGCCGATTGAGGTGCCGAGTGAGGAGAAAGATACACAAGAAGAATCGTTACCATCATCGACTATTGAGGTTCCACCAACTCAGCTAGAGCCAAGGCCCACGAAGGAATCTTTACTTCCGTCCGAAGAGAAAAGGAATTCAATATCGTCATCTACTTCGAGAACACCAAGACAGAGAAAACTTCCAGGTTATCTCAAAGATTATGAAGTTAACTGGGGTGAGGGGTGTTATGTATCAAGTGAGCATATGTACTTACATAAGGTTGTTAGGGTGATATATAAAAAAAATAATACATAGCGACTGTCAACGGATCATAAAGATAGATGTTAATTTGAGTTATATTAATTCATATTCTGCTATAATTAGGTATAAAGTAAATAAAAGAATTTAACAGTAATACTAAAATATTTTCATTTTGTTGATAATCAAAAATTAAAACCTCCTGACGATCCTGAGTATGATAAATTATTTAAAATACGCCCTCTCCTTGAGTCATTGCAAACAGCTTTACGCAATATTCCACCTGAAGAAGAAATAAGCGTGGATGGTAGGAGAAAAATTTAGTAAGATAAAATGATTCTCATTTCAAATTAGGGAGATATACCAAATTCCAAGATCCTAGGAAAAAAAATTGAATTACGGAAAATTATAACTATAACTATAAATTTCAGTAAAGTTGTAAAATTTTAACACCATATACATAGTTATTGACCAAAAACAAATAAAATATGATTATTCAAATAATACTCCGTCCATATTAGCACCTGACAGTGTTACAAATGTACTGAATTCCTAATTTTCCGTAATTGAATTTTTTTTTCTAGGATGTTGGAATTTGGTATATCTTCCTAATTTGAAATGGGAATCATTTTTCTTACTAAATTTTTCTCCTAAATTCAAAAGGAAGACCACTTTACCTACACATGTTTTATATCTTTTTATGTTAATTCCGCCACCTTGAAGACTTTCGGCGTCAAATTTGGCACAAATTCATTTCACGCCAAGCAGACCGGAACTGCAGAACATGAAATCTGAATTCAAAAATTTTTGGTCCAATATACGTATCGCGAACTCTATCCGGGGACACAGTGTATATTACGTATGTCCAAATAAATTTCTGATAAAGGTTGGCCATGGTAGATAAATTATTACATTATTTACATTAAAATATTGTCCAGTTCTTGAGTAGTTAAGTAAAATTGAAGTTTAATTGGCCACAGCTTACAGTTTGATACGTCACTAACTTCAAAAACTGCTTGGAGTTGTAGATTTTTACACTTCCATGACCTACCTTTATCAGAAATTTATTTGGACATATGATATCGCTCTCCGTCCGCAGCTAGCTTAAAGCTTAAGGCGTGCATAAGGCACTGTCTATCTACGACCTCCCAGTTCAGTGCTGCCGTTTAGGTACAATTGTACCTAATTCGGTACGAAATGTTGATTTTAGGTACGTAGGTACTACTTTTTTTAAAATAGCCATTTTCGGTACGAAATTGAAAATATTTGTTCTATAGAGTTCCTGTATATTAGGCGTTTACGAAAAGTCGCTCGGGGCGTACTCTTTCATTTACGCTTACCAAAAGTAGTTCAGAGCGTTCGTAATGCTTTACGAAAACATGCTCCGTGTACTCCAAGCAGTGCTCGATACAATAGGCGTTTACGAAAAGTCGCTCGGGGCGTACTCTTTTTCATTTACGCTTACCAAAAGTAGTTCAGAGCGTTCGTAATGCTTTACGAAAACATGCTCCGTGTACTCCAAGCAGTGCTCGAAGTGCTCGATACAATTTGATCGAGCACGTAGAGTAATTTACCCCCACTTCAAATTTTTAAATTTCTATGACTTTGAAGGTTATGACCTGTGGTAGTGGTTAATTGTTTTATAGTAGTGCATTTGAATTTCTGAGATTTTTAAACTATGAATTAAGAAGATTCCATACTATATAAGTGCTTTTTCTATACAACAACATCAAGAAATATCGACAATATACATGAACACATCAATTTAATGCATTTAATAACTTAATTATTTCTCCATCGTCATCCTCTTCAAGTTCATCACTAATAATTTGTAATAATAGATTTTAAAAAGAATTTATTACTCATATTAGGTTTCGAATTAGAACTACATAGGTTATGGTTATGATACATGTACCAACTGTCACAGATCACCAACTAGAAATGTCTTACGAAAACTTCATCAAATTAGAGTACCCTATCACGTGATTAATGTGCTCCGAGCGCTGCACTGTAGGGCAGTTTTCGTAAACGCCTAATTTGATCGAGCACGTAGAGTAATTTACCCCCACTTCAAATTTTTAAATTTCTATGACTTTGAAGGTTATGACCTGTGGTAGTGGTTAATTGTTTTATAGTAGTGTATTTGAATTTCTGAGATTTTTAAACTATGAATGAAGAAGATTCCATACTATATAAGTGCTTTTTCTATACAACAACATCAAGAAATATCGACAATATACATGAACACATCAATTTAATGCATTTAATAACTTAATTATTTCTCCATCGTCATCCTCTTCAAGTTCATCACTAATAATTTGTAATAATAGATTTTAAAAAGAATTTATTACTCATATTAGGTTTCGAATTAGAACTACATAGGTTATGGTTATGATACATGTACCAACTGTCACAGATCACCAACTAGAAATGTCTTACGAAAACTTCATCAAATTAGAGTACCCTATCACGTGATTAATGTGCTCCGAGCGCTGCACTGTAGGGCAGTTTTCGTAAACGCCTAATTTGATCGAGCACGTAGAGTAATTTACCCCCACTTCAAATTTTTAAATTTCTATGACTTTGAAGGTTATGACCTGTGGTAGTGGTTAATTGTTTTATAGTAGTGTATTTGAATTTCTGAGATTTTTAAACTATGAATGAAGAAGATTCCATACTATATAAGTGCTTTTTCTGCACAACAACATCAAGAAATATCGACAATATACAGTTGCGGACAGAAAATTTCGGATGTCACTGTCATTCCACTGACGTAAAAGTTAAGAAATTCCTATATGTATACGTCAGATGAGTGACAGTGACATCCGAAATTTTTTGTCCGCAACCGTACATGAACACATCAATTTCATGCATTTAATAACTTAATTATTTCTCCATCGTCATCCTCTTCAAGTTCATCACTAATAATTTGTAATAATAGATTTTAAAAAGAATTTATTACTCATATTAGGTTTCGAATTAGACCTACATAGGTTATGGTTATGATACATGTACCAACTTTCACAGATCACTAAATGGAAATGTCTTACGAAAACTTCATCAAATTAGAGTACCCTATCACATGATTAATGTGCTCCGAGCGCTGCACTGTAGGGCACTAGGGCAGTTTTCGTAAACGCCTATTGTCTATTGTTATGTAGATTGTTATGCGACACAACGTGACATCTAGTGATAAAAACACTTTACTAAAAGTCAACCTTCTGAAAGTCATTTGTAGGTGTCGCAGACCGCAGCTGATTGATCATTATCAAGAAGATTTCATTCCTGTATGTAACATAACTTAGAATCCTAGAATATTCAAAATGACAAATGAGGCGGAGGACTGTTTTATGGGTCCATGTCTAGAAGTTTCTGTTTTTCTTGAGTAGTGTCCATCTAATACCGTTTTCGATTCACGTGCACCGGTTGCACTCAGTGTATTTGCATCTTCTTTTAATCTCAAGTAATAACACGAGATGAAGATACTGTGAGTGCGCACTAAGGCGGTCAATCGAAGACGTTATAAGCAGTACAAAAACATTTCAACTATGGACAAGTAAAAAATATTAATACCATCATCACGTGTTACGATCTGACAAATATTACAGATTTGTGTTAAGCTTAGTTCAGATGTATACGCAAAATATTTACTGTGGATCTTTTCCTGATTGGTTGGTTATTAATAACGAACCAATCAAGAAACGATCCGCAATAAATATTTTGCGTATCCGGATGCATCTGAACTAAGCTTTAAAGTTATTTTCTGATTAGCAAGTTATTTAGAGTTTCCTACATAAATTTAAAATTTCCCGCGTTTCGGTACGTTTTTACGAAATAAAGTACTTTTTTGGTTTACGATTGGTACACAATACACAATAAAAGGCGCTTTCGTTCGTGCCAACGATTACTAATAATAAAAACTGGATTCCCTTTGTGTGCATTTATTCGTAACTTTCTTCCGTTCATTTTATGAAATATGAGTTTTATTCCTTCGCTTTTTATAGAATCAATTCATAAAAGTTACAAATAAATGTATACAAAGCTAATCCAGTTTTTATGATTAATAATCCTTGGCAGGAACGAAACCACCACGAAAGCACCTAATAGCGTTTTCTATTCACGTGCACCGGTTGCACTCAGTGTATTTGCATCTTCTTTTAACCTCATGTAATAACACGAGATGAAGATACTCTGAGTGCGCACTAAAGCGGTCAATCGAAAACGCTATAAAATAACAGTGCGGCAGCACTGTCCACTGTCCCAGATTGGCTAATACACGGGCTAATACTCTGGCCCTGTATTTAATTATTTTTGACCTGTTTATTGTATTATACACCAATAAAATGACAACGGATGATAAGAAACTACAATCGCAAGAATTCAAATTGGAAGCCGACAATGAATTACGTTTTGAAATCGAAGGTAAAAACGAGAAAGCATACCTAACCTTAAAATCTGGCTTGGCTGAAGTTTTTGGTACCGAAATAGTGAAAGGCAAGCTTTACGAGTTTACGTCCGGCGCTAAAGTAGCCGTATTCACGTGGCAAGGATGCACACTGGAATTAAGAGGAAAGACAGATGTACATTATGTAGCAAAAGAAACACCCATGATCATGTATGCAAACTGTCACGCTGCTTTAGAATTAATGAGAACTTCAGCGGAAAAGGAAGGCAAAAAAGGACCTACTACAATGATAGTGGGACCTAACGATGTTGGAAAGTCCACGCTGTGTAGGATACTGTTGAATTATGCAGTACGGATGGGACGAAGACCAATATTTGTTGACTTAGATTTAGGACAAGGACAAATATCAGTGCCGGGTTGTGTGGGTAAATAGATACATATATAATTAATATTTTTTTAATTTTCACTCTTAACGCCAGTAAGCTTTAGGTGCTATTTTAATTGAAAGGCCCGCTACCATTGATGAAGGATTTTCACAAGAAGCTCCACTAGTATACCATATAGGACACAAAAGTCCACAAGCAAACCCTGCACTTTTCAAGATGATTGTAACACAGTTATCAACAGTCATAAAAGACCGAATCGATGTAAACAAGAAAAGTACCTAAGATAATTACTATTAGTTTTATTTTAATCAACAAAATTAACTATTACTTCTCTGAAAAGTTTTTAAAATTGCACACTTTTCAATATTTTGCTGTATTGATTGACAACTTTTTGAGAGAATTAATTATGATTTTGTTAATTAAAGCTATCTTTTGGCTTTACAATATTTTCAACATTGTCATTTTCACGTTGCAACAATGAAATTATTTGAACTTGTTTGGAACATTCTCGGGAGGATAGTTCACGAAGAAAAACTGACTGAGGGAACGTCAGTTTAAAATGTTTCTTTGCTACATGCTTGACAATTTATCTCAGTGATGTCCTTTAGCGAATAATTGTCCGATTTATTTTACAATCATGATGAATGAAACTTGACAGGCATTTGACAATGGTTGCAATCGTACTCGAAATACTTACTTACTGAATTATTTCAGTATTTTAGTTGAAAATATTGCAACGCCAAAAGATGTCTTTTATCTAATTAATTACACTACCCTACATGATTTTTCTAACTGACTCAGATGTGATAATTTTTTATTATTCCCATTATTAAAAATACATAAACGAATATTTCCACATTCTATCACGTCACGGCTTTGGTATTATTTTAGAATTTCTTTTTATTGCTGAAAGTTATTGCTAACTTTATACCGGTAACCCAGCGTGCTCACTCTATTCACTCTTCGAGCACTTTTGTCTCACTTTTACGTATATCACAACAGCTGCGCTGTCACTCTACTTATCACTCCAAGCTTACACCGTATGAATTTCCGAACTCAACAAATATCTACATTGATACGAGAAAAATTAAAAATATATGAATTTTTTTTTTTATTATCGTAGACCGCCTCGATTTCATATTTAAGATCCCATAACTATTCTGAATAATTTTGCAACAACTTGTGCAATATTTTTTAGTTAGAATATTTCACATGTTTATGTTCTTTTATATTGCTTTGATACAAATACGATAAATCTCATCAATAGTTATACTTGTATCTGAGTGTACCTAACTCAGAATCTAGACGTGGTACAATAAATCTATTGATGGTTTTCAATTTAGTACTTCACAATTACTTCAGATTATGTGATTTTACCGCAGTTATAAAAAAGTTTAAAAATGTCGGATAGTGATATGTTTTATTTTTTAAAATGTGAATATTTCAGCAAAAATATCTGGTGTTATAATAAACACTTGTGGTTGGATTAAAGGAGAAGGCTACAAACAATTGCTACACATAGCTACAGTGTTTGAAGTAGACGTGATATTAGTTTTGGATCAAGAAAGATTGTACAATGAGTTAGTCCGTGATATACCAAATTTTGTCAAAGTAGTTTTATTACCGAAAAGCGGAGGAGTATGTTTTTATTTCACTCAATCTAATTTACTCAGTTAAATATTAAATAGGTTGTAGAGCGGTCTAAGAGTGCAAGATCGGAAGCAAGAGATCAAAGGATTAGGGAATATTTTTATGGAAGCCCCAAAAATTCTTTGTATCCTCATTCGTTCGATGTAAAATGGTCGGAAGTTAAAGTATATAAAATTGGAGCACCGGCTTTGCCTGATTCATGTTTACCATTAGGTATGAAAGCGGAAGATCATTTAACGAAATTGGTGACCCTAACACCGAATCCTGGATTGTTACATCATTTATTTGCTGTTAGTTTTGCTGATAAGGAAGACGAGGACATCATATTATCACATGTCGCTGGATTAGTGTGTGTGTAAGTCTGGTTTTACATTTTACTTGATAAGTACACTGAAAACATATCCCTTTTAGAACTAATGTTGATACTGAGAGGCAGACTTTAACGCTATTATCTCCACAGCCAAAGCCTTTACCAAATAATTTATTGTTATTATCTGAACTGCAATTCATGGACAGTCACTAATTGATTTAAGAGATTCTTAAATTATATTTTTTACTACAATAATAAAAATGTTGAAAATTGTCATAATTTGATTTCATTTTTGTTAATACACTGCCCAAAATATAAAAATAGTAATTTTATTTTGGATTTTCTTTAGGATTAAAAATTTTTAAGTACAGTGTTGTTACTTGTTTAAAAAAAACACCCCTCGTACAAAAAATAATTAAGGATTCAACAGTTATTTACAAAAACGATTTTAAATTTAAAAAAAGACATCATGTCATCGAAAAAATTCAAGTATGTATATGTATACATACGAGAGCGAGTCGATAAATTCGGACGATGGCATAGATTAGGCCACAAAATAAAAGAATTGCATATTATACTATGACATCAAAAATTATTTTGGTCAAGGGTAGTCAGGGATTTTAAAATTAAAAGGGTCTAAGTGCCACAACGAACGTTCTGAGATAATTAGTTTTTAGTTTAATAAGCCAGGAAAATGCAACTATTATTTCAAAATATTTATTAACATATTAACTAGCTTAACCTGACACTTTAACGTCAGTCCCATCGACTATATTGCTTCTTATACTCTACGATGGCATGAAGAAAGTAAAGTAATAGCACTAAAACAAATAAATACTTGTGACTTTGTAATACTAAGTCAAAATCATCAATGTTTTTTGGCGTCAGTTTTCAAAAATATAATCAGATTAAAATGGAACATATTCACTTGGAGGTACCAACAAAAATGTCACCCTAACACAGCCTACTCTGAATGCAAAAAGAACGTGAATGAATTATAGAAGTATTTACTGAGTTTTAAATTATGCCATATTCAAATTATACATATTATATTGCAAGTAAAATAATTATGTACAAACTATGTAACCTATGGAAATATGGAATATTTAATAATGAAGGTACTTAAATATACCTACGTTATTTACGTGTAATATAACCAGCGATTCAAAAAAATCTTTCATCAACGCGTGCTATGAAAAATATTATGTTTGTCTAAATAGTAAAAGAAGTAAATAACGGCTTAGCTGGCAAGGAAAAGTAACTGTCGACGTACGTTTCGGTCTTATTAGACCTCATCAGGACAGTATAACCAAGGTGTAAGGTGTTGACACTTGGAGATAGAAAACAATAAATGAAGCAACAGACCAGGAGACCGAATGCACACCTTACACCTTGGTTATACTGTCCTGATGAGGTCTAATAATACCGAAACGTACGTCGACAGTTACTTTTCCTTGCCAGTTAAGCCGTTATTTACTTCTTTTATTGTTATTTTTTTCTGGCATTAACCCTTCCGTTATTATATTATATCCCGGCTTTTCTTGTAGTAACGCAGGTTGACTTTGTTTGCCTCCGTTACTATACTGTGATGTTGCCCTCGAAATGCGGGTCTTCTCAGTGGTTGCAGCAAATGTGCATTCGGTCTCTTGGTCTGTTGCTTCATTTGTTGTTTTCTATCTCCAAGTGTCGACACCTTACACCTTGGTTATACTGTCCTGATGAGGTCTAATAAGACCGAAACGTACGTCGACAGTTACTTTTCCTTGCCAGCTAAGCCGTTATTTACTTCTTTTATTGTAATTTTTTTCTGGCATTAACCCTTCCGTTATTATTTGTCTAAATACATCTAAAGTTATGTTGGAACCCTGGTTGGAACTATACTAAACCACACTAAACCTTCAAATGCGTATTGAATAAATCCACAAACCATCAACTTTTTCACTGTTTCGGAAATATATTTCTAACAAACAGCTTTCTTGGTAATCAGCCATAACATTGAAATGTGTGAAAATAATCAAAACTTAAATCTGACAGATGTAATTTTAAAGAAGAAACTTCACCGACGTTTGGTATCTCAGACATGCCCGTTATACAGTTTCTTAAATGAATCTTTTTACGCACATCATTGATTTTTTTCGTATGAATAAACACATGAATACTTTCAAACCAAGTAATAAATCTTAAGTTTTACTTTACAAACATTCGTATAAACACGTTCCTTTTTCAATCCTAACGAGTGATGTACCAAGATACAATTACTGCTTTCCTTTTAACGATAAGAGCTGCAGTGCAACTCTGATACGCACTATGTTGGTTTCCATTTGACTGGAGCTTTTAACACCGGTGCTCTACGTTTACCTCTTTCTTCCCCCTCAAGCACCTACTTTTTGGCTGGTGCAAGAAACCCTAATGTCAAATTTGCGCGGTAAAATTTAAAATTACGACTACATGTCAATCGGCAGAAAATAGATGAAGATTCTAAGTACTTAAGACGTATTATAAGTAGAGAGTCTTGGTTTTCATCAGTTTGATTTATCACGAGCGTACGCTTGGAAAGAGTGGGATCGTAAACAGTATACGATGCATAGATAACAGTGGGCGAGCTCGACGACGCTACGAGTGCACGGAGCCGAACAATGCGTTACTACATCGAAGCTCGCGGAAAAGATTGCCGTCACCGCTTGGTCGACTAACGCGTATAAAAAAACTGATTTTATTTTAGACTCCCTGATTATAAGTTATGGCTAATGAACAAACTGAAAATCTTACCATCTATTTAAATAAATTATACAGGATTTACAATCAAATGTGCACATTTTAGATTAGGTACTGTCCACCTCATTTTGTGCGCCCCTGTTTGCGTTCCTTTTACTTACTTGCGTGATTTGACACTGAACTGCTCCAAACTTAGAGCACCAGAACATCTCACTCTCAAGAGGAAAACAGCAAATAGTTACATATAAAAATTGGTTTTAATAGTGCCGTTTGTCAATGACGTGCGTAAAAAGATCCATTTAACAAACTGTATCTATCTTTATTTATCATAGCACACCTTGATGAAACGTTTTTTGAATCACAGGTATAACTAATATATTATGATAGAACAGTTTCATGTCGCATATTCACAAAAATAATAACTTCATTGTTACAATTAAAATAAAATCCCAGAAAACCGCATTAATTGCCTTAAATCAATGGTAACGATACGGAACCATTTGAATTGGGTAGGCAGAGTGACGTAATTCCCGCGCTTAATGCCAGGTGCTGATTGGACGAAAGTTAATAGGCAACCTTCTAATATACCGGATGTCCCGCGCCATGTGCTCACCCTTCTAAAATTTGTATTTTTTAATAGATTTACATGAAATTTGGAAAGGATAAATTAAACAGAAAAATGAATTTTCCGACATACTATCATGGTAGGACTTCCGGTTTCGCCAGAAATTATGTCAACTTTCTTATTTTAAATGGAACACCCTATATATCTCAATAATTATATAGTTTGCAGAAATAAGTGTGGTAAAAACCTTCACATTAATTGTGCTAACGTAATAGTGTAGCAGTACACACAACTAAAGGAGAACGATCAAATTAAACACTGGTCTTGTAATAGTTGTTTAGAAAATCTAACCCCTTCGATGGGGTTGAAAGAAAAAGCCCAGGTTGTCTGTTGAATTATGTTGCCAAAAAGCAAAATTCAGATGTATTTTGGTTGGTACTTCACAATGTCACTAAAATTTATGCGCGTCAGCCTAAAAGCTTACGAGGCTGCGAAAACGCAAAAATCTTTCAAGACGCGCAGTTAAAATTTTCTTCCCCCTAGATTTGTCACTAGCAAGTACATGCAGCAGCGTTGCCGGTTGTATCTACGAGGTAAATTGCGAGGTTGGTGGTTTTTTGATTTTGAAACAGACAATATGTGAACAGTCCATGTCCACGTTTATTTTTCAAGCAAGTGATAAAACCCTTGAAGAGTTTATTTCAACAAGAATTGATAACGCGAATTGAAAACCATAACCAAAACACATGGCTTCCTTTAATTCCGAAATTGCTAAAGGCCGTTTTACATTGACTACATGACTTAATTCATGAAGTCGCTTCATGAAGAAGTTGGACAAGTGTAATGCACCAAATTTGACGTCAAATAAATTCATGAATTTTCTTCATCAACTTATTCACGGATTCCAGCAAGTTCTATTTTTCGTCAATAATTGCGTGAATTTCAGCGATACCAACAATAAAAAACGAAGATTATGGTATTTATTTACGCATGGCAGTGGGTGCGTTTCGTTTGCACGCTCACACGCTTTAAGCGCTCACTCTTATAAGCGCTGTTTTCTGTTGTTTCCTTTGGCGTTTAGTCGCTTAAGCCGTTATACGCAAAGGTGTTTCTTTTGACTTTTGTTCGCACAACGAATTCATAACCTTAAAAATATAATTTTAGTAGTGAAATTGATCCAATCATAGCTGCTGCAGCTGTTTCTGAAGTGTAATGTTTGTTTATAATCTGACTATGATTAGCTGATCTCCTCATATACGTCTCATACATTCCGTTAGAGGTATAAGCGCTTACGTTTTTGCTGCCCTACCTCCATGGAATAAGCAATTGTGAGCGAAAACTATGACGTCATATGACATCATTTCGTCAGCTGGCGCTTTGTAAGCGTTTGCAAACCCAAACGGAATGGTTTAAGCAACGCTTATTAGCGCTCAAAGCATTGAAGCTCGCAAATGAAACGCACCCAGTGTAAATCGTTTGTAAATTCTTTCGCTCTGTTGGTAATACTTATAAACGGCCATTAGCATGGGCGTAGCCAGACTTTTTTCTAAACCCGGGCATATTTAAAGTAATATGTACCTACCTATACATACATATAATTATTAATACTATTAATAATAATTAACAGATGTTTAGCAGTAGGTATAGATATATTGGTTTTAAAAAAGCCTAACATTTTTTATGTATTTGAAAACAAAAATTGCAGTCTTCTAGGCTGTTGATGTCCAAAACTTTCAGTCATTTCTTTTATAATCGATTGCTCATTATTCTGCAAAAGCTCTCGATGAATACTCATCAGACATAATCCTGATAATCGATGGTCGACCATAGTAGATCGCAACCAAGTTTTCACTCTTCTTAGGCCCGGCTTATCAAACACAAGTTAGCTTTAAGTTAAAGCTAACCTTCAGTTAATTACCACAACAACGATTGTCTTCGTAGTAGTTGCTATGGGAACAAACTGAAAATTAGAGGAGTTAACTTGTGATTGATAAATCGGTCCTTAGAGTACCAAATGATCGTTCACTTGAACATGTAGTTTCTGGTAAAGTTAATGCGATTGTCAAAGCTGTTTAAATAGCAGGAAACATAGCATTCTTCTGAGATGAGTTTTACGAAATCGATATCTTCTGATACTTGTCGTGTTCCATCTTCTATTCTCTGTTTCTAAATGGAGTACCACAACTGACTTTCTTTAGAAGATTTATTTATCTTGTACACGCCATTAATCTCTTTAATAATCGTTAAAAAAACTTTTTCCGACAATTTTATTAATTTTGAAGGATGCAATTCAAGGAGAAAGAATCCCGGTCTATTTCTCCTGAAGACTTTTAATGAATAGATTCAAATAAGGTATGTAAATACTTCTTTAAAAATACTCTTCTGGAGTATTTGCAGGATGATTATCTCTTAAAGTTTGACGACTACATTTACGAGGAATTTGTACTTCAATAATTAGGTCTTTGGCTATATTTTCAAATCTATTGTTTATTCTTTAAAACCTTTAACAACTCGTTTATATGATTCTGCACATGAAGCAAGTTTAGCTGCACTGCTTGTAAACTATTAGCAACGGATTCCAACGTTCAGGAGTATTTTGCAATTGCACCCAAAGGAATTAAAAACGTTGCTTCTTCTGCTGATTTAAAAAGTTGATATGTTTTAGTTTTTGTATTGCTCGTTGTTATTGGATCAGTTGAAAATTTCTCTAATTTAGAAATAATTTCTTTAAAATTTTCGAAAAATATCCTAATACTTCTGTATTCTGTCCGAATATTAACCCCGGGCAAATGCCCGGGCTTGCCCATAGCTGGCTCCGCCCATGGCCATTAGAATCAAAGAAATTAATGAATTTCTTCACCAATGTAAAGGCTGGGCTTGTTACGGCAGACACACTTTTATCGTAGAAGTGTGAGTGCTGAAAAATGCCGTACATGACTTTTGAGTGTTTACATAAAATTTTTAAAGATTGTGCAAGTTACAGAGTACGTATTAGGGATGTGGAAATTTCAAAAAAAAAAACATTTTTTTAAGAAACGTGGAAATTTCATTATTTTTAATATGAAACGTTTCAAAAATGCAATGAAATTTCACAATAAAAGAAAAGATTGAAATTTCCAAAAAGAATTCAAAATCTCAAGTCAGTTTTATTTAGAAATTTTTTTAACACTAAAAAAATATAAAAGTATAAATAATATACCGTTACGGGCAGAACATTTCGGAGGTCACTGCTGATCTTTACAGTGGGTTGATTTCTCTGACATAATAATATAAAACAGCCCTTTACTGTTATTTTGATTGATGTTTGCAAATTAATTTTGAAGTTTATTTTTAATGCACTGCAATATGGCCAAAAAAGTTAACATAAAGAAAATGTGTAGAATGTTTTGTCGGTTAACTATTGAATTGTCCATGTGCAATTAGTAAATATTTAGGCTCTTATAAACACAAATTAACTTTAACTTTCAGTTTATTACCATAACAATCATTGTGTTCACAATTTCTACCACGGGAATAAATTGATAGTTAAAATTGACTTGGCTTTATATATATTAAGTACATAGTTTACCCGAATGCAAATGAATAATGAAAATGGTATACCGATTAAAAGAACGTTCTGAGAAGCGTTATTAAAGTTGCGGATAGAAAATTTCGGACACGAACAAGAAGTTTCATATTTTATTATCCTATTGTGGTGGTTCCGAAACTTCAAAGCTCATTCAGCGGAAATGAGTGCTCAGTCTCAACAGTTGTGGTGGGAACTGTTGTTATGTGTTGCTGAATGCGCCCACAAAACCAGTTTCTTTTTCAAGGGAGACCGTGAAGAGGAAAATAAATGTATACTATAGACGGTAGAGAAGACCGCGGCATTCGGTGGACACCCTGTATATACAGGATGAGTCATAATGGGCGGAACAAATTTTACCAGTATGTATGTAGGAAAGACTTTTTTGAGTAAAAAAGTTCCTATAAATCTATGTCTTAAACTGCATAGTTGTGAAGCTACAAGAAATCAATGTTTTGTAATAAATAAATATTTAATAATAACGGCAACTGTGAAAACTGTTAAAAAATTGAATAAACTACAAAAATGTTCAATTAAATTTCATTACAAAAACTGTTCAAACTGTGCTCCTTGAGCTCTAATACAAACACGAGCTCTACGAATAAGGGAATCGTACACTCTAGTCTGCATATTCAACCGCACTAAAGTCGCCTATTTTAAACGACTTAAATAATTCGAACCGTCATCAAACTGATATAAGAATTTTATCAATTATTAGCAAAACAAGAAACGACCGTAAACTACTTGATATTACCTTTTGAATTTAATTTTAATTAAGAAAAACTTTGACTTCTTGTGTGCGGATTAGGACATAGGTTTATAGGAACTTTTTTACTTAAAAAAGTCTTTTCTACATACTGGTAAAATTTATTCCGCCCATTATGACTCACCCTGTATTTTTTTGTAAGTAATCTGCTGCACAAGATCGATATCTTGGAAATTTCATTGAAATTTCCAAACGAAAAAGAAATTTCCAACTAAGGGATTTTCACAGAAATTTCAAAAACCTAGAATTTTCCACTGTTTTGTCAATTTGGAAAAGTGCAGAAATTTCCTCAATGAAATTTTCTCAATTGCTTCATTACACATCCCTAGATCTGGTACGTTTTTCGCGACTTTTCAGGGGGCTTATTCACGTTCTTTCGACAACGTTTCCGAATCGATCGATTGTAATCGATCGGTAAAGTTTCCGTAGTCGAGTGGATACGAAAATGCTATTCGCGTTCGTGCTCGATAAGATGCCGATAAGCACATTTTCGGTTGAGTGGCGTCAGTAGAATCGGCCCGAAGATTTCCGACCACCCTCACTACGCACCAATCAGGCAAGTCGTTGGTAGCAAATATGTCGATGCGCGCCATTATAAAATACTGTCATTTCGTTTCGTTCTTTTCGTTGAATTGTGTTTGATAAACATGAATGCACAACAAATAAGTATTATTGTAATTTACGTACAGTACTGCATACGTACTACTACATAATGTAGAGGTTTGGTGATTAGTATAATTCAATCTATGGATATAATAGTAGTAATTGTAATCACAAGTAAATAAATGAATGATAAGTATTGTTCATTTAAAAAGATTCTATATACAGGGTGATTCAAATTCGAGGGCCAGCATGGAGATCTCGCTTATTATAAGAGATAGAGAATCGGTTAAATGGAGGCAAAGTTGCCAAATTTCATGGTAATTAATAATCTGTTAACAAATTTGAACTATCTCGAACGGTTTCTCTACAATCGGAGAAAAACGAAAAATCGCGATTTTCAAAAATCAGACATAACTTCTTTACTTAATTTTTTCCAAAATCTGTGAAAACATTCCTGAAGCAACTTTTTACGCTTGATTAAATGCCCAACGTACTTTATTTCTAGAGCGATTCGTTTTTGTTTTTCGAGAGCCAACTTCATTTTTTCTTATGAACACGATTTCTGTTGTTTAGACAGGTAGATAGCACATTTTTTTCTGAATTCATTGGTATGCCACACTTGTTATTTTCTTTAAATTTTCATTGAGAAATTTTGAAAAAACTTAAATTAAATTATGTGCACGCATTAAGTTAGCTTAGTTGCACACATTAAGTTAGCTTAGATTCAATTGTATGCTGCGTAGCCAACGTTCGTTTAATTGGTCTCTTATTAAATACATAATGGCGTATCCAAATGAAGAAAAACGTGATATGTTGCGTATGTTTTATTGTCACAACGAAATTTCATTACAAGTGCTTAGCGGTATTTAGAAACTTATTCGGAAAGAATCCAACCAAGTATTAAATATTTTTCCAAGTTGGATAACAATTTGATTCAAAATGATCGATCTCCGAACAAAATGATCGATGATCTTCGAACAAATGCTCTGATTTTTTTTTTCTGTATTATATTTCTGTACATTCTCTTCGAGTTTCAAATGTGTCATTTTGAATGAAATTGTTATCCAACTTGGAAAAATATCAAATATGCAGTTGGTTGAATTATCTTCGGATAGGTTTCTAAATTCCACTGAGCAGTTTTAGTGGAATTTTTGTGACAAATAAAAAATGCGCAACATATCACGTTTTTCTTCATTTGAATATGTGATTCTGTATTTAATGACAGACCAATTAAACAAAGGTATAGGTATCCATGTCTACGCAGCATACATTTGAACTTAAACTAAGTTAATGTGTGCTTATGAATCTAATTTAAGTTTTTTCGAAATTTCTCAATGAAAATTGAAACAAAATAGCAAGTGTGGCATACCAATGAATTCAGAAGGAAATGTGCTATCTATCTGTCTAAACAGCAAAAATCGCGCCCATAAGAAAAAATGAAGTTGGCTCTGGAAAAACAAAAACGAATCGCTCTAAAAACAAAGTACATTGGGCATTCAATTAAGCGTAAAAAATTGCTTGAGGAATGTGTTCACAGATTTTGAAAAAAATCATAAATAAAGAAGTTATGTCCGATTTTCGAAAATCGCAATTTTTCGTTTTTCTTCAATTGTGAAGAAACCGTTCAAGATATTTCAAATTTTTTAAAAGATAATTAATCACCATGAAATTTGGCAACTTTGCCTCCATTTAACCGATTTTCTATCTCTTATAATAAGCGAGATCCCTGTATATCAAAATCAGTTTTACAAGCAAGAGAAATTAACAATTCATAACGATTTTATTAACGTTTTAATGAACACAACTGTCGGCTCTTGGTGAAACATTTTTTAAAACATATGTAGAAATAAAATAAAACACTTGGTATTGTTTCACTTAAATTTGTTTATTGCTCGATACGCATTTCGGCATTTACGGCATCTTCGGGAGTTTATAAACTAAAACAAAAATTATTTTGACGTGTTTGTATTTAAATGTATTCTCAACTAGCCTGTGTTTTACAATTCTAAGAATGAAATATGGTCTGGATTATTTTCGGAGAATATAGTTATAGAATGGATATTTTAGAAGTTTTGTACGTACAAAAGGAAAATATGGAGAATGGTAACAATCTGCTCAATGACCAGCTCGACCTCATCCGTACCCCTCTAGTTGCCCCGATTTTCTATTAACATATAAACTCTTCATGTTCATATGGTGCTCGGATTGCTACATGTGTGCCGTCAATAAAACCAAGTATTCCTGAAAACTGGAAGGTTCGGAAGTTTCTTAAAACAAAAAGAAGTTACTTTTTGGGGAACTTAGAAATCGTTATATTTACTTCTGAATTATTTCGAAACGCTTTTCTCTAGTAGATGGAAAATTTAACCACCCAGTCAATATGTGGCCTGAATTTAATGCTACAGTGACTTGGTCAATTGCCCTGCTGACACTTGGTTAACTAAGCCCAAGGTATGCATCACTGCCAGCAGCACCATGTGCATAAAAATGTAGGGCACACAGAACCTTTTTACAAAACAATGAAGTCTGAAAAGCATTCGTGTGAATTAATATATGCATACTTACTTTGATTTCTACAGGTACTGCATGACTTCTTTCATGAAAGGGCAAAATCGGTCTAATTTCCTCAATTAACCATCTTGTTCTTTCAATTGACAAGCGATATTTTTCCGTAAATAATTCGTTTGTCATCATAAATGGATCTGAAGAATCCCGTAACTGTCTCAATCGAACACGATTCCCATCAATCAATCGTCTTCTTTCATTAGCATCTCGTCTTCTGTGAATTCTTACAAAGTAGCAGCCATCTTCACAAAAAGAATAATTATTGATACCACCCGACATTTTTAAACTTTTTTTATAACTGCGGTAAAACCACAAAATTTGAAGTAAATGTGAAGTGCTAAATTCAAAACCATCAACAGATTTATTGTAGCACGTCTAGATTCTAAGTTAGGTACACGCAGATACAGGTAAAACTGGTGATGTGATTTATCGTATTTGTATCAAAACAATAAACAAGGACATAAACATGTGAAATATTTCTAATTAAAAAATGTTGCACGAGTACAAAATAACGCAAAAAAATAAAAACAAGGTAGTTATCATTGTAATTGCTTAATAAAAGCTATTTTTTCCTTTTATGAGGAGTATCATCTTCGTTTTGCAGAAACCAACAAAAATCGCCCATCATAGCAGGATCCCATCTCCCTTGGTATCTCCTTTCCATGACACTAATATCCTGGTGAAACCTTTCGGCATCTTCCCAAACTCAAAATGCACATATCTAAATTTGAAAACCTTCTGTCTCATACCGAAGAGATCAAAATATTTGAAAAAGTTATTCAGAATTGTTATGGGATCTTAAATATGAAATCATGTCTACGATATAATAAAAAGAATACGTATTTTTCAATTTTTCTCGTATCAATGTAGATATTGTCGAACTTTGAATACTCTGGGATTTGTTTCGTTCATTAACCAACTAGAAATTATGATCAATAACATAACAAAAAGTTAATTTTCTTTGGGTCCAAATTTTTTTTTTTTTTTCATCGTAGGCAGCTATGATTTCACATTTGAGATCTCTTATACTATACTCTTATGTCGATTTTGATCTTCTTGGTATATGAGTAAAGGTATACAAATTTTGTTGTTTGAATTGTGAGTTTGGGAAGATGCAAGAACTTTCATAAACAATAATTTTTTCTGAGAAATCAATAATAAAAGAGTTTCTCATACGTGTTCAATTTTCTGCCGGTCGCTGTATATCAACAATGCCTATCCAAAAAACATGACGTGATAGAACGTGGAAATATTCGTTTATGTATTTCTATATTAATATTTCTGACGAAGCTGTCGAACGACGGTGAAACGTTAAGTGTATAGTGCGCGATTTAGTGTCCGATTAAAAGATTTTGTGATACAAATTTCATCGGACAAGAACCAACTTTAAATATACATTTTTAATAATGGGAGTAATAAAAAATTATCACATTTGAGTCAGTTAGAAAAATCATGTCGGGTAGTGTAATTAAACGTGGGTGGATTCTAAAAGCTCATAACTTTTTCAGTGACTGTTGACTTCACATTACAGTTAAGTAACATTGACGTATATTTGACGGGTTACTTCTTGCTTACTTGCTTTTGAAATTTCTTGGGTACCCGATGTGAAAGATTATACTTTATTTAACATAAAGTGAAATAACTTTTTCTAGTTATGGTAAATTTTTTAACTTAATAATTGAATAACTAATGATAGAAGCAAAACAAATTTAAAAAGGCTGTACAGCATAATATCTATTTTTTGCTACATAAATGTTTGTTAATTATAAATTATTTATGTACAAATGTATAATTTTGCTATCATAAATTAATCTCTGCACTTTGAATGCAATTAAATATTATTGCTCGTAGTTACTATTGTCTTTAAATCTTTTTGAAAGTCATTTGTAGGTTAAACAAATGCTACTTACCTCTCATATCGATCGGATACGGTCACAATCGATAGATAACTGGTTTCGATAAATCTTTCCGATTTTCAACAACGTTATCGATCGATTCATATCGATCGGAAGAACGCGAATAGGGTTTTTGCGATTCACTCGACAACTTGAACCGAATTCGGTTATAATCGATCGATTTCTGCTTTCCGAGATAACGTGAATAACCTAGGGATGTTCAGAATCGAATCGATTTATAGTTGAATCGATTCTTTGCAAGCGATGCATCGAAAGAATCGAATCGATTCAATTTGGTGTGAATCGATTCAAGAATCGAATCGGAAAGGTGTGGACATACAAGCAATTTTTTATCACCGCGCCATCTATATATTACTAGCGGCCAATAACTCAAAATGATGAAATTGTGGGTAGGGAAAGTCCGCGACATAAAACCGAACATTTCATATTACAGAAATTTTCTTGGCCATTAACAGTAGGTATATGCGTATTTTGTATTTGAGTGTGAGTGTAAAACAAAGCCTCCTAAAACAAGTGAAGAGTTTTATTACTAATAATAGCAAATGTATTCGTTGTAAACACTGCAGTGGAAACATAAAATATGATGTTGCGACATAAGTTTAATTTCAAGAATAAAAATTGGTAATATATGTATTGAATCGAATCGATTCTACGTGTTTAAATTGAATCGATTCATCTGAATCGATTCCACACAATTGATTCAATTGAATCGATTCATTTAACTGTTTTGAGCATCCCTAGAATGACCCTCCTGGTTAAGGTACTAAATCAACACTCCGTACAGGTAACGCAATCCCATTCCTCTCGTGAGAGGACTGAGAAACAAAGATAACAAATATAATTGTCGCAAGTGCAATAAGGAAGACAACAGTTTTAGGGAATTCTGTTTACCACAAATGTCACTGGTTTCAATTTAAAAGTGTGTTAGGTTATGTCTAGTTAGTTATTTACCAATCAAAAAGTTGTTATTTTGAGAAATGCAGAATGTTTCTTTTATGAAAAGGGCGGAATCATTAAATGTCATGCGATAAAAGTTTGGGATGCGATATTTAAGCTCAATTTTCTTAACCACTGACAGTAACTTTGACAAACGTCACTTCAAATAATATATTTCCAACTGTTTTTTATCCCTAGATGAGAGGAATGTGCGACAAGGATAGATATAAAAAAATCACTAAATGCGTTACCTCTATACGAAGTATGTTGATTTAGTACCTTACTCCAGGGCCTGAATTCTCGAAACGAGAGAGAGGGTTCGTTTTGCAGGAGTGACGTCAAAATGACGTAGACTCTCATATAAACCTATACAAACTTTTCGAGAAATGCGTCATTTTGACGTCATTTTCGGGAGTGATCACTTCTCTCCAGTTCGAGAAAAATCCCCCTGGTACGCTTACAGCGCTTAAGTTGGCAGTCCTGGCAACCCTGCGTATGGGCATTACCAATGATCTGGTAGAGGGTAGATAGACAATGCCTTATGTCAGGGCTGAGCAACGGTAGGGGAACAGTTCCACCACCCCTTATGCTTCTCCGCAAGTGTTTCGCGCTTATTCCAGTTTAAATTCAAATCGGCACGCCTAGAACCAACGACGCGCAATATAATGTTTCGACGAGGGACGAATAGTTTCGACTGTCGCCGATTACAGTTGTTGCTTGTGGAGGGGATGGACTCACCACGACTCTCGTGCCCAGCATTGCCTTATGTTTCCTGCATTCTCGATTGATATCAGCATGTGAGTGAAATAGCGAATATCTGTGAGTAATTTTGGCTCAACGGACGCATTTTTCACAACCCACTTTTAAGTAGAGCGTGAAAAATGCGATCGTTGCCATGGAAATAACGTAAACACAAGACTTCTTGAAACAGATAAGCGAGATGCAAAATTAGTTAGAAATCGTGCGTGAAAGAGATGCGATTCATGCCCAACTTGCATTCGAGGGTGTGGTTTTCGAACACAGCCTAGCATGTGAGTGAAATAGCGAATATCTGTGAGCGTGATCTGCAGACAACGGACGGAATGATGGAATTCAATGTCGTTCGCATGAGCGGCACGTCCTACGCGGTAACTGGTCGTCTCAATATCCCGAGCGTAAAATTTGGTGCTCGCATCACTACAATTTAAATTCTAAATAAACATAGTAATCCTTTCAAAATAAAAAATTATAATTTACGGATTGTAACTTCATGTTTATTATAGCATATTAATCACTTTTTTGAAAGTAATATATTAATATATTGACTCGACTTCTGCCCGACGCTCATGGACTTGCTACTTTACGTGCGCGTTGAGTCCTCGAGGCGAAGTGACCGTGAACAGTCATACAAATGTCCGTCCTTTGGTGATCTGTGAGTAATTTTGGCTCATGTATCCGACAAGGATGTCACTCGAAGCCTATGTCACGTGACTTAGGATGAGCAATGCTTTTTAAACGGGTATATTTACCATCTCACTCTTAAGTTAATCTGGCTACTTGATAAATCTGTGGGCATTACACAATGTTCTGTATCCTGAAATGTCACCAGTTAAATTTAATAGCGTTTTCGATTAAAGGGGAAGCTCTATCTTGTAGAAGAAATATTTTTCAAGTTGCAATTTCTAAAAAAAGTTGCACTCAGTGTATTTGCATTTGCATCGTCATTTAGCCTCATGTAATAAAACAAGATGAAGATACACTGAGTGCGCACTAGTGCTGTCAATCGAAAACGCTATAAGCTTAGCTTAAGTGGTTGGTGCAAACAGCCATAAAAAAAGTTATTTTACCAAATTCATTGCAAAATGCGTTCATAAAATCGCCATATTGCCAAGGAACCCGAATAACCTCCGATAATAGTTGTTGACGTCAAGCAAAACCTGGTTAGAAACCCAGGTTTAATTTCCAAAAACGCCTTTATTTTGCCGATTCCTATTGCCAACTCTGCCAGTAAAAGTTGTGAAATGTCAAAGTGAATGAAACATGTCTGACATTTAAGAGGTGTAGTGTTAGAATTTCTGATGGATTTAATAGCGTTATCGATGGTTTCTAATCAATGGCTATATTTGAGCAGCAAACCGCGAATAAAGTGTTAATAGATGACACCGAGAGCCTGTCATGCATCATTGAAAACTGGCATAACACCAATGGACACACGGTAAGGTTACTGTAGAGAGCAATTATTGAATTTGAGTCGTAAATCTTAATGCACAGGAATTCGTAATTAAGGTACAAAGAGGACCATTTTCTGATAAGATTTGGCGCATACGTAAAAGGTACAATGATTTTGTTAAACTGCATTCGCTTTTGCAAATATCTGGAATTCAATTACCTCTTCCACCAAAGAAAATTATCGGAAACATGGATCCCGAGTTCATTGTAGAAAGGCAACATGCTCTGCAGGTGTTCATTTTACATAAATTTACTCAACACTGATGTTAAATAATTTCTTTTGTAGAAATATCTAAATGTAATACTAATGAATCCTATATTGGTATCGTCTTTGCCAGCAAGATCTTTTATTGATCCTGCAAATTACTGTCAACCTTTTAGTGGTAAGTAATCAACTGTATTTAGCCACTAATTTATGAGTAAGTTAATTTAAATATTTTCAGAACTTGCTTTACAACATGTTTCATTAGCACTGCGTGGTGAAGTAGGATGGGAAGTAGTTACACCTTTAACAGAAATTGGATGGCGGCTGCGTAAACATTATTACCATGTGCGCAGTAAAAACCATGTAAAAGAAGAATTATGGGCATGCTGGGTTGATTATGGCCCAGATAAACATTTAAGTGATAAGGATATGCACGCAGTATTTAAAAGTCTTTGCCAAATGCAAGTAAGAGTTGAATGCATGATATTTATACAATGATCTCAAGTTTTGCTCATTCTTCAGCATCCTTATATACATCCCATAGAGCTTGGTCTATGTACAGACATTGGAGCGCTTATAGTAAGGGCTAGTTCTAAAAACGGATCCTTGCGCGATGTTCTGTGTGGTGTCAAGCCTAAACAATCGTTTCTTAAAAAATATGGAAATCCTAAGGGGCATAAACCATTGGAAGTGGGGCAGGTTGCTCTTTTTGGTAGACAGATTTTAGAAGCATTGAAATTCTTGCATGATAAAGGGTTGCCCTATGGTAAGTATATGCTCAAAGAGATCACAGTTATATGTTTTAATAATAATCTGCATTAGGTCACTTGCACTCTGGAAATATAACTATAGAAAATGACAGAATTAAATTAATGGACATTGAGAATGGCGTGCTCGGAGTGCCGAGTTTTTATCGTCCCTATTTTATACAGCATAAAAAAATTTTTACTCTGCAATCAATCGATGTGTATTGCTTTGGACATACAATTTATGAAATGGCTTTCGGAGCACCTTTACACGAGAGTCTCGCCGACAATTTACCAACAAATTGTCATCCGTTGCTGAGTAAGTTTTATAAAAGATCTTGAAGCTGCATTAGCATGGTCAGAGTACACTTGGAGATCAACTCAATTCAAGTATAGTCTGTTCCCCTGACCTGGTTGACAATTGAGTTACATTTCTTATCACTTACGTCCATTTTGTTATAACAAGAAACTTCCACTCGATTCAAGTATTTTGATTATCAACCAAGGGTGATTGAATGGGAATGCAGCATAAGTAGTGTCGGAGCTGATCCTACCAATCTACTTAAACTGAATGAAATTATTGTATAAAATAAATAACAAATCTCGGAATTTACAGAATCTGTCTTAGAATGTATATTATCATCTGAAGCATGTAAGGGTGGTCTTCCAACAGTTGAAGGATTACTCAGCCACCCATTTTTCTCGTCGATCGTCCTAACATTGCAACCGACAGATAAGATGTACTTGAAAATTCCAAATTCTACGAAAGAACAACTGAAAGTCGTAAAAACACAGTTGGAAGACCGCCTTCGAGAAGAACAGAAAATGGTGCGCAGTCAGAAGCGGCTCGTCCGGGTGCAGGAAATGATGAGCTCTGAAGAGGAAAGAAAAAAGCAAAGATCCAAATTGGTAACATACATCAAATTACATTACATTACAAATTCAGTTCATTTACAAATTCAATTGCATTCAATTACAGAAACAGGAACAGAAGTTGGCTAAAGAGAAAATAAGACAGAAAACGATTGAGGATAAAGAAGAAAAAGAAAGACAGAATGGTGACAGATCAGATAGTGTAAACAGTACGAGTACAGCAACTTCCGTGGGCACAGCAACTCCACCTTCTGGATCAGGTAAGTAACTAACAAAATTAAATACTGATTTTCCAAAAGAAATACGAAACCTCTGAAAACTGTAGGAACAACAAAATAATTCTAAGATATCTGGTAATTTTACTATAAGCGTTCAAAATGTATGCATTTCAATAACAAAGCTTAATACTCAAAACAAGTAAAATGTTTGATTCTGATTTAATTAACATGTTGAAATACAGAAATTATGAAATAACATTAAATATCTGCTCAATCGTCAGTAATTGGTATAGGGAAGTGTACAGGTAATTGAAACATAACTTTATGAAGCATCTAACGACGACATAAAAATAACACCTTTCCATTTAAAAAGCAAAAGTTATCGCCCTTCAATTGTTGTCGAAATGGAAATAGTTTTACTGAATCCCTGTTTAAACAAAAGTAAATTTTGTTACTGTGGTAGATACCTTCCACTTAGCTTGTAACAGCACTGAGTTTAACTTTAAGCTTCGTTTTATTCCCATAGTAATAATTGTAAAAACAATTGTTTCCATAGAAATAAAACGAAGCTTAAAGTTAAACTCCGAATTAAATACTGAGCCTTACAGTATATTTCCACCATGCATAAAATCTAAATGATAGTAAACTTGCTCTCTCTGAGCGCAGGAAGAAATGTTATATTCTTTTCTCTTTCTAATGATGTCACTCTTCACATGTGTTTTAACTCTTTTTAGGGCTCGTTGTACAATTCCAGTTTAACTTTAACAATTGTTGAAATAATCGTTGTTATAGGTTTAAGCTTCAGCTTAAATTTAAACTGGCACTGTACAACTGGGCTTTAATTATGGCATGCTAACGTTGCGCAAAGAAATAATAACATTGCTAAGGTTCAACAGATCCCTCTCCGCCACCACCACCACCCCCGCTTCCAGGTGGGCCACCTCCTCCAATCCTGATGTCAAATGGAGCAACTGCATCTCTTCAAGTTGAACCCAGCAAAGACCGATCTGCTCTCTTAGGTGCCATTTGCAATTTTAATAAGAGCACTCTGCGTAAAACCAAAGCTAATTAGGTAAATATTGTCTGTAAAAACTACCTGTTTGTATTTATGAAACAGAACTTTATGAGCATTTGTAACACATCTTTATTTAACTCAACCAGATTTTTAAATTAATTTTTACCGAACGTAAATGTGATATATACTATTTATAAATTGCTTTTAAAATATTTTAGTGGAATGGTTTAATAGTGATCAAATAAGTGTGGAAAACAATTTCATATAAATTAGTTTTAGGCCCGGTCTATTCATTTCTCAGTAAAGTACTTGACGATTAGCACAATGCATTTGTCTATTTCTAATCTATCCAGTATCTTACTGGCCACTTACTGAGAGATGAATAGACCGGGCCTTAATGTAATTAGTCAGATTAGTGTGCTAGTGTGTTAACAAATATATGTATTGTTTATGTACAAGTTTGTGTGTCACAAGTATTAATAAGACAGCATCTTGTTAAGGTTGGATTTATGAATTGCTGCAGGCAACAATGTGTCAGGGTTCACTTTGACTTAGAGTCACCTTCAATATGCCATAACTCTATGACTCTACTGCAGCTTTAATTTTTTGAAATCTAATTTCGTAGTTTTACTGACATTATTTAAATATTAATTTCCTGAACTTGTTTTTTTTATTACTGTAACTAATGTGTCGATTCTGCTCATATCGGACCATAAACTCAGTTATTAAAATATGGAATTTTGAAGTTCTTTGGAAGATATGATTTCTCCTGGGTCTCTAGGATTACACATAAGTATATTATCTTAGAGACTTACAAGGAGTTGTATCATACTGAGAACTCCACTTTTTAATAATTGAGTTACAGGTTTCCAGATCTTACGGTCCTTACAGATATTATCAGAATCAACCCATAAAATCTAATTCTTAAAATTATTCTTACCTGAAACTATTGTAAAATCCTTCATTATGTAGGGAAAACACATGTTTTTGTTTCTCTCTTCTAATTTATTTACTCGTTTTATTTATTATGTTTATAATTTTGTATTCATGCAAACGATTTTTGAAATCAAGCATGTAACTAATATATTTTTTCCACCAATTTTTTTTAAATTAATCCTTTATAACATTGATCATTTAACACATTAACAGTGTGTTACAAATGTGTGGCCTATGTGCACTATCCTGTGGCATGATGTAACCTTAGTAGCCATATATAATTAAAAAACAATGGTCTCTTGAAAGTGTAGAAAATTTTTTTACTTGAGTATTTTTGCACCTTGATGTTTCTAATATTAGTACAAATGGGTCCACTAATTTGATGTTCACATTATAACAGATTTAGATTCAATGTAATAGATTCAATTATTAAATTAAATATTAGGAAGCATATCCTTTAAAATGTATTCCATGTGTCAATAAGTGTTGCATTTACTGTAAGGATATTTATATGTTTGTACATAATTACCGACATACATTAAATTTATGTGACTTGTCAGATTACATTACATAGTGGTCAAGACGAGTAGGAAATACATATACTGGGTGAATTTAATACACTAAAAAATAAAAGTACTCTTTCTTGTCTGTCGATGTTTGGCAAGGCTGAAAGTTTTTTTAAATGTTCACTCAGGCTGGGTTTCATAAAAGATTTACGCCAAGATTAAATTTAAGCCTACCTTAGAATAAGATACACATTATGTTGTACGTCATGACAGTGTCGTTTTCTAACTTAAACTTGAAATTTAATCCTGACTTAAATCTTTTATGCAACCCACCCTTAATGTAAATTAAGTTTTGTGTAAGAACAGGAATATTTTTTTACTAGTAATAGCTTCATAAATATGTCAAATCTTAAGCTGTTTTTTGTTGTTGCACTATTTTGGGTTGGTTCTTTCATGGGTTCAAACCCACATCCAAAGATGACGTCATGAACAAAGTGTCTACGTTTGAATCAGTTTGATTTATCATGAGCGTACTCTTCGAAAGAGTGGGATCGTAACACAGTATATACAGGGTGTCCCAATAGTGTGTTCTCGGTCAACATCTCAATAATTACTGAAGATACAAAAAAATTTTCAACACAATTACTTTTTTAACTTTAGAGGTATACAACATAAAATTATTTTTATCTATACAGAGTGAATCAAAACAGTGGTGCCGGACACAACTTTTTTATTTCAAATGGCATACTCTATATATGAAACCAAATTTGGATTGCCCATAAAATTCTTCATATTTTCTGTATACCATTGCCTATACCTAAACCTACCCGTTCTTGAGATATTTAACATTTTGTCTAAAAAGTATCATTTATAGTCACTATTTCATTTATTAATATTTTATGTATTTTTAATTCTAAGAAAAAATTCTTGGTACAGATGTAGTTGATACATAAGCTTATTATAAGCCATTATTAAATGTACTTTTATCGCTACAGGGTGGTCATGGTAATAAACAAAATATCAGAAATTTCAAAATGACAAAACTCAATTTTCTTAAATGGCCTGCCCTATATTTTTCTATCCTATATTATTCACTTAATAAAGTACTTTCATTTTTGTTAAGTATGTCTTATACCTATCTGATATTTTAGATTTATTTGAATTATTTCTTTTAAAACGAGTTATTGTCTAATGATGACGTCACAGCGGAAAAACAAATGCCGATCGAGAAGAGATATTTGCACTAAAAGGTGTCTTTAAAATTAAAAATTTACCTGTTTTAGGATTTTGCCAAAAAAAAACATGAAATAGATAAATTATGAGCTTATTGCGGGACTTTATCACCACCCTATACAATGAGCCTCTAAAGTATGGAATAAAATTCGTAACTTCTTTATTGTTGATATTTCGAAAAAAAAAAAACGCTCGAACAGGTAAATTTTGTTTTTAAAAAGCACACATTTTCAAGTGAAAATCAATTTTTTGACAGTCATTTGTTTTCGAGTAATGACGTCATCGACATTTTTGTTTAATAACAACCCCCAATTTTTTTTCTTGTTTCTGATAGCTCATTGAATTCTCTATCCAACCGCATCAAACGATTATTATGTTTTATGGGAAAAATTTTAAGAAAAAAATTATTGAAAATGAAATGAAATAATAATAATACTTTAATTTTCGGTTTAATGACGAACCATGACTACTCGACTTGAAAAGACTTTGTTTAAATGACAAGAACGACAAGTTTTCTTTTATTGTAGGTATCATTTTGGTTTTGTTGAAAATGTCACGCCTACTTCATTCATGATTCATTCATTTTCAATAATTTTTTTCTCAAAATTTTTCCCATAAAACAATGAATTTTTGATATTTGAATTTCGATAACACCTAATGTGATCTCTTCTAAAGTTTTACAATGTTCAGACACTTTTTTAAGACAAAGCTTTTGATATAAACAGAAGCCCCCGATTGTCATTTGTTTTCAAGTTACTACTGCTAACTTTTGTTTTTCATATGGCATCCATATTGGATTTTTGCTTAGTTAGATAGTCTTTAAAAAGAGCTTTTCAATGATGTATAACATACCCGAAAAATTTTTATTTGTAGGGGAGATATTAACAAAAACATAAATTAATTTCTAATATGAAATTAGTAGGCTATGAAATTAAACAACAATAAGAAATGAAAGCTTAAAGATATGCTAAGTAATACTGAAAACGAAATAGGAAACGATAAGAAAAGTCATAAAAGTAAAAAGTAAAGAAAGAGTACTAAAAGCTCAGCTTTACTTAAATAAACTGTTCAATATGACGACCATTCTGATCCACACACTTTTGACACCTTATTCTAACAGAATTACAAACTCTACGAGTTTCCGTTTAATGATCTTAGTACATCCACCACTCTTTCTTCTAAAATTTCTCGAGTTTCTGGCGGTGCAAAATTAAATACTTCGTTTTTAGTGGTAAATAAAAGTCAAGCGGGATAAGATCAGGTGATCTCGCAGGCCATTGCACTGGTCCTTTATTTGAAAGCACTCTCTCATTAAAGTTTTCTCTCAAAAAATGTTGTACGTCACGAGTGTTATGGGCCGGGCAACCATCCTGCTGGAACCAAATGTTTTACATGTTCTCAGGTCAAATTGTAATCAAAGATGAAAGGACCTATTAAGTGATTATCTAAAATGAAACTAAACTCAAAAAACAAAACAAAATATAAACAAACTGCATACTAATTAAACCGCACCAGACATTAAAACCAAATCGAACTTGAAATCTTCTTTGATTTACCAAATGTGGATTTTCAGTAGACCAATGATGATAGTTATGCCTATTGAACACTCCGCAATTGGTAAATCGTGTTTCATCTGTCCAGACTATCTTCCTAGGAAAATTAGCATCATCTTCACATTTTCGTAGGTACCACCTACTGAACTGTAATCTTCGGTGATAGTCATTATCGTTTAAACCTTGTACAATTGTTGGTTTGTAAGGGTGGTATTTGCTTTTCTTCAAGGTTTTGTGAACAGTCGATTTTGGAATTCCAGTTTCACGAGCCACTCGGCGAACTGATGTGCTTGGATTGTTCGTAACATTTTGCAAAATATTATTTCGACGTAAAACAGCATCACTAACTTCGTAGTTAGCTCTTTTTTGTTCGAAACTTCCAAAGTTCCGTAAATTGCTAATTATCCTTCCAAACATTGTCCTGTGAGGTTGTTGTCTTTCCGGAAAACACTCAGCGTAACTCGTACAAGCATTTTCAGAGTTTCTATATGCTTTGAAATACACTTCCAACATATCAACTTTTTCATCATTTGAATATTTATGTGCCATTACAACAATACTTAGTTACTTAATGTTAGTATTTAAAAATAATTACTTATCAATAATTACGAATATACAAGATTTTAGTTAACTAATCTCTGTAGCACTAATTGTAAGTTGACAGCTTGTCATTTTGTTTCACGCGGATGTTTAATTCCATGGCTTACTAATTTTATTGGGCAGTCTGTTTTTTGTTAATATGAAATTAAACATCAGTAACATTTCGTTATTTTACAGTATTACTTAGCGTATCTTTAAGCTTTCATTTCTTATTGTTGTTTAATTTCATAGCCTACTAATTTCATATTAGAAATTAATTTATGTTTTTGTTAATATCTCCCCGACAAATAAAAATTTTTCGGGTATGTTATACATCGTTGAAAAGCTCTTTTTAAAGACTATCTAACTAATCAAAAATCCAATATGGCTGCCATATGAAAAACAAAAGTTAGCACTAATAATTTGAAAACAAATGACAATCGGGGGCTTCTGTTTATATCAAAAGCTATGTCTTAAAAAAGTGTCTGAACATTGTAAAACTAGAATAGATCACATTAGGTGTTATCGAGTTATTGAGGAACTTTGAAATCGGCAAATTTTGGTTTTCTTTAATTATCTTAAAATTTAAAAAAGTTATGGTAAATTTGAAATGAGATGTGGCGACCATTGAATTCTGCAAAACATTCCCCATTTAACCGTTGCTCTATGTTTTCTAATAACCGAGATACCAATGGTGAGCATCGAAATGTGGACACAGTGTATACATAGACATTGCGGACTAGAGGTATAGGCCGTGTACATACTGGAATCCCCACCAAATCTCTAAGTCGCATATTCTAAATTCTAAGTCTTCACAGACGCTTTGTAGCCGCGTGAGAGGACTGAGCGCGAATGTTGTTTTTGCCGTTGTATTTCATTTCTGTTTTGTAGGATAATTTTTTCACGGCTTTTAATGAATTATATTGCAAAAGAAATGAAATTAGCAATAGATGTTTTGAAATTACTACAACACAAGAAGAAATTAATTTAATGACTCGTATATCGGGCTATATGTATAATATTTAAAATTTTACCAAAACTGTCTTGTCAAGAATGCAACAATTTAATATTCACTGATAAAGAACTTATTTTGCCTGAACAAAATGAAATTATATCTATTAAACTTTCTCGCAGAAAATTAAAATATCCAACTGTCGATTTTACGGCTATTTGTGTATCGTTCCTTTGTACATTAAAAATAGTAAATTAAATTGATTTGTTTAATTGGCAGTATTAGAGAATTAGAATATCTTATAAATCACGTGAATTATTTCGGCCTTATTGGGCCTCGTCAGAGATATGTACATAAAAATTACTTTTTGAAAGGATAATAATTAAATTATAAACTTACATATTTTGAATTTCCAAATTTGCAAAATATTAGACAGTTTTTCAAAAAGTTTTCTTTCAGGGTTTGTTTTTGGGATTTTGGAAATTCAAAATATGTAAGTTTATAATTTAATTATTATCCTTTCAAAAAGTAATTTTTATGTACATATCTCTGACGAGGCCCAATAAGGCCGAAATAATTCACGTGATTTATAAGATACTCTAATTCTCTAATACTGCCAATTAAACAAATCAATTTCATTTACAATTTTCATTTGGCAAGAACTACAGCTGTCATTAAAAATAGTAGTTGAGAAATATTGAACATATTTTTAAAGTTGTGGGGCATCCAAAGAAATTATCAAATATGTTTTTCTATCATTTGGAAAATAATTAATATTAAAAGATGTTTTATAAAATACATTATTAAATATTTAATTTTGGATAAGAACACGAAAAATTCAAAAAGAACGATGATAGTTTTAATAATAATCGTTTAATTATATTCACACTTGCATTCGTAGAACCTCGAGAGAGATTAGCTCATTGCCGGCCGCTACTCTCTCGCTAGGTGACGACTTCGACTCCCACTCTTATAACAGAGCCTGTACCTTCTAGGAACAGGAAGCTTTGACATAGATAACCGTGGGCGAGCTCGACGCCGCACAGTGTGTCGAATCAATAAAATAGTGGACATTCGACAAAAATAAAAATTTTGAAACTCGACGAAATTTTTACTGAAATACTTAGAATAATATCTAAGCTTCATGAAAATGACAATAAAATTTCTTATAACGTATTACACCGGTTACATTTTGACGGATGGATACGGTGCTTTAGGAACACTTATGTGAAACATAGACAGTCACCCACTTTGAAATCCCATTGTTTCTTCTGGATATCATTTTGAAAATTAATTCTTCTAGCGTTTATTTGTCCAAGGTTTAAGCTTTTAATTATCGAGGTAACATAATAATAGCTTATCATTTTTTCCATAAAATAAAATTTTAAAAATATCAAAAAGGTTTAGACAAATTTTCAGTTTAACTTGACTTTTAAAAATATGTCCAAATTTGTCCAAGTGGATATAAACATACTTTGATTTTCTGATATCTTGGCTTCATATATTCACTTTAAATAAGTGCGACAAAGCGCGACCAAGCAAATTATTTTCTTTTTTGCAGAAAGAATCAAGTAGTCCAAATAACATTCTGTGTATTATAATTCAACTAACCACGACCTACTAGATTTCATGAGACGGCGTCTTTTATCCGGCCTGGACAATTTATTAGTTCAAGTGTTTCTTCGTTGGCGCTACTTATACAAAAATACAAGAAACGGATATGTAGTGATAGGCAGAAAGGACACATACAGGGTGAGTTTTTTCGATGTTTAGCATTGGGATATCGGAAACTAGCAGAGCTAGAGAGACGGTTAAATGGGGAAAGATTTGTAGTTTTAGGAGCCCAGTTTAATGCAGCTTTTGTTTTTTTCTTAAAGTTCATGGCTGGCTAGATATTTTGAAAAAACTGATTTTTTATAAATCGTTAAATGCATATAGGGACCGTGCACATGCCTGCGTTCAGCGACGCCTGGCGGTGATTTATGCATTAGTGGTAGGAAAACATTGTTTTTAGGTTAATACACCTGTGACACGTTGGAGCGACGTTATTAACGTCACTCTGTAATTTTTAATTTTGCAATTACAATGGATGTTGAAATATATTTTAAAATCTTATTTATGTAAGTGGACGACCAGCTGGTAGTGGCCGGCCATCAGACGCGGCCACCCTATGCATAACTTCAATAGCCGAGCGAAAATTTTGGTATTTGCGGAAGAAATTTTGCATGGCATTGATGGTCAATAAAATTTTTGGTTGTGTGCAGATTTATTGTTATTTCTTGTAATTGTATTAAAAATATTTAGGGCTTTTTCTAAATTTACTCAAATCTTGCAACAAGTTTTATTGTTTGATGATCAGTACAATTTCTAAATATGCAAAATTTATGCAAATCCTGCGTGGTGTCACTAATAGATGTGAAAATATATTACAAATTGAATTCTATTGTTTATGAGCACAGTATTTCAGAAAACACATCAGAAGATCGGCAGTTGATTATTGTTGGACATGGGCGTTTTCTGTTATTTCTAAATTTTTCCTTTCAAACACAGTGGATTTTAAATGCATGACCTCCGTACACAAATTTGTGGAAATTTGCCTAACTGGAACGTATTCTTCACTCTTTTTTGCTCTTTTACACCCATTTGTATAAATAAAATGGTTAACGAGAGTGACTCATAGAATTAATGTAAAAGTGCTATAAATTAAACAAAAATCTGAGTACAAACCTCAATTTAAGAAACATCACTAATATAATCAGTCTTTTAATACAATTAACACAAAGTTTTCCAGTTAAATAGTATAAAACATGTTCCACATGCATTTGACATGGAGTCGGTCTGATGATCGGTTGGGGCTATTGTTTATATTGACTTCTTCACATGAAACGCATACCATCAGTATCCTGACCGTAAATGTATTCACAATACCAAGACTAACCATCCGTTAATCATCAACCGCATTTGAAACTGGCCTACATTTGTTGACTTGCTTTCCGACTTCTCATGAAATTCTTCAAACTTTCATTTCATCTGAGTCTCCTGCACATTTCTCGAATAGAGTACGTTGTACGTAATGACTAATCGATATTGAAATCTATGAATCACTTTCAAAACAGCATACAAACTTAAATGTTTCAATCCATATATATTTTCTTGCTACTGTCTGGATAATTGTAAAGTTTAACATTCTTCCTGTTACTATAACTCTTATGACAATTTACAGTTGTAGTACATAATAACTATTTGATCTTCTGGTATGAAATTAATTACAATTACATATGTATATTTGAACTGTCATCATACTGTCACTCGTGTTTTCCTACCACTTATGCAAAATATGGCCATTGGTGGCGCTGTCATCGCATGTGCACGGTCCCTATAGCTCGGTTATTCTTGATTTTAGAGAAAAGTTGCAAGACAAAAGTTGTACAGAATTATGTTCTTAATTAAACAGTCGAACTAAATTTTCCATATAAGCTCTTATTTTTCAGTTATGACATAAACATCAGTTTTTTTTAATGGAAACCATAGTAGGCCATGAATGAAAAAGAAAGGCCTTTTTTTACCTTTTCAACGATGTAACATTCGATATGGTTATTTAAAAAAACGACGGAGATACGGCAGTTTTTCTCTTTCAAAATTGTTAATATGGTTGGCCATGGAAACAAAAGTTTATTGACAAATGCAAATTATAAACGATGAGCAAATAAGAATCAGATTAGAGTAGGCGGTGCAAAGAAAATGTATGTCTGTGATTAAATAAAAGGTCAATACATTTGACAGTCCATTACATTAATTAATTCAGTTAATCACAAACATTGCACAGCCCACTCTAATCTGATTTTTATTTGCTCACTTATATTACTTTGACGTTTGTTCGCCGTTTCTTTTTTACATACGTTTCAGAATCAAAACTCTAATACCAACAATGGTTCAATATTTCAATAGCCTCCTAGGAGAACCTTCAACCTCAAAACATCAGTATCACTATGATTTCATGTTTTCTTCAATTTTGGAAATTTTTAACATTGATTTAATGTCAACTTTTTTTTGTAAACACTCACTTTATGACCGCTTTTTGTTGAGATAGGGTTCATTTTCATCACCAACTCAAAATACTGTTAAATATCAAACAGCTATGTGAAACATTGAAATACAAAACCAATAATTCGTACGTATAAATTATTTTATAGTTTACAAACACAAAGCAGCGAAAGAAACCTTGGAAGATCATTCTTGTGGTTCTGAAAAGAACCTTTCAAAATTCACCAGTTGAACAACTGCAAGTATACCAGGATCGGAGAGTAGGACTTGACCTTCGTATTGCTAATCCGAAGCCTTTTTAACAAATCTAAACTATCGAGAACAAAAATAAACTAAAAATATTTCTAAAGATGTTCGAAAAGACGACCATTATTTGCAATACATAAATTACACCTCTTTAAAATCGAATTTACTGCTTTCGTAGTAGAACGTCCGTCATCAGGGGCTATTCTGTAACTTATTAACAGGCTGTTAAAATTTAAGGGTACGTTAAAATTCAAAATAGAGTCTTGTGATTCGCTGTTACTACGATAACTGTACTTTTTATTTAATCACAGATATACATTTTCTTTGCACCGCCTACTCTAATCGGATTCTTATTTGCTCATCGTTTATAATTTGCATTTGTCAATAAACTTTTGTTTCCATGGCCAACCATATTAACAATTTTGAAAGAGAAAAACTGCCGTATCTCCGTCGTTTTTTTAAATAACCATATCGAATGTTACATCGTTGAAAAGGTAAAAAAAGGCCTTTCTTTTTCATTCATGGCCTACTATGGTTTCCATTAAAAAAAATGGTGATGTTTATGTCATAACTGAAAAATAAGAGCTTATATGGAAAATTTAGTTCGACTGTTTAATTAAGAACATAATTCTGTACAACTTTTGTCTCGCAACTTTTCTCTAAAATCAAGTATAACCGAGCTATATGCATTTAACGAATTTATAAAAAATCAGTTTATTCAAAATATCTAGCCAGCCATGAACTTTAAGAAAAAAAAACAAAAACTGCATTAAACTGGGCTCTTAAAACTACAAATCTTTCCCCATTTAACCGTCTCTCTAGCTCTGCTAGTTTCCGAGATCCCAATGCTAAACATCGAAAAAAACTCACCCTGTATAGGGAAATTTTTTATTATCGATCTCTCAGAAAAATTTATTGTTTATGAAAGCTCCTCCATCTTCCCGAACTCAAAATGCATATGTCAAAATTTGAATACCTCTTGTTATATACCGAGGAAATCAAGATATTTGAAATCGACATAAGAGTAAAGTACCTACCTTTATCTTTTAAGATACGTGAAAATATTATTTGGAAAAGTTATTTAGAATTTCTATATGATTTCAAATATGAAATCATGACTTTCTATGATGAAAAAAAAATTTTTGACACAAAATGTGAAATTTTTATGGTCGATTTCAAATATTTTGATTTCCTCGGTATATGACAAGAGGTATTCAAATTTTGTTATATGCATTTTAAGTTTGGGAACATGCAGGAGCTTTCATAAAGAATAAATTTTTCTGAGAAATCAATAATAAAAAAAGTTCCCCATATGTGTCAAGTTTTATGCCGGTCACTGTATATTACGTAATACTAATACACTTTCTCAGCAATATTCAAGTACACCAGTAAGATTACTTTATAAATTGAATTTCGGCTACGATAAATCGTATAATATACGGCTCATTTTCAGAAATAACTACAAATAAAATTATGGTAAAATGTGTTATTATATGTTTAGCGCCCTGTAAATTTCTTAATTTTAAACCGTATACTGTACAGAAATGTGCTTAAAAGGTGTATGGAAAACGACGGATATAAAAATTAAATACAATATCCTCAGAAAAATATCGATGTCCACTATTTTCTCATTTCGACACACTGTGCGCCGCACCGCTGCAAGTGCATGGAGCCGAACAATGCGCTTCTGCATCAAAGCTCGCGGAAAAGATATGCCGTCTCCGCTTGGTCGACTAACACATATAAAAAAAAACTTATTTAAATGTAGACTACTATGGTTGCGTTCATACAATATAACCTGTGAGCAACTAAAAATCAGGTTGAAGTCGGCGCGGCGGTGCAAAGAAAAAGTATGTCTGTTACTAACGCAGCGTTAGGCTGATCTGACACTTCATGAATGTATCAGATTATCAGATTAATTAATTCAGTGAATCGTAGACATACATTGTCTTTGCACCGCCGACTCTAATCTGATTTTTAGTTGCTGACAGGTTACCTTCGAGTGCACCTTGGGCGTGTAATCGTATCTCTCTTAATCATGATTATTTGCTTATTTTGCGTCTCGCTTATCTGTTTCAAGAAGTCTTGTGTATATATTATTACCATGACAACGCGGGCGCACTTTTAAGTAGGGTGTATAAAATCTGTTTGTTGCTATGGAAACCACGCCTGATTTCGTTTTTTATGATAGATGAGAAACAAAATATGTACATAAATTCATTTATACGAGAGACTGCAATATTAGCCAAGAGTAACTCTAGAGTGTTTTTTATGAACACAGTCTTGGTCATGAATTCATTCAAGAAAATGAAAGAATTTAAACCACAGGTTCAAACATTAATGAAAGAGATTATACTTATTGCTTATTTACCATTTTGTTAAAACATGAATAAAGTGTTTGTTGTTTTAAATTGAAGTGATTTTGAATGAATAAAATTACTAAGCAAATAAATTACTAATTAGTTGGACATTAGAGAGTACGACAAATAATCCGTCAACATTAACGTTACGACTCGGTAAATATGAAATAACGAATTTTCAAAATTTATAGATTTTGCATAACGTTTTAACTAGTTACTTACGTAGTTTACGTTCGTCTATCTATTAGCGAGTTATCGCAACCATCACGTTAACTTAAACGTTAAAATTACGTGACCCCATTCATTTTCCATTGGATCACATGATCTTAACGTTTACCGTAAGTTAACGTGATGGTTGCGATAACTCGCTATTGTTAAACGTCATTATGATCAATTACGAATACAAATGTCAGTTTAATTAATGAATATTTGACATATTAAAAAAAATCTTGGCTACTAGGTGATGTAGGTGATTGTAGACGTACAGTACGTTAAACTCATACATCTTTTAATTTGGTGGACGTATTACGTCTTTGAATTCTACGTACGACAAATACATACGATACTGCTAAGCAACCCAGGCGTTAACGTATACATCTTTCGAAAAAACGTTATACATGTTTGAATTGGCTTCCGGTTGGAACCGCGTCACGTTGACTTCTTCTACTGCCGACATTTAGTTCTCCATTGCAGAGGGGCTGCTGCTGCTGGTGGTGTTGCTGCTGCTTCTCGTTAGTCAGTCTCAATGACTAACGAGAAGCAGCAACAGTAATACTAAATAGGGTTTGCAAGAGAGGAGAGAGCACGCTGCAGCCTCTTGGATTTTTCTATTTTCTTGACTAAACCATAATTGTCAAAATTTGCAAAGACACAAAAACGTTCCCTAATGAATGACTCCTTCTAAAAATAAATTAGTTATCCATAAAAAAGCATGGAAATGATAATGATTATAGTCGTCCCAGTTTGGTAGCGATTTTATGGTCTTGCTATAAAAAAAGCGACAAAGACACCGCAGTGCCGATCTCTTTGAAGCTTCTTTTTATAGCGAGATCATAAAATCGATAGAAAACTTGGACGACTATACTGTTACTACGAATTTTGTAGTAAACCAAAGAAAATAGAATTTCGCAAATGGAAATTCACAAATTTTAATTGTTCTCTGATCATCCTTCTCTTGGGACCTTGTGATCTTATAAAAACCAAAATGGATGAATTTTATTAGGAGTACTTTAAATTGAAGAATAAAATAGCTGCTAGTTTGCAATTCTCTGGATTAGCGTGAGAGTGTTTTAAAACTATTGCCTAATTAGGTGCTATTCTGTAACTTATTAACAGGCTGTTAAAATTTAAGGATAAAATAAAATTCAAAATAGAGTCTTGTAATTGGCTGTTACCACGGTAACGAGATGTAACAATCCTTTAAATTTAACGTCTTCGATGCAGAATAGGCCCTATTTCTTCCTTATTTATTACTGATCTTCGTTTTGTTTTCCTACATTTTATCTTTCCAAGTTGTATAAAGTTAGGTTGAAACCTGTGGTTCAAACTTTCCAAACTTTGGTTTATTCATAGGAGACAAGAGGGGTAAATTTTTACATTCTCTGCTCTGAACAATTTTAGCTCATTGTTCATTAATTTAAAAAATAGATTTAAAATATCAGCGTTTGAATAATTTTGATTTTGATTCTCAACTTCTTTTTTGCTTTTGCTTAAAATTTGCAGTAACAGCAAACGTTAAATGCAATTGTTTGGTGTTTTCATGGCTATATCAACAAAATTAGAAATATTTCACGTAATTAATGGTAAATTTTTATGTATCAAATCAAAAATATCTTATAACTGAAAAACTATTCAAAATAACTAGATATAGGGAATGCTAATACAGATCGATGCAGCATTTAATTGCCCATTCATAAATGAAAGCACCCACGCACATACATTACTTGTAAAAATTCATGTAAATTATGATTTCACTGTAATCTATAAAGCATTTAATTAAAGTAAACTGAATACTTATAGGAACACTAATATGTATGTTCAGAGATATAAAAAACTCACGGTATATTGCTTAAAATCAGTTTAAGTTATCAATAGTCCAAAATAGTAAGTATTTAATTTCTGGATAGGTTTTAAAATTACTTAAAACACTAACAATTTTATGGTTGTATTAATATTCTTTACCTTTACAAAATTCTACAAAAAAAAAACATTTCAATCTACTTATCGAGCCCCCGGTAGCTGCGAATGTTAACCATAACCCAGGTAGGTAGCGCACAATAGGCAACAGTCATTATAAGACCATGTATTACTTTCTCGGTGAAAGACATCCGAACTAAAGGGTAGCTAGCAACAACGGTCATCTGGCGTGATTGAGACACCGCTTTGATAAGGGGCGTCGCCCTCACTAAAGACTTTGCAGCGAACATTCTGAAAGTAACGATAATGCCTGTGAACTGCGTTGAATGCGTATTTTCTACAAATTTAGGCAACAAAATTTCAATTTACCTTCAAAATTCCTAATTCTTTCCAAAAACACGAAAGTAATAAGAAATGTCAAAACTTGCAGGTGATTTGATACGTCACCGCCACAATGTTGTAAAAAATTACAAGCGTCATAATAGATGTCTCTACAATTCACGGTTGCCAGATTTTTATTATTGAAAAATATATCCTAAGTATCCTAACATTCCCCAAAGAGTAGGTAGCCCAATTTCGCCAAGTACCCAAGTGTAAAAATAATATTCGTATGCAAAACATTATTCAGCGTTAGTGTTGTTAAATTACCGGTAATTTATTTTTAATGTTACCTTACCGGTAATGTTACCGTAACATTACCAAGTGTATTTTTTTTAACTAAAAATTAGATTTTTATTAGTCCAGTCAATGAATGCCCAAATGGGGATTGTAAAGGACATGGAGGGGGGGAGAATTTTTCTCTTCAGGAATGTGTTGGGGGTAGTTAGGAGATAAACATACTAAAAGGTCCCCATCCCTACCCCTGCCGCTTCAGGGGTGGAGGGGGAGAAGCTCCCTTTTTTCGGTTTCTCGCTTATAACTTGGAAACTGTGCGTCGTACGAAAAAAGTAATCTTACAAAATAAAAGATAATTAAATTTCCTACAAAAATGTCTTTTTTTTTCATATTACAAATATGAAATTTTCATGGCATACTATATGACCTTTCTTGTATAATTTCAAAAATTCAAACGTAAGGCGCACCCTCTAAATATTAATTAAATTCAAAAATATTTCGTAGGTGCCATAAGGTGTGTTTGTTATCCTGCACTAGTGCAAACCAGTGTACACTTTTTTCTTAATACCTGTTTGGTATTATTCATTGCAGTTACACTACCTTGTTTGTTATGTTAGTGTAGTGTATTTCGTGTTACACAAACTACACCAGCACGGGAGAAAGAGTAACGAGTGCAGATAGGGTAGACATGCGCAATAGATTATTAAACGTCATTTGTGTGATCGATTGCACGTGGATATGTTTTGCTAAATCTCACAAGGAAATGCAAAATGATTTATTCAAAACGTAAAATACTCGTTTACAAAGGTTTTTTTTCGCCAGATGCGTTTACAACTAAAATAGACTGCCATGTACGCATTTTAATTCTATTTTGAAATAACATGTAAGATTTTAGGTTATAGTTGATGTTTACAAAGTTCAACGATTATAACACGTGGAAAAATAAACCGCACAAACTACACTCAAGCAGTTTGGTAGCACCAACTTCACCGCTGTACACTTCCTACACTCACGTTACTGCACTCGTTACACGAATGCTATCTCGTGTAATATTACCAAACAGACCTATAATATCACTAAAAGACAACATAATTTTCCTATTAGGTAAGATTATCTCAAAGTTTGGTTTTTTGACCCACCCTATTAAACACATTGTTGCCACAATTTATATTTCGTACGAAAAATCATACATCCTTTAAAAAAAGTATGTAAACAAAAACAATTGAAAACGATATCAATAGAATTTTTCGTCAAAAAGGTACTCGTATCAACGAAGTTTTCTTTTAATCAAATTCAAACAAAAAATACAGTCCTCAGTCCATTATATCGAAGCTGATTACACAACGTAAAACTATTTGGTCCGATCGAGCCGGATCGAGCATGAACTAGACGCATCAGCCAGGATCTGGCCAGGAGAAGAAGCACCCACCACACATCAACTCAGGAATTCAGATAAGGTTTAGAATTTATACTCTGCTATCTGTGTTAAGGTTATATTCATTTATAAACACACTCATATTTTTATATTCATTTTGCAAAAAAAAATATTTTGACAAATATTTTTAGACATTAATACAATTTCACTTGTAACTAAGTTACAATAATTCAATTAGTACGTTTCGGAGTTTGAAAAATCATGCAAGACGTCACAACTGTTGAAAAACTCGTGCGTAAACGAGGTACTATAAAATATAAACTGACAAATTTTATAAAATATTTGCGCACAGTTCAAGATGTATATGCAAATGATCAAGTGTTAGAAGAAAAAATAATCATTGAATTACAAGATCGTAGTAATAAGTTTGCATCATTGTTTGAGGAATTTGATGAAATTCAGAGTAAAATAGAATACATTTGCGATGAAGATGACTTAGAAAGGGTGCGTTCCATTTCACGCATACGTTACTTGAATCTGCATTCAATTCGATGCGTTTGTAAAAGCGTTCCGTTTTAAATTTGCCGTTGATGCGCCAAATGAATCGGAACGCTTGATATAAATTTTTGTTAAGGGAGGATGACAATATATTTCTAACAGTGATTTAAAATGTTCACACTACTTGTAAAATAGTATTACATATATCCATTTGAATTAAAAATTAAAAAAAGACTAACTCTGATTTAGTTTTACTGCTGTTTCAGCAATATGGACTTAAAATTGTAATCTTCCGCTTGTTAAGACAATTTTCACGAAATCCATTTTAATTACAAAAAGAGCTTGCTTCTGTTTGCATTAAAAAGACCTAATCAGTTACTTTAACCTCCCAGGATACAACAAGCGCATCAAGTGCACTTCATTTTGACATGAGGCGTTTGATGCATTAAAAATAGTCTCCAACAGGGACTTCATTTGCATTGATACGTCAGTGTGATGCGCACTACCAATGTTTAACGGAACGGTTTTTGTACGCATTAAACGCATAATGCGATTAATGCGGTGAAACGGAATGCACCCATAGACAATATTTAGAAAGAGAAGATTTCACGGAGAAGCATTCATCCGCAATAACAGAGGCAAAAGTTATTTTAAAACAAGTCCACACATCTGTCAGCCAAATTCAAATTGACAATGTCACTGGCACATCAGATTCAGTGTTGCCACCTGCCTAGCGTATCCTGCCGCTACCGTGATCCGATAATTCCGCTACATTTAAAGGAAAACCGCTACGCTAAGAGTTTTCTGTAATGGTAAACACAATGCAAGTTGCTGTATGTTAAATTCTACAATTCTAGTTTCCTATTTATGATTTAAAGTGTGGTACATTGAAGACGTTGATACGATTTTTCGATAGTTCTAATTTACGTTATTCCGTCGACTTATAGAATATAGATTTTTGGTCTACACTGAACGTGAAATGAAGTGACATAAGCGAAATAATTTTATTTTATAATTTATTAGAACAATCGTTCGTTGTTGGCATTCTATAAACATACATATATGGGGTCTTCATCCGATTTTTATAAACATACTACAAAATGTTTTGTTTTTAATTAAGTTCTTAGAACGTTAATATAAATTAAAGTAGACCGATGGTGGTCTCCCAATCAGATTCCGCTACTTTAAAGAAAAAATGGTGTTTCCGCCGCTACGCCGCTACAAGGGGTAAGAAACCGCTACAGTAGCGGAATTCCGCTACGGGTGGCAACACTGATCAGATTCCTCAAAACAAAACGATATCAATAGAATTTTTCGTCAAAAAGGTACTCGTATCAACGAAGTTTTCTTTTAATCAAATTCAAACAAAAAATACAGTCCTCAGTCCATTATATCGAAGCTGATTACACAACGTAAAACTACACATCATTAAGGACTCAAGCAAAGTCGTTACGGCTTACGGAGCTAAAAATTTGATTTCAAGTCCTAATTTCCAGAACAGATCCATTTTCAGCGATAATCTTATGGCAATAGAAATGAAAAAATCATGCATTATATTCGATAAACCTCTGTATATCGGAATGGCTATCCTAGATATATCTAAAACTTGCGTGTATGAATTTCACTATGATTACATCATTACATGTTAACGAAATTCTCTGTGGAAAAATGTAAGCTTTTGTACACAGATACAGACAGTCTCGTGTACGAACTTACAGTGTCATGACGTATACGAAGAGGTTATCAAAAAAGACATTCATAAATTTGATACTACTGATTACCCTCAAGACAATCGTTGGAATATTCCATTAGTAAACAAAAAAATACCAGGTCTAATGAAGGATGAGAACAACAGCAAGTTAATGACTCACTTTATTGGATTATGTTCTAAACGTATAGAGTTGAGTCCGACAAAGAAGTTAAAGAAGCGAAAGGTGTAAAGTCTAATGTGGTGAAAAATAAAATTACCTTTGATGATTACCTCAACTGTCTGGAGAAATTTGCAAAGAAAAATCCTCAGGAAGTGTGCTTACTACACAAAACTCAGCGCTGTATACAATCGAAATTACATGAAGTATACCTACAGCATTCAGCAAACAAAAATTGCTCTTAATTCTTTGGATGATAAGCGGTGCACTCTTCCTGAGGCTCACGATACTCTCCCGTGGGGACACTATTCAATCATGGACTCCATCACCGAGATTCTTTAAAAAAAAACTTTGTCTATTAATGTGTATCCTAAGTAAGGTACTTCTTGAAAATATTTACACTTTTCAAAATTAATTTTAAATTCTTCTGTACATAGTGTTTATAATAATTTTTATATGTTTTAAATGTTCTTTTTCATTTTTAGAAAATATCAAGATGTCATCTATATAATGAAAACAAAATTCCTCATATTTATCGAGAATACTTTGTATTGCTCGAACCAAAGCAGCACTAGAAGAACTCAATCCAAATGGTACAACTCGGAATTGATAAATTCTCCCGTTGATCATGAAACCAGTATATTTTTGTGAATTAACGTGCAATGGAAGAAGCCAGAAAGAAGTTTTTAAATCTAATTTAGTGAAAATCGTAGAATTACCACACTTGCTTAAAATTGTATCTATAGTTTTAGGAGTCTCTTTTCTTGCTTTAGTAATTTTATTTAAGTGCCTTGCATCTAAACATAATCTTATTGATCCATCTGCTTTTTTAACCACTACTACTGGATTTATGTAGTTAGTAGTAGATTTTTCTATAATACCATCTTTAATCATCTTTTCTATTTCTGCATTTACTTGTTCTTCATATTTTTGACTTCTAACTTATGAGTAAATCTTTGTGCAATTGTGGGGATGCTATTTACTATCTGAAAATTACACTAGGGAACAAATTTTAAACATTCGTCGACAACTTAAAAAAAAATATTTGTTTCTAGTTACATTCATCTCATTTAATAAAAAAAAAGTACTAGAAAATCTGCAGCACGTCTAGATATACAGTTTTTGAAATAAATCAAAAATTACTAAAAACGAATACAAAAGGGAGAATATGAAAATATTTTTATTAAAAATGTTGTTGATTTTGAACGCAAATATTATTTTTTTATTAACCGATTCTTAAACTGTATTAAAATATAGTTACAATAATTGTACAAATTTCAATGACTTTTTTTCTGCTTTTTATTGGGTGTTAAATCCTCTCGTTTCAAGAACCAACAAAAACCCCCATCATAGCCGGATCCCATCGTCCTTGATATCTGGTTTCCATTGTTCTGATTTCTTGATGAAACCTTTCACCTTGTTCGTCACTGACAGCGCCGAGATTATTAGGAAAAGTCCAAATGAGAATGCAGAAAATGAATTTTTAATGACATTCTGCATCCTAAAGCTTTATACGATTGCAGCAGTTCATTTATTAAAATTTTATAATTTTCATCTTTCTTGTTTCCCAAAAAGCCTTTAACTACATTAACAAAACAATTCCAGGCAGTTAGTTCTTTCTCATTAAGTTTTTGGAGAAAGTTAGAGTCCTTAATTACCTTTCTTATTTGAGGATCTATGAAAATACCTTTTTTTAGTTTAGCATCACTAAGTTGAGGAAAAATTGTCCTTAGGTACTTAAAACCTTCACCTTCTTTTTGTGGTTCTACTAAAGGTTCATTTTTGACGTTATTACTTCCCGGCTGATATGAAACTCTTTGAGGCCAATCTTTTTTTAAATAGTGCTGGTTCGTTGCTCGGCTGTCCCATAAGCACAGAAAACAACAATATTTTGTAAACCCCCCTTGTAAGCCAATTAATGTTGCAATCACTTTCAAGTCGCCACAGATTTGCCACTTGTAATTTTTATAATTAATTGATTTCAAAATTACATCCATATTGGTGTAAGTCTCTTTCATTGCAACAGCCTATATAGTACCAGTCATAGTTAAAAAAAAATCTGACGTGCAGCAACACTTTTTATGCTCTAGTATGTGAATATGACTTAAATAGATTAAAAATATAAGGTGTTTATTAAAGTTGTCTGACCTGTGTTCCCTAGTGTTATCAGATAATATTTTAATTATTTCATTTGTATATTCTTCTTTACATACTATATTTGCTTTATTTAAATCATTCTTTTCTATTATTTCTACCTTTTCTTTTATAATTATATTATTAATCTCATCTTTTGAATTACTTTTGGATTCCATCCATGGCAATTTTTGTCCCTTCACCTCTATCCACTTCTTCTCCATATATATTTTCATATTCAGCTTATTTAAAGCATTCATCCCCATTATACTCTTATTTCTCAGTCCAGTTACTATATAGCACGAATTCTACATCTTCCACTTTTCCAAGTTTAACTTTTGCAATAAATATTTTCTCTGCTACAACTAATTTCTTTTTCGTAGCTGTCAACAAATTTATTTTCTTGATTGGTGTTATAGGTTGAAGATTATGTTTTGTTAAAATTTCCTTACCTAAAAGTGAAATTTCCGTTCCGGTATCAATTAAAGCACATATATCAATGTTGTTAATTTGTATGTTGGTGTATGGTAATTCATAATTAATAAAATGTTCATTTAATGCATCTAAAATACAATTATTTAAATTTATTTGGCTTCTGTATTTTATATTAGCTTCTTCCTTTTTCAAAAATCCTGTGACTTATTTACCTCTGCACTTACTTCTATATTTTGATTTGAGTTATTAATCCGTGGTCGATTTCTTACTTCATTTCCTCTTTTATATTGACTTTCTTCATTTCTATTCCATTGTGTATCTTTGTATCATTGTGTGTCTTTTATCATTATAAAATCTTTGATCATTTTTGTAACTTGAATTGTTACCATTTCTTTTCTCACTAAAGTTATTTCTCTCCTTTTCATTTCGATTCATTTGTATAGTATTAATATTTCTACCTGTATCCTTTCTGATGCAATATCCATTCTTTTCATTAAGTTTATAAATTCAGTGATTGTATTTATATTATGAAGTGCCACCGCTTGTATTATATCTGAATCAAAATGTTTTACCAACTGTATAATATCTTCTTCGGTTAGTGTAAGATATTTTGTGATGCTATATTTCTTAATCACATATTTTTCCCTCGTTAATCTTGTGCCAATCCTATATTTTCCAAACATTAAATCTTCACGAACCTTCCTTTGCTCAATTCCACTCCAATATTGTTTTATAAATAATTCTTCAAAATCATTGAATGTTTTGATTTCCTCACTTACCATTGTATACCAGGTTTGTGCATCGTCTTTAAGACTATTTCTTGTTATTAAAATTCTCCTCCTTTCGTCAGTTACTTCTCTAATGCATGCTTCTAAATTTTGAAGATATTCTATGGGATTTATTCGATCATCTCCATAAAAATGTGGTATTGAATCTTTATTCAATACGAAGTTTGGATACTCCGAGGTTACAATATTTTTTTCTCGTGCCTCTTCTATCTTTTGTTGGTACTCTATCTTCAATTTTTTATATTTTTCTTGTTCTGCACCAAAGTCAATTATATATTTTTTTATTTCTTCTCTTTCTTTTTCTTGTCTTTCCATGTATTCTTTAATTTTATTTGTTACATCACCATAACGATTTATACAATTTTGTGTAATTTCTTTATCTGATTCTACTAATCTTTGTTCAACTTGCATAATGTTTTCTGTATTTTCATTCTGTATTATTTTACCAACATTTATCATATCTTCTTTTATTTCATCCCGCATTTTTTCTATGTCAGTAGTTATTTTATTATTAATCTCATTTCCTGTTTCTATTTTAAATTCTTCAAAAATCTTCCACATTTTTATTTTCTTGATTTTTCTTATCTACTTGTTCAGTTATTTCTAATTTGTTTTGTACTAAATATTCTTGAATTTTCTTATTATTTTCTTCTATTTTGAGATTGTTTTGTTCTAAATTGTCCTTGCATTTTAATGTTATTTTGTTCAATCTTTTCTTGAATTTGAATTTTATTTTGTTCAATCTTCTTGAATTTGAGTGTTATTTTGTTCAACCTTTTCTTGAGTTTGCATGTTATTTTGTTTCATTTCTTCCATTATCCTTGTCAGCATACTTTTAATATCCTTATCTGTCTCTTCTACTATTGTTTTAGATTCTTTCTATTTTTCTCCTACTTCTTCCATTTCTTCTGGAATTACGTCTATTTCATTTGATTTTGTCCTTGCTGTTCTTGTTCTTCTTTCTGCCATTTTATGTTTTCTTTTTCTTTGTTCAAGAACGAGCCAAGTTATGTATAGTGAGTTCTTTTATTCTTCTTTATTTCAGCGTTATATTGTGCAGTTTACGTTGTTTTTTTCTGGATTTATATCGTGAGCCTTTTCTACTCTGATCTGGATTTTTATATTGTGAACCCCTTGTTGGTTTAAGTGGAGTTATATTGTGAACCTTTTCTTCTTTGACTGGATTTGTTACATTGAGAGATAGGATATAGGTTTTGTTGGATAGTTTTTTTTTGTGTTAAACATTTTCGACTAATAACAATATCAGAGGACCGAGTTACAATAAACATTCACTCATCCTTTGGTTAGATCTCTCTTTCCCTGCTTTCTTTCTCTCTTTCTGGACCACTGCGGAGCTGAGGGTAAACGTCTTAACATCTGGGCTTCGCTTTTCGATTCGATAAGGATGTCATGCAAAATTACAAATAACCATTTACGAGTATCTACTCAAGACTATAGGACTTATTTACTCACCGGGGCCCTCTCCCGGCTCCGTGCTTTTCCAGCGGTGACTCTGGATGCGGAAGCTCCCTGCTGGGATGCGAATTCACGGAGGAGGTGTCTCCGAATGTCCATCTTCGTACTTCGTATGCATAAAGACGAACCCAGGTGGATATTAGCATACCTTGCCTTCTGAGCGTACGTTCTCAGAATCATTGGTGCCACTGACTTCCACAGTGTTTGCTACACTGGCCATAGCCCAGTCAACACCACGTCATGACCTTTCTTGGAAAACACAATGCAATCACCTGGTCCGGTATACAACTAGTTGTTTTTCCGGCATCTACTACTCACGCATCTGCAGAAGCGGATATGGTTAAATGCCGTATGCAGGTGGAATGATCCTCTACTCTCTCCCATTTATGGGCGAATACAGAGCGATCACCCTTCATGATAGAATGCCCAATCTCTTACTCTCTGTCCGAGCCATCAGCGGACACCACGTGATTGGCACCTTACTCTACCTCAGAGTATCATCTACCATCAGCAAACCTTTTACTCTTGCACAATTACTTCATCACATGTCCTTGCAATTTATTATAACACTCGCGAGCCCATCTGCGTAATTAGCGCAACTTTACCAAGACGTTCGTCCTACAAGGATCGCCGCCCGAGACTGAAGTGATTTCGTTCCATCCCTCTACTTGAGACGTACCCCGTATCATATTCCAAACCATAAGATAAAATAAACAAACGTGCTCGTGTTTTACGGATACATTGAAAATGCGTAAACTTTCTTAAATTCTAAACTTGATAAAATATACAACAATTTAAATTTGACACTTTTGCAGAATTTTATACTGATTAATAATCTGTCCTCAAAGTTGCGTTATTTCTTTTTGTTTTTAAGTTATTGTGAAAAAACTGGAAAAATCAATTTTCAATTTTGGCCCTAACTTTTTTGTTACTGAATTAATTAAAAAATAGATGATACTTTCTTAAGGCAACTTTCTAATAGGAACCTTTCTAGGAAAATAAAATTTTTATATGACGATTATTTTTTTCAGAATTATACCTAACTTCATTTTTTCTTATGGACGCTATATTTAAATTTTAGTGAATTAAATAGGAAATGTTATGCTGATTTCAATGATATATAACACTTTATATTTATTTTTAATTAATTTTAATTAAATATAGCGTCCATAAGAAAAAATGAAGTTAGGTATAATTCTGAAAAAAATAATCGACATATAAAAATTTTATTTTCTTAGAAAGATTCCTATTAGAAAGTTGCCTCAAGAAAGTATCATCTATTTTTTAATTAATTCAGTAACAAAAAAGTTAGGACCAAAATACGAAAATTGATTTTTCCAGTTTTTTCACAGTAACTTAAAAACAAAAAGAAACAACGCAACTTTGAGGATAGATTATTAATCAGTATAAAATTCTGCAAAAGTGTCGAATTTAAACCTATATCCTATCTCTTATAATAAGTGAGACCCCAAAGGTGAGACTCGAATTTGAATCACCCTGTACATTCAAAACTAAACCTAATTTATCGTAGAGACTCAAGATGGCACTGTTTTCGTGCATGCTTTATTCACGTGAAAATGGCCGCGTTCATCAGAACAATCGCTCAAGTAGTATTCATCTGTGATTGGTGGATTTTTTGAATTTTTTTGAAATAAGCCAATCACAGATGCTGCGTGAGCGCTTGGTTCTGGCGAACGCACCCAATGCCAAGACGCCAAGTTTACGCGTTCGTTTCTTCTGATGTTATAAACAGTTTTTATCCATAATAACGTTTGCATTACTTCTGCAGCGGTCGTTAAAAAGTCCAGTAATACGAATAGATAAATTATACATATAACTGATAAATTATATCGAGTGTTTTTTTAAATCTGACGTCGAAGTTGGCCATATCAAAGTATTTTTCTACACATACCACAAGTTTTGAAACCTCTGTCACTGTCTGGTGCTTTGTTTTGAAAATAAAATTGGATTTCTTTTCGAATAAAATCGTTTTTTCGTCATTTTGATATTTTGATGGTTCACAATAAAACGTTCATGGCCAACTTCGACGTCAGATTTAAAAAAACACCGTTTATTTAAGACGTCTTAAAAAGTGTGCTTATGAACATAACCTTATTTTTTATTTGGAAAATTAGGGTGTTGGTGTTGTCTGTAGTCGCATTGTTATTATTTATCATATTACCTACTGGATTATGAATGTAAATAACTGTAAATCATATAGAGAAATTTTTGCGCAATCATTTTCAACATCTGATGAAAGTGAAAGCAATAGGTGGCAATAGTAGAATTTGAATTTCCAAAAGATAAATGCTTTTGTAAAATAATTAATATCAGATATGTACTATTTCACTATTCCAGACGACTCATCTATTGTTTATCTCAAAATTAGAAAAATGTGTGTGGATTTACAGCTAAACAATCAGATAAAAAACCTAATTCTGCAGAACAATAAGCACTTAGCACACGTCAGTAATATGGTAATACTCCCTAAAACTTATAAAGCTTCATTAATACTTAAATCTACGTATGGTTTTATGAGAAAAAGAATTATTTACCTTCAAATAGTCAATTTCTTATTAGTAGATACCATAGAGTAATAATATCTATATACTAGATACCTAAGGCCCGGCGCAGACTGATCAAGCAAAAACGTCTTCAGGCAAAACGCTTTGTGGAACAAAAAACATTTTGTTCCATAAAGCTTTGTTTGGGTTTAATGCACATTGATGATGCAAAACGACTTTAGTCAAAACAATCGGCCGAACGAACGTCAAACAAAAATTTATATTTGCACACCCAACACACTGCATCTTGTTGTAACCTGTTGGATGGTGCCTGCTGGTATGCGCACACTGATTATACAGAAAACGTTTTTATACAAAGCAATTCGTTTTGTCGAACAACGTTTTGTTAGATATCCCTGCACACTGATTAAGCAAATTTGTCTTTTCACACAACATTTTGTTTAACAGCGTTGTGTTTTGTTGGCAAGTATTGTTTGATCAGTGTGCGATGGTACCTCTTTAATGCATGTAAAAAACAGGTTTTGGCAAGTTCAAGCAAAAACATTTTGTCTAAAGACGTTTTTGCTTGATCAGTCTGCGCCCAGCCTAAGGCTGCCAACTTTCAAGAAGCCCAATGCGGGACATTGGGTGAGTTCGAGTTGCACGCTCAATGCAGTCAGAGCATAAAAGCATCTCGCTGTTACATGCACTAAAACATATTCGCTCTCACTTACACTTTGGTCTAACTGAGCGTGCAACTCCAACGCCATAAATATAGCGCTACATAAAGTTACGTTTACGTAGCCTAGTCCCGGCTGAATGCAAGCATTCTATGTAAAACTCATAATTGGTGGGTTGGAGCAATCAAAAATGCGGGACAAGCGGGACTCATTTCATATTTTGCTGGATATTCTCGGTCATGTTTTCATTGCGGGATTTGTGCTGCTTATGCGGGACAGTCCCGCATAATCCGGGACGGTTGGCAGCCTTATAGATACCTAGTTACAATTCGTAAATTGACGGTTTTCGATTTAACCACAACTTACTATATTTCTGTTCTGGTTACTTTGGTCACAGCTTTGGTTATGACCACATGTTACCATTTTCAAGAAACCAAGTTTCATAAATACAAAGTGGTCAAGAATCACTGTTTGAGTTGACAGTACTGAATTTTATTTTTAAATGGTACAACTGGAGTAACTTCCGGTTGTTGACGGTTCGACAGACAGCCGTCACTTGATATTTCAAATTGAAATGCTAATTTTATCGACATAACCTTCATTCTTGCCGCTGTCAAATAAACTAACAAAACATATAGGGCATATTTCAGAATTAACCGGTTACTCCACCGGTCCATTATAAAAATTTAAAATTCACTATAAACCTATAATATGTTTATATAATAATAATAAAGTTATAATAAGTTAATAACTTATTATAGCTTTACAGTGCATTTTAGAATTTTAAAATGTCTACCGGTGGAGTAACCGGTTAATTCTGAAATCTGCCCATATCCGGTTGCAGTGTTGCAAATAGGAGAATAAGAAAATGCTCTTAATTGTATTGCCAATTCAAACAGTTATTCTTGACCACTTTGTAGATATATTTCAGGAACATATAAGCTGCGTTCCTTTTGCCACAAATTTTACCTCAGATCACTTAAACGTCATTTCTGTTAACACGAACAAGAAAGTTTGAACGGATATTTCAATCTAGCAATCAATGGGAATGCTCGAGTGGCAAGGTGGGAGGTCGAAATCTCAATTCAAACTCACTTGTTCATGCTAGCGGAAATGACGTTTATCTGATCTGAGGTGAGATTTGTGGTAAAAGGAAAGCACCTATTATTTATGGAACGCAAAACCGACACCACGGCTAAAATAGTTGATTTACGGAACATAGTCGTTTATTATTCTGTGGCTATATTTTGTGCTGGTCACGTGACAGGTCCTTCACATTTTTCTGGCTATTCTATTAATTTTTTCCAGTCTAGTCTTGATTAGCCGTCGACGGTGCATCTACTTCTTACCAGATCATTGACAACAGGGATCATGGAGGTCAAGATAGGAAACGAAGCGACCCGTCGACGGCTAATCAAGATAGACTGATAATGCCATTGCAAAATAGGATGGTTTGTTAGAAAGCAACATCAACAGATCTTGCGGCGGGAGGGAAAAGTGGGGTACGGTTTACTCGTCCCTAGTGCACATAGGCGGCATTCATTAAATGGAGATAAAAAATCGAATATTACAAAAAATATACTTGTTAATTGAAATAATAATAGATTATTCATTACGAAATAGAATTATTAATTTAATTAATCAGTTAATTATATTGAATTAATTCATTATATACAAATACACGCAATAAAACTAGTATGTACGCCTATGAGTTCTGTTGCGTTACACGACATCCGCCGAAAATAATCGACTGCAATTTGAAAGTAACCAATCACTAAGTTAGTCTTAGTAAATACCCCTGTGAACTTGTTAGCTACATTTTAAAGCTCGCTTGCCCAGTCTACCTAGATTAGTCGTCGGAAAAGCTATCATTGTATTGTCGCGCCATCTGTAATCTCAGATGTTAACACTGACGCTGCCTATCGGTAATATAGAACACGTTGTAATTGAATAGATCGAAAGTCATTTTGATATGATTCTGTAGCTTTGGTGATTTTCACAAACAGCAATTTTAATGCGCATTTTAACAACTTTCTTGAATTGCATGTATACATTTACATGTCTTTTAAATTTATCGTGTATAATCTTTTAGCAAATTAGTTTTGATTTCGATTTTTCAGTGTGTGTTTAAATTCTCTTTGACTAACGTACTAAATCAACATACTTCGTATAGAGGTAACGCATTTAGTGATTTTTTATATCTATCCTTGTCGCACATTCCTCTCATCTAGGGCTAAAAAACAGTTGGAAATATTATTTGAAGTGACGTTTGTCAAAGTTACTGTCAGTGGTTAAGAAAATTGAGCTTAAATATCGCATCCCAAACTTTTATCGCATGACATTTAATTATTCCGCCCTTTTCGTAAAAGAAACACTCTACATTTCTCAAAATAACAACTTCTTGATTGGTAAATAACTAACTAGACATAACCTAACACACTTTTAAATTGAAACCAGTGACATTGCGGTAAACAGAATTGACTAAAACTGTTGTCTTCCTTATTGCACTTGCGACAATTATATTTGTTATCTTTGTTTCTCAATCCTCTCACGAGAGGAATGGGATTGCGTTGCCTATACGGAGTGTTGATTTAATACCTTATCTTTGACGCGTTTTACACGCTAGTGGTATTGGTAAATAACTAACTAGACATAACCTAACACACTTTTAAATTGAAACCAGTGACATTGCGGTAAACAGAATTGACTAAAACTGTTGTCTTCCTTATTGCACTTGCGACAATTATATTTGTTATCTTTGTTTCTCAATCCTCTCACGAGAGGAATGGGATTGCGTTGCCTATACGGAGTGTTGATTTAATACCTTATCTTTGACGCGTTTTACACGCTAGCTGGTGTTTCAGATGTTAACTACTAGAATTTTTAATTATTTTTAATGGTCGCATTTCCCACTGGGCGCATCCAGCCATCTAGCTGCTCGGTGAGCCTCTACCTAGCGTAAGCTCTGGATGTGTTTGATACTTGTGCTACATTTGTGTGGCTTTGTAAGCGGACGCCATTTTAAGTAGCGTGAATTCAGACCGCTATTTCCCCACTATACTAATGAGCAAAGGACGGACATTTGTATGCCTGTTCACGGTCACCTCGCCTCGAGGACTCAACGCGCACGTAAAGTAGCAAGTCCATGAGCGTCGGGCAGGAGCCGGGTCAATATATTAATATATTACTTTCAAAAAAGTGATTAATATGCTACAATAAACATAAAGTTATAATTCGTAAATTATAATTTCTTATTTTGAAAGGATTACTATATTTATTTAGAATTTAAACTGTAGTGATGCGAACACCAAATTTTACGCTCGGGATATTAAGACGACCAGTTACCGCACAGAGCGTGCCGCTCATGCGAACGACATTGAATTCCATTATTCCGTCCGTTATCTGCTAATGAGCGAAGACGTGCTATTGGTGAAAGTGTAAATAGGTGGTAACATTGCCGGTATCTTCTAGGAAGCTTTGGGCATTGCCGACTAGAGGTAATAGGCCGTGTAAATCCTGAAATCCGCACCAAATCTCTAAGTCGCATATTCTAAACTCGAAATCTTCACAGTGACAGAGAGTTACCGGTTACCCGCCTCTACTCTCTCGCTAGGCGACGACTTCGACCCCCACTCTTAAAGCAGAGCCTGTATCTTCTAGGAAGCTTTGGGTGGTAAACTGTTTTAACTAGAAGTTATTTATACTTACGATCATCTGTATTTAGGTACTATTTATGTTATATTATTACTGTTTCTTTTACGATGCTTATTTTACGATGCTTTATTTTCACAGTTGAGCGAAATTTTGTAATAATTAATTTATTTGAAATAATATCCTAACATACGCGTAAATAATAATAAACACTTAAATATTACATAATTAAAGCTGGTTCTTGTCCGATGAAAATTGTATTACAAACTCTTTTAAACGGACACTAAATGGCGCACAAACACTTAACGTTTCGCAGTCGTTCGACAGCTTCGTCATTTCAGTGTAAAATGGAACAAGAAGCGTTATTTGCTGCCAATTACTGGCAGATAATAATTTATTTATTGTTATTTATTTGGTTTCAGAAATTACCAAATTTCAATTTCAAATAGTTCGTTATAGTCGACTTTGTTCAAAGTGTGCCATCATTTACGTTGGCCATTAAAAGCAGGTAATGCATCCAGCAGCGGGATTCAGATTAGTGATGTAAATAATTCGAATTAAAATATTCGTTGGAACTGAGTACTCGGATATTCGGATTAAAATTAATCCGATTATTTTCTCTCGTATGAATTCGGAAGCGAATTCGAATTAAATTCCCCTTGAAACCGAGTACTCGCATATTCGGATGAATTAACCGAGTATTCGGATACCTAGATGAATTCTTCCGAATGCTTTTTCCGTTAGTAAATAAACAAGTAAAACAATTATTTAAGATCGTTTAAATTACATTAATTCCAGTCACTTTTTCAAGTAAAAATAACATACCGTCAGTTGTTTTTGTGATTTAGAAACTGTTTTGTAATTTTGTGAATGTTCTATGTTCATGAATAGATCTGTAGATTAGTGGCAAAAAGGATTGGTGGTTTACGCTCAAAATGAACACGTATAAATAATATATTAAAAGAACCGCGCAAAAACCGGTTTTTATATTTCTGCGATAGTCCTAATAAAAAATAAGGAACAATATAATGAAATTTCTTATTGCTGTACCTTTTATTGATTTATTCGAAAAAATCGAAGATACATATCCGCACATCTCGGAACGGTTCTGACAACTTTAAAAGGTTTTTGATTTTTTGCGAAGATGCGGCAATGGAGTGCACACGTTAAATTTAATAAAATACATGTTTGCGGTTGAATTTTTGCCGACTTTTATAAATACTAGTCTCAACTACGAGATAACGATTACGAGAAAAAAATGACTAATACAGACCAGTGGAAGTGAGACCCCCAATTAAATGAAATATAGGTGACATATTGCAGTGCGATTGTTCTAATCCTCGACGCAAAAAAAGAAGTTCGCAACAGATTGCATGAGCGTCACCCGAATGTTAAATCGTTTTACATTTTAAGATAAGTTAATTCATTGGTATTGTATGGCATCTTTTGTATTCAAATTTATAGTAAAAGGAAGCTATTATGGGAAAGCAGTAATATTAATACTGTGTATAAGTTAAACATAAAATAATAGTGCAATATACCAATTAAAAAATTTATAAATCATAGGACGCCCATGCCCATCTGGAATGTGCCTAGCTTTCAAGTCATATGTTTAGTAGGCGAAAATAAAATGTTTTATGCATAAATTACATAAATTTTCGAAGAAAATTTCTGCAATTGTAGAATTATGTCCTACAAAAAATTATGCAAATAGGGACAATAAATTGTAGTACAAGAAAAAATATGGTGTGTCCTATACAATTTTCTGTAATGAATGTCACATTTTATTGAGAAATTTCAAAGTTACGCCATATTATTACTGATAGAGGTAAATAGAACGTTGTATGTAACCAAGTTATCTAATAGTTTGTTTTCAATAAGCTGAGTAGCCAAATTTTATTTGTAAATGTTACATAAATTTGCAATTAGTTATTCAAAATATATTCTGTTTGAATTAGCGGCCTCTAATAATTACACGTGGTATAACAATAATTATTTAAAATTTCCTACAGATAAAAGTAAAGAAATTTATAATGTATATTATTTCGTTTTACAAATTGGTGGTTTCTACAGACCTGATGTTATGTGATTTTTCCTGTGTGTGGATAATAATTGTTTGTGAAATATTAAAAATAAGTAATGACTGAATTAAATGATATTATTTTAGTTTACAATTTCTTCCCTTCCAATTGAACTGTGCGACGTGTATTCATATCCCTCTCTCTCGATGTTGCATTCGAATTCGTCTGATCCGAGGATTTCGTGTTCGAATGCGCAGTATTCGAATGCGGATGATTCCGATTATCTTTTTCATTCAAATGCGCATTCGAATTAATTTTCGCAGTTGTATTCGAATTCGAATTCGAACAAACCGAGTATTTCGTTCATTCGAATGCGCAGTATTCGAATATCAAAATCATCCGAGTATTTACAACACTAATTCAGATTCGACTCGAATCCCCACCATTTTATTCGATGTGTCGATCCTTGAAGAATCACGGAATTCAGAATAAAGCTGGATTTACATGGAGTGTTGAGCGCGTCAAATCGCCGGGCGTACTGTACTCCCATTGGTTAGTGCTCGTTACGTAAAGCTCAGTAACCAATGAGAGTACAGTACGTCCGGCGTTTTGACGCGCTCAACGCTCCATGTAAATCCAGCTTTAATGTCGCATCGACAAACTGGTCACGTGACTATCGAAACTCCTCTCGATTTCATTCGACGTTATCTTACATGTCGATTCGTGTTCACTGTATGCAAAAAACTGAAATAAGCGAATTCTGCACCAAATTGTTCTCAAGAAAACATTAAAAAATATATTCATATTTGGAGGCACAGTGGCTGACTGATAGGTATAAATTTATCAACATTTCTATGCCCAATATTTATTCAAAAGCTATTCAATAACTGAACATTTATAATGAAATTAGTCTTCTTCGATAAAAATTATATAGTAAAGTATCGTCCACTGATGCGGAATTATTCAACGAATATAACAAATTTTAATATGAATTTTGTACGAATAATATTAAAAATTGATTTGAAACCAGTAAAATTTGAATATTTCAAAATGTGTAGCATGGTGCTACGAGGACTTAAACATGAGTTGTATGGCAAGGACTAGCAAAAACATGTGTGTTTTATGATGGGTCGGAATCTATTTGGTGCAATTCCGTTCTGGAGAAATATTTAAATAAAAAATAAAAACTTGAACACCACTTATTTTTTAATGCCTCTTTAAAAAACTTAAAAACTAAAATCACGATTACAACAATTAGCAAATAAAATTTAAATTAATAAATTATAGAAATCTTCGCATAAATTTTATTACAAACATTAAATACGGAAAGAATTAAAATTTGTAAAGTATATTTATTTCTATATTTTCTATACATGATCGTCAATGGCAAGTGTCACTTCATGTATAGCTCTGTGCACCGATGTTCGGCTCATGCCCAATAGTAAATCTTGGCCGATGCTTCTTTGATACGATCCTGTGGCACAAAAATGAAGCGATGATAAAACTTTCAGCTCTGGGCTTACTGCAGTCCTATGTTCAGTAGCTTGTAGATGAGGCCTCAACAAATAAATTAAATTAATTGCAGACGGAATAACTCTGAAACATTCTTCAGGCATATTAAATGCTCACTGTTTTCCCTTATACTTCTTCTTTGTAATTGAAGCTGTTGATTTTGCTCTGCTCTTTCAGCCGCTTCGAGATTTGCTAATTCATGATGGAATATAGGTAGCATCTGAAATATGAATTAATTAATTAATTATTATTTACATTTTTAAATATTTATATATTACATACCTTGCATGTTATGAATAGGATAGAATCAACAACGTATTACATAAGTATGCTACAACCGATTGGCAGAATAATAAACAAAAACAACTGTCAAATTGTCAATAAACGGAAAATTAGAACTAAAACTATCCCTAAAGTCACGATTAGAACTAAAAACCGTGCACAGTATCCAGTGTTGTCAAGTTTCTTTGGCGTTCACATTCGACAACACGTCTGAATCAATACTGTCGTTCGGGATCGCCGATTACCGTGAATCTCGCAATCGATTCGATAGTCCATTCGATATAAGTTCTGAATCCCGCTGCGGAACAACTCACTTCGCTTTCCGCTACCGCTATGTAGCAGAGCGTACAGTGCTACTTGGCTTTGGATGTGCCCAATGTATTTCTTATGGCCGTTTCCTATCTTGACCTCCCTGATCCCTGATTGACAAGACATTTGGCAACACTGCGATTGCGATTTTCAGAATGAATAATGAACAAATGAATAAGAGTGGGGTCATCGTGAACGCATATATTTTAAATTCTTCTGCGCGTATTTAAGCTAATAAAATCATGTCTTTGGAAAATATTTACAATAAAGTTTGTCGAACGTGTTTGATTGAAAATAGGGTGATGAAGTCTGTGTTTAGTGTCGAGAAGTTTATGGAACAACAAGCAATGTTGTGTGATATTTTAATGTATTGTGCTTCTGTTCAAGTAGGTATCAATTTATTTCTCTCTTCGTTTATTACATTTAGGACCTTTTTCATAATAGATCTAAAGGAGGCTTTAATTTAAAATCACTTTAAGTATAAGAAAAAATGTATTTTTAAAGGTCAAAGTCACTTTAAATTTAAAGTTCTATTATGAAAACGGCCTTTAGGTTATTACCTAATCACTCTTAAGAAAATCAACAAATAAATGTAATATGCTTTTCAGATTTCTAAAGGAGATGGGCTTCCGGAGCAAGTCTGTATAAACTGTGCACAGGAAATGAACCGCGCGTTCCTGTTTCGCAAATTATGTGAAAAGTCCGACAGCACATTAAGGCACTATCTTAATTCTCTGCTTCCACTGAAAGTTGAAACAGAGTATTGTAAAATCGAAGATCCAAATTCGTGTTTGCGGCAACAGGATGTGAAAGAGATTTGCAAGGAGACCAACGCAGCTCAAAATCACAGTATATTACATTCCAATGACATCGATCGCTCTGAAACTGGTATGTATCATAAAATGACAATTATACACGAATTTCTTTGTCATAAACGTCTTTTTATAGCCCATGGAACTCTTTATACCCGCTGGGCTATAATGAAATGTCAAACAGCGATGTCATACCTAACATATGTTGTTCACAAATTAAAAAACCACCACCTGCTGTATTATGTTGGTATAAAGCATAAGTCCCCTATAAAACATTATTAAAATAGCAAGGTTGGCAAGGTATTTGAAGTTTCATGTCAAAGTAATTTGTCAAAGCAATTTTATTATTACATTGTTTCCATTTATATTCTTTTGAACAAGCCATTTCAATGCCTTGAAAGCAGAAAAATATTTTAAATGCCAAAATGAAAGAAACACTCGAGGAAGCACTCGTCAAATGTTATGTTGAAATAAAAAATTTGGCACCAGATTTAAGCGACCGGCAAATACATGAAAAACTTGTTCTTGACATAATTATCCATTATTATTATTACAGTTTGTCTGCTATAAAATTAAAAATTGTTTACGAACGATAAGGTAAAAACCATGAATCTATCACAATTATGATCACAATTATTAAATTTAGCACAACGAATCTGTTCAGCATGCATAACCTTGACGTTTATTTCAAACACTCCTTGTTCCTTGTCAATTTTGTTACCTAATTTCTAACTAGGACACTGTTGCCGATTGTACTTTTCACAAGGCAACATCGCCAGTGGTCTTTTAATTTGTGAACAGAGTTTACAAGCAGCATTTTAGACAATAGGCGTTTACGAAAATTCACCCGGTTGATAACCGGGTTAAAAGTGTGAGAGAGAACATTAAGAGACTTAGTGCATGTAAGAGTGAGAAAAATAGAGTACGTTGTATCCACCAGGTTAATTTTCGTAAACGCCTAATATGGTTACCGTTGTTTACCCATAGCTATAGTTACGTTTCTGAAATCTTTTAATCAAAACAGGGTTGTGTTCATAAATTACACTCTAGGGTCACTCTCGGGTAATATTGTGATCTCCCTCGCATAATATACTATTTTTTCTACTTTGCGTCACTTATTGAACAAAAATATGAAAAATATTGGATCTTCTTAGTATATGGGGAATTTTAGTTGTAATGCGTGGCAACACTGAAAACCTTTCGTTTTAATCAAAAGTCACATTAACAAGTTATTAATTTTTCTTATCCAGCTTCATTGTGAGTATATTGTTAAGTAACAAATAAATACTGAGTTATTTTGTAAAATCTATTAAATATTTTCAATTAAAAATGACTAAAATTTCCCCAAAAACAGTGTCACAATGAGCTTCATTGTGAAACTGTTTTTGGTGTCACAATGAGTTCATTGTGAACGCAAAGTAGAAAAATGTATTTATACATTTTGCTTCTCACATAAGAATCATAAAGTACTAAATCAGGCGTGTGTTTCCATAGCAACAAACACATTTTCTTTACCCTACTTAAAAGTGGGACGTGAAAAGTGATCTCGTTGTCATGGAAATCATGTATACACTAGACTTCTTAAAACTGATGAGCGAGACGCAAAATAACTAAAAACTTGTGAGTGAGAAAGATGCGATTATACACCCAGGGTGCACTCGAAGGTGTAGTTTATGAACACAACCCAACGCAGGATGTGGGTGCAAAATTCAATTTATTTTAGAAATATCAAAAAAGAATAAAAAATCTTCATCCGTGCATAAAGTTTTGTATACACCACGGACGTAACTTGCTTTTATGGCCTTCGACGTATTTTTAGCCCTCGGCTGGCGCCTCGGGCTCAAAATTACGTTTTATGCCATAAAAGCCTCTTTACGCCCTCAATGCATAAATAATTATTATGTCCATAAATTAGATTAACAGGAAGAAACTTATTGAGACTGTCTATGCGTTCGAGCGGTTGGATGTAAAAAGTGAGCAAAAAAATCAGATTAGAGTAGGCGGTTCAATGTCTGTGATTAATGCTGGATTTCACCAACGTCACTTAATTTTAATCATCGATTAAGAATTATTATTCCTATACCTTCAACACATGTAACCATGGTAACGTTTACTTTTAACAGATGAATAAATTTAAGTAACGTTGGTGAAATCCGCCATTACTGAATTAATTAATGCAAATACATTCATGGACTGTCAAATTTATTGACTTTTTATTTAATCACAGACCTACATTTTCTTTGCACCGCCTACTCTAATCTGATTTTTATTTGCTTATCATTTATAATAGGTTTGTTCGATTTGTCCATTCGTATCATGTTGTTTGTCGCAGGAGCATGCACAATATCAAATGCCCATTCGGTTTGTTTTGCTGTAAACTGTTTGCGGTAAAGTGGCTGTTCGATTTAGACACGCAGTCATTTAGATTGCAGTTTCGAGACGCGGCTGCATCACTGGGTCAAGAATTTAAAATCTGTTACACGAGTAGATTTAAGCAGTAGCAGCAAGTTTGATGCGTGCTTAATCAACTATCATTTTCATTGCCGCCAAAAAATTGGATGGAAGTTTATGGCGGCGTCTAATTACCGCGTTAAAACGTCGAAACAGATTTTTGCAACATAACACCAACATCAAAATCGAACAGACCTAATATAATCCCACTGGCAGTCGTCCCATTCGATGCAGCGGGGCACATGATACAGGCGTTTGATTTTAAGATCGCAGGGCTACCGCAGAGAAATCTGAACCTCTGTAAACTATGCGGAATTTTTATAATGCACGTGTTTAAGTGAGTACAATTACAAATACACAAGTTGATTTAATTCGAATGTCACATATAACACAATCCTGATACATCATACACTCAGGATCGACGCCAAAACAACTCAACTTTGTTCTAATTTAACCAACTTCGTATCTCTTAAGATAACCGAGATCCCCATGGTTAGGCTTGAAAAATCTCACCCTGTATAAATTCATGAGTACCACATTCTCACTAGACTTTCACGGCATATTGGTAAATAGATAATGAATGGATTATACTTTTTCTACTTTGCGTTCACAATGAATTCATTGTGACACCAAAAACAGTTTCACAATGAAGCTCATTGTGAAACTGTTTTTGGGGAAATTTTAGCCAATTTTTAATTGAAAATATTTAATAGATTTTACAAAATAATTCATTATTTATTTGTTATTTAACAGATTACTCAAAATGAAGCTGGATAAGAAAAATTAAGATCTTGTCAATGTGATTTTTGTTTAAAACGAAGCAACGAAGGGTTGTCAGTGTTGCATTACAATTAAAATTCTCCATATACTAAGGAGATCAAATTTTTGACAGTATTTTTCATATTTTTGTTCAATAAGTGACGCAAAGTATAAAAAATAGTATATTTTACACGTTTCACAAGAGGCATTGTAACACTCGTTCCGTTGGGGCACTCCGAGCTTGCTTCGCTTCGCTCGTCGTACCCCAACCCCACTCGTGTTACAATAAGCCTTCTTGTGAAACTTGTAAAATAATATACTATTATGATACCCAAATGAGATTCATAAAACACAAAACATTTAAGTCAGGATTAAATTTAAGCCTACGCTTAGATTAAAAAGTATACATAGGGCCAGTTGTACAAAGTAGGTTTAAGCCGACGCTCAACTGAACCAGGTTCAAAGTAAACAAATTCGCATAAGATCTTAATGACATATGGCAATTGATGCATTCATAAATAAAATTTGATGCGATTTTATTCAGTTTGAACCTGGTTCAGTTGAACGTCAGTTTAAACCTCCTTTGTACACCTGGCCCATAGATGTTTATGGAAGATACCATGGTTTTAAACGTATTTATGATTCTCCCCAGGCCGATAGATGGCCGGTAGAAACTTAAAGTAATCTGTAATGTTTGCACGTATCAAATATCAATATATTTTGACCAGGAAGATAGGAAACGAAGCGACCATCCAAGGTTATTAAATTACTAAGGTTGCCTAGGTTTGTATCTCGCAATGGTGTCAAATTTGTGACGTCACCAGAGTTCCAGATTTATGGCTGTCACCGTAAACCGGCTGTCAGTGCTGTCACGCGTTCTCTTTGTCATTAGCAGTAAATTTGGGAAGTAATTCCTTATTTATTGATTATTTACAAATTTATTTGAGATGCCATCAGGAACAACATGTTCAGTATTAAACTGTCCTTATGACATACGTAAAAGCAAAAACACAAGGTTTGAAAATTTCATTTTTTACATTTTACTTAGCAGGATGGCTCACTAAAAAGTTTCAAAGTTCACACCCTCATCTGGGTCAGCACAGTTATAAAATCGTTAACGACCCTACTTTCAGCTTACCTCCATGGGTAAAGCACCTTTCATTCGAAGGATTAGTAGTGCCTTCTGATGAATTTGTGAAAACCATAAAAGAATTTGACACAGAATTCATCAGATACATGGGTCATGGAATGAAATCAAACAAACTTATCGTTAAAAAATTAGTGAAGGCATTGGCATACAAAGTTCCTGATGAAGACGTACACATCATCCGAGCGTTCGTAATAATAAGAATAATTAATAAGAATAATTATTTAAATTATAAATACGTCTTTAAAAAGAAATCCTCATTTAAAATCACGCATAAACGAAATTCGTGATAAGATAAACCATAAAATAAGAAAAATTGTGACTTAATAAATACTGCTTCGTTACTTATGTATTATTATTATTATTATTATTGTTAGTTTTCAGTGTTCATCGTCGACAACTTATTAAAGGCGATGTTTAATGAAAATATAGTAGCCATTATCAAAAGTCATTACATTACTTTGAACTCGCGCGTTAGCAGAACTCTAGTGACGTCATTTGCGCAACCCACTTTCGAGCAAACCTAGGTAACCTTAGTAATTTAATAACCTTGGCGACCATCGTATTGTCGCGCCATCTGTAGTCTCAGATGTTAACACTGACGCTGCCTGTCGGTAATATAGAACACGTAGTAATTGACTAGATCAAAAGTCATTTTGATGTGATTTGAGCTTTGGTGATTTTCACAAACAGCAATTTTAATGCGCATTTTAACAACTTTCTTGAATTGCATGTATACATTTACATGTCTTTCAAAATTATCGTGTATAATCTTTTAGCAAATTAGTTTTGATTTCGATTTTTCAGTGTGTGTTTAAATTCTCTTTGACTACTATCTGGTGTTTCAGATGTTAACTACTACAATTTTTAATGGTCGCATTTCCCAATGTATTTCTTATGGCCGTTTCCTATCTTGAACTCTCTGATCCCTGATTTTGACTTCTGACTAAACCCCTTATTAATCAAAGTACAGTCGTGTTATACAGAATTTGCACTGTGTAAACTTGTATGTATGTGCATTCATGAAGTTCAAGAAATTGCTGTACATGTTTTGTTACGTATGTATACGGTTTCTGGCAATAATAATATTATTGAACACAAAAATAGAAAAACCAATTGCCGCTCAAAAGCAATAGTATTGTGACAATTGCGGTCCCAGCCCGTCTGATGCGTCAACACCGACGCGCCTTAGACGAGAAGCTTCGACATCACGTCAGCGATGATCCGAGACTTTCTGTCGAACGAGCGAGAATGTTCGCGAGAAACAACCCCGGCATATAAAAATGCACGCAGCCAAACGGGGGACAGTTCGACATTAATTAAGCAAGTGGACAGTTCGAAATTGAAGTCGCGTTATAAATATTCGCTCGGCTGTTAACATAAATTACTTATTAGTTTATAAGTTTATAAATAAATTATTGTTTAAGTTAGTGTTAATTAGTGTTACTTTTTAATAAATTAGATTATTAACTATTTCGTGTTTTGATTAAAATAAAAATAATAGAACCTTTAAAAATCGTTACATTGGTGTCAGGTGCGAGGTTCGTGGAAATAAATAAACAATTAAAATTAAATTAAAATTTAAACAATGGCTTCAAAGAAAGTGCTGTTAAAAGATTTAAAAGTGACCGACTTGAAAGCCGAATTAGAAGAACGCGAATTGGAAATTTCCGGAAAGAAATCGATTTTGCAACAAAGACTTCACCAAGCGCTACTAGAAGCAGGGGAGGATCCAGAAGCTTTTCTTTTTGAAATCTCGGGCGGTCCTGCAGATTTAAGTAAGATATTAGAATTGCAAAATAAATTGATGGAACAATCCGGAAATTTAGAAGCTAAATTAAAGGAACAATCTGGAAATTTAGAAGCTAAATTAAAGGAACAATCTGGAAATTTGGAAGATAAATTAAAGGAGCAATCCAAAAGTTTCAAAGATGAATTGCAAACTAAATTACTGGAACAATCCGGAAATTTGAAAGACGATCTAGATAAGTTAATGGAATATTCTAGAAACACGGAAGAAAATGTGAAAATTTTAGAAGAGACACTTGAAAATAAATTAATACAACAATCGACAAATCTGGAAACTAAACTGCTGGAACAATCTAGAAATTTAGACGAGAAACTTCTAGAACAATCTGGAAATTTCAAAGACGAACTGCAAATTAAATTGCTGGAACAATCTAGAAATTTAGAAGACAAACTTCGAGAACAGTCTGGAAATTTGAAGGATGAATTTCTGGAACAATCAAAAGGGCTCGAAGATAAACTAGTGGTAAAAATATCAGAAGAGACAAGGAATCTGCAGGAAAATGTTGAAGAAATACTATTCCAGCAGGATAACAAAATTAAGAATCTCGAACAAATCATGGCAGGATTGAGAATATCCGGGGAACCGTCATCAGCAGAAGTACCAGAAAACAATGAGGCCCAAACTGTGGTAGGGCCAGCGGAAACTTCGAAATTAAAAATTAAACCACCGACATTCGATGGGAAGTCATCTTGGCCTAACTATTCGTCCGTGCATGAGACAACAGGAGAGACACCAGCGAAAGTGATATTTGGGCGAGAGCCAAGGCTGCCCTGCGACTTGAAGTTCGGCGTGAAGCCCGGTGAGGTCCCTGCCGACGAGAACTACGTTAGCAGCCTACGCAGGAAAATGGACGACATTCACAATCAAGTGCGTCACAATATACAGACGGCCAGCGACCGAATGAAGGAGCATTATGACATCAATGCTCAGAATGGGGGATACCAACCTGGAGCACTGGTTTGGCTTTACAATCCTCAAAGACGTAGAGATCTGTCCCCAAAATTGCAGACATCTTGGGAAGGTCCTTATAGAGTGATGAAACGGATTAACGATGTCATCTACCGCATCAGGAAGGTTCCGCATGGCAAACCCAAAGTTATCTACTTCAACCGAATGGGCTTCAGCACTTCAGCCAAACGGGGGACAGTTCGACATTAATTAAGCAAGTGGACAGTTCGAAATTGAAGTCGCGTTATAAATATTCGCTCGGCTGTTAACATAAATTACTTATTAGTTTATAAGTTTATAAATAAATTATTGTTTAAGTTAGTGTTAATTAGAAAAATAGGAATTATTTTAACAGGAACATATTCAATTACTTTGAACAAAAAATAAAACATATTCATGGATTTATCAGCAAATCAAAACAGAAGAACCGGTCGGAAAGACTAAATAACGTCAATATTGAAAGAAAGAAAAATTATTAATTTTTGTCTCAAGACTTCTTCAGTTTAGGCAAATACATTTGGCGTTTTATGAAAGCTTATTAAAACAGTGTTTCACGAGAGTCTAGATATACTGGGTGTCCCATTTGGAAATTTTGTGAAAAATTATCTTTCGCAAAACTCATAATAACTCACACATAATAACTGATATACCGAAGCTGTTTTGAAATTTCTGTAGAAAGGATATTGTATTGACTACCTGCAAAAATTCAAGACGAGATGTAAACAAAGATATAAACACTCTTATTATGGCAATTAATATCTTACAAACTCTTAAGTAAGACTTCCGAAATTTTTGGTTATCACCTATTCGTTATTTAAAGATTTTTAAAGACATAATTTCTTGTGATATTTTCTTGCTTTAATCATAAAAATGCAAAATTTAATTACGAAACTAATTAAATACTGCGTCATCGTCATTGTTGGAAGTAAATTTCTCTTGCTATTGCTAAATTGTTGTTGTTAGCACAATACGTTTTAAAAATTTACGTCTTTCTTGTATTCACATCATTCATTTTTATATCTAAAAATTTTACTAAAATCAGCTTTTGTGACACACGAAAGAAAACTCCGAAAGTATATTAAAATTTTTTGGTTTTTGTTTTCACTGCATACCATGTTTTTCTTTGCAGTGTTATTTTCAACAATTTCTTGCATTTCCAGCTGTTTCAAATTATTAAATAGGGATATGTGATACGTGGAAAAGCATCAGAAAAAATAGATCTATTCAATGGTATTAAAACCCAATGTAGCGCCCATAAGAAAAAATCAAATTGATGATGGCCAGTACGAGACGAAACGTTTTAAGTAAAATCTAATGATATCTTCGTAAAGAGCTTAGAAAAGTGCCTGTAGAATGTATTAATTTTGTTATGATCCCTATTCCCTACAATAATAACTTCAGGAAAAAATAATAAAGAAAATTACGTTTTCTTGTTTTTTTTTGAAATATTTCAACAACTACACAACGTAGAAGATTTTTCAGAACGGATTATTATTCACCACCAAAATACGCAACTTTGCCCCAATTTAACCGACTTCGTATCTCTTACCTTTTTCGAGATCCCAATGGTGAACCTCGAATTTGTAACAGCCTGTATATATGTGACAGACCGATGCTCCGGAACACGTTAAAGTGGAGTAATATAAGCACGTAAATTTGGGGGTCAAATATTGCGAAATTTTATGCTCATGTATAACCACTAGGAATTAGTTTTTCAAATAAAGAATGTGCGAAGGAGTAAGATACATCATTGCACTACTTACAACTGCTATCGGCATTTAGATGAAGTCACAGAATTCAGAATTATGAGGTATTTAGGAAAGCAGTGTAGTTTACGAAAATGCGCACATTCAAGTAGAGTTTTCAACAAGAGCTCCGCTTGCCTCCGGGTTCTCTTTAACCCTGGTCAATATACGAATGTATAATAATGTATTAATTAGAAAGCTGTAGAAATGACAAAAGAATAACTTTACTATGTAATACTCTCTTAAAAACAAAAAAGAATGCTCATTGCACATTTATAGACTGAAAATTGGACTAAATTTAAGTTTTATTCGCAAACAGAAATGCTCGCAGGTGTCTCCTGAAACCGGGCAAAGATAAGCACTTAAAATCAGACGGAATACTATTAAATATTTGGCGAAGGCTATTTTCACTGACATTTTTGTTGAATAAGTATGGAGAGTTGTTTATACAGGGTGTCTCAAAACCTATGTCTTTAATTAAAACTGTAAGTTCCTCATTATAAAAGAGATTGATTCCCCAAATATTAACGGTATTGCTCAAAAATGAAAAACTGACCTACCACAAGCGCGTGCAGTTCCTTTGTTTTGAAATCTCTGCTTAGTTTATGACTTGTTGAGGCAAGTTCGCTTTCAACAGAAAGCAATAAACTGCAATAAATTTTTTATTTACGTTTGAAAGAACTAGGTCAAGGTCTCAGACGCAGCGCTCGTCATTGGCATTTGTTTTATATCCGTATTTCACCGACAATTACTGGAATAACGAAATGCGTTTTTCGAAATAAAATACATGTATGCGAAATAAAAAAAATGTACAGTACAGCACAAAATGCATATCGAACGTGTTGTCATACCTGTGCATTCATTATATCTTTAGAATTTTACTAAAGTTCACTTCTTGTTCCTGGCGCTGATATTTTTAATTACAATAAATATTCAAAATGTTGTCCTGCGGTATTAACACATAATTCGCCATAACAGAGCACTATGTCTATCAATTCCTCATTGGAATACACATGAGCCATATTTATTAGTTATTTACACTTAAATTAAGTTATGTACACAGATATTAAACTAACACAAAACAAACTACACACTACGTAAATTTGATAAATTATTTCATTCTAACCCAGTCCCTAATGTAAGCATCTCTGAAGTTATGACAGCATGATAATAAAAACAAACAATAAAAGAATGAAAGAACGAATTTTATTTTATGATTTAATAAATCGTCAAGACGAATGTAGGTAAACGTTTCTGAAAATTCAGAATTATTTTAAACCAGAATCAAATTTTCATCACGAAAACTAATTAAGCCACTCGTTTCTTGGATTTAATTAATATTCATCAACATTTTTAGTAGACATTTATTTTCGTATTATTACTGAACATAAACACAGATCGATGTACTGTCATGAAAATGAAACAAATAAAATTGAAATGCATTATTGTGCTACGAATTCAATTTGCTTTTAAATTATACTTTAAACAAATAAGCATAAATAAATAGTAATAAGTAATTGCAATAAGGAACGCCGCGAGAAGACGTTTTTATTTAGAATCCCGACGAAAATTTTTTGCGACGGACAAACATGACCTAGCCCAACAAATACGTCTCGGTATTTATTCGTTTATGGTCACATAAAACACCAATTCTGCGCAGCTGAGACATTTAAATCCATTTAAATTGTCAACCAGCGTTACTCAAACAATTTCTTTGAAAATGAAAACTGATTTTTCCCGGAGTTAGTATTTACTTTATCCCTATTGTTGTATAACAAATTTTGCTTCTTTTTTTGACTACTATCTGTGGTTTCAATTAAAGACAGAGGTTTAGAGACACGCAGTATGTCCAAAATCAGCTTCCATCAGTTGTTTTATATCATAAATTTCTACAGGTAAAATAACTTTGTATTTTCGGAATATTGCAACAGTGCATTTGAGGAGGTGAGGTGGATCATATAATGTATAAATTTTCCTGTCATTCACTTTGATATAGGGTTGCTGCTCACAGGAGCCCATATCCTTTAATGCTTTTACGTTAGCTGTACCCATATCACACACAGTTCCCACTACATTTACCTTCGCTACTTCTTGACAGACAGTCACCACCTTTTGTATACATTTCTGCAATTGGTCACACCGGCAACCGTTTTGAGAAAAGTAGTACGCCACTGGTTGTTTCCATCTTTTTGGTCCTAACCCCACGCACATAAAAACTAAAGCTCTGTTTGCTACCTGAGAATTAATTGTAATGTCATCTCCAAATTCTTCAAATCCTAGAATCCTATCTTCTCTTTTGTCATACTCCAAATTTTCTTTAATATCTATTTCATCAAACAGTAAAATGCAAAATCTGTCCTTTTCAATAGTTAGACAGGCATTAATATGTTTAAACTGATGTTCATTGATGCCAGACACAAAAGGAACCTTTTGCAGTAGAGAAAGCAGATACATATAATGTATAAATTTTCCTGTCATTCACTTTGATATAGGGTTGCTGCTCACAGGAGCCCATATCCTTTAATGCTTTTACGTTAGCTGTACCCATATCACACACAGTTCCCACTACATTTACCTTCGCTACTTCTTGACAGGCAGTTACCACCTTTTGTATACATTTCGTTTTATTTATACAAATCGTTTTATTGTCGTTAAACTAGCTCCTGAATCTGCCAACAGGGATGCTGCCGATCTTCGGAAGCAATGACCAGTAAATAGCTTAGGTTCTGGTAGTTTCAGAACCTCAGCAATTTCACAAGGCATCTTACCAAATGTATGCCGACTGGCTGAATGGTGCATTTATTGTTGCAATATTTCAAGAAAAAGCGACGATGAGTGACATTAGGTGGGCGTAATGTAGCGTATTTACGACAATAAGTAACATAACTGCCCACAATACAAAAACTACGATTAACATTGGTTTTAGTGTCTGGAATACGAACTAATAATGAGTCTTCTAATTCTTCTATATCATCCACTGTCAGTTTACACAACTTTTCGCGACGTAGGCCGCCAAATGAGCCAAAAATGGTAGTAATTTTCACCATCAGATATTTGGCATCTGGTAATTCATTCAAAAATCTGTCGATGTGCTCCCTTTTTAACACTTTGGTCTTCTTTGCACAGTATCCTACATTTTTCCGTTTTAGAAATGCTATTACTTTATGATACTTTCCTATATCCACTTCCTTTTTGATGCGTAGACTTGCTTTTATCATCGAAAAATTCGACCACAAAGTAGATGACTTCCAAACTTGTGATTTTTCTTCAAAGAAATACATTTTCGCCGAATTTGCCTTCCACTTTCTTGAGTTTGCACCATTGCAAGAACCTGTTGTAGGCGATGTCGTAATGTTGTCGGGATTTTGAGGGCAGCAGATCTAAAGTTGCTCTATTTGCCGCTTCTTCAATATCTGCGGAAAATCCGTTGTCGACATCGGCATCATTAACGTCGTTTTCTTCGCATTCCATGTTTATGAATGCAATAATGTGGAACTTAAAGTGTTTTACGAAACGTAATGAAAACTTTTTTTGACGTTTCTAATAAACAAAGTTCAAATGTCATTACATTAAACTGACTAACTACCTGATTTTTGCCGCAGAAATTAAAATAAATATCAAAAGTACGACTACGTTTTTTAATGCGATGCAAACCAGTTGTATAAAAAAATATTTATGTACCTGACATATTAACTTTAAAGGTATTATGAGTTGATATACTTGGAACACTTTCATCTCCATATGAATTATCACCTGCAACAAATACTTTCTAGTAAACTTACCGATTCGGAACCTGACCTTGCAAACAAGTGAAATTAATATTATCTTTAAATAAATAAAAAAAACTAATGGTTGGTTTCATAAAGCTTCGTTAAATTTAATAAATCGTTAAAAACAATTGTTGCTATGCTTTTAACACAGGTATCCAGGAAGTTAATCATGGGTTAAAGTTAATCAGCTTTTGTGAAACCGGCCCTAGTGCCTGATTGCACCGTATTTTTAATCATTGATTAAATTTAAGACGTGTTTAGAATGTGACAATCGTGAATACATGACAGCATAATGTCAATCGCTATCTAATTAACACTTATGCCTGATTGCACCGCATTTTTAATCATTGATTAAATTTAAGACGTGTTTAGAATGTGACAATCGTGAATACATAACAGCATAATGTCAATCGCCATCTAATTGACACTTAAACTTCAACTTAAGTGTCAGTTAGAATGCGTCTGACATTATTCTGGATCTACGTTAAATATCACTTTCTAAACACGTCTTAAATTTAATCAATGATTAAAAATGCGGTGCAATTGGGCATAAAACTTCAACTTAAGTGTCAGTTAAAATGCGTCTGACATTATGCTGGATCTACATTAAATATCACATTCTAAACACGACTTAAATTTAATCAATGATTAAAAATGCGGTGCAATTGAGCATAAGTGTACCTACGTCTCTTTTTTTATTATATACCACAGCTTTACACATTGTATTGCTAACTCATTGTTTGGATAGGCATATAATAAAAAAATAATGACGTTCATATAATTTAACAGTTAATTAGATTAATCTATAACAAGCACAATACACTAAAATTGGTCCAAAATACCAATAATGTTAATGTTACATACGTAGGAAATTGAATTTTATAATTAACCAATGAATATGCACATTACATGCACGTAAAGCAATCAATTGCGTAAAAGGTCAGATTCCGAAACAGTTTAGCCACTTTCTTTTGAGAATTATTGCGACATTCGTACAGAATCCTTAATTAAAGTGTCACACAGTATGCTTACTTCTTCCTGGAGTTTTATTAAATGGTATTGGAACAGCATCCCTTTTCAATTTCCATTTGTCTTGACATTGCGGAACATAAGCATTACTTAAAAAATGGTGACAGCATATTCTTGCATTTGTAATTTTTATGGTTTGAGCTGCAAAGCCTAACGCCTGAAGCCATACCTGGCATCTAATCACAAAATAAAGAAATGACAAAGTGAACAGTATGTTATCACAACAACTGAAGTACTATCGATATCATAAAAAACTAGGACAACTTTTCAATCCAGTAGCCATGCATTTCCATTATTTTATTATCTTGAATCTTACTTTGCTGTCAAGTGAGTAACTGTGTTTTTGTTAACGCTGAAATTCTGAGCAATTTGTCTAACTATGACACCCTTTTCTATGCAAACAGCTATCCTAGCTTTTAAAACAATATTTACTGTAGAAATGATTGACAATTTCAAATAATTTTAAAGTTGTGGTCGGTAGCAGTTTTACACAGCTTAAAAAATCTTGTCCTACATACAGTGACTCACAGCTTAAATGATGCAGTTGTGTTTAAAATGACTAAAGTGCTAAAATGGAATACACATTTATTTTAATCGAACTTGAAATGCTTAAAAGAAATTAATAAGAACTCACTGAAAATTCTGTACTTTATTTTAACAAAAAGGTAATATAATATAATAACACTAAACATTAAAATAAAATTATGCGCGAAATTCATGTCACAGCTTAAATGATGCATAGCTTAAAAGTACCAAAATTAAGAACACAAAAAAAGCATATGAGTTTAATGAACGATATTTAGTATTTTGTTGGTCCTTCTGCATTATCAATAACATTTTGTAGCCATCTTGGTATTGATTCGATTAATTTCCTGGTCTACTCCGGGGAAATAGTATTCGATTCCACCATTATTTTGCTTTTAAATCATTTTTGTTGGATACATACGCAGTTTTTACTTAATTTTTTTAATTTTAACCATAAATTTTCAATGACATTATGATCGGGTGACTGAGGTGGTATTTAACAACTCGTGGATAATTACAAAGTAACCATCCACAGACTCGATATGATGTGTGCTTTGGATATTGTTATGATAAAAGTGGTAGTTGTCATTTACCTTATACCAATTTTTTTTGTGTACTACTTGTTATATGCAGCCTTAAAATGTCCAATTATAAGTATTGATTCATGTTTCCTTCAATGAAATGTATGTTACTCACTCCAACAAATGACATGTAACTCCATAACAGGACGCTATCTCCACCTTACTTTAGTGTGACTGTAATTTTCTTTAATTTCAGTTCTTCCTTTGGTTTTCTCCACACTGAAGTCTGTCCGTCGGACTCAAAAATGGACTTTTGTCTCATCCGCAAATATGACTGAATTTCAGAACTCCATATTTTTATTAGGATGCTCCCGGACAATCTGTAATCTTAAAAGTTTCTTTTTTCGGCTAACAAACGACTTATTTCTTGCGGTTCGGTTATATAAACTGTTCTTTCACAATATGGGCCACATAGTTTCCGGATTACATCGTTTTCCAAATTTTTTCACTTCAACTGTTAGTTTAGGTACGCTTTTTTTGGGATTATTCGTCATTTCTCAACAATCTGTCGTTGTTTATGTTAGCTAAAAATTTTATTTGGAGCCACTCTTGATTTATTTACGACTCAATTTTCCTTACTGTATGTCAATAATATGTTGCACATTTGATGAGCATTTATTTACCATTTTGGCTATGTTTCTTTGGCTATATCCAAAACAATATAGGAATGGAATACGCTTTCTCCGGAGAATACCAAGAAATTAGTCGAATCAATACCACGACGGCTACAAAATGTTATTGATAATGCAGGAGAACCAACAACATATTAAATATCATTTATTAAATCCATAGGTATTTTTAGTGTTCTTAATTTTGGTTCCTTTAAGCTATGCATCATTTAAGCTGTGACATGAAATTCCCGCATAATTTGATATTAATGTATAGTGTTATTATACTATATTACCTTTTTGTTAAAATAAGGTACTACATTTTCAATGAGTTCTTATTAATTTCTTTTAACCATCTCAGGTTCAATTAAAATAAATGTATATGTCATTTTTGGCACTTTAGTCATTTTAAACACAACTGCATCATTTAAGCTGTGAGTCACTGTAGTTTTTTATGACAGCAATAGTACATTTTTGGAAATAGGTAAAATTTTTCCGCCTCTTCTTCGTTGCACCCACAGACCAAACAGATATACATTTCTGTTGATATATCTGCATTCGATTCACCGATTTAAATAGGTTCAAAAAGAATTTACTCGTTCGATTAGTGCAGGTTTCACTGATAAAATCGAATGCACCTTGTCGATTGTTGTTGCTAGTCTTTCTAGTAAAGTAGTCATATTGTCTATAAATATATCAAAATTACCTGATGGGGAGTGATATACAGTGACTATAACCAGATTGAGATTGTCTAAATGCGCACAGTTCGATTAGTGCAGGTTTCACTGATAAAGTCGAATGCACCTTGTCGAATGTCACTTGTTGTAAGAATGTAAAACCTGCCAAAACTAAATTTCCTAGGACTTTCTGTATTGCCAACCGCAAAGTACCAACATTAAAGTTGAAGCGATCGCGGTGCCTCCTACATTTGGTTAGCCTTGAGATAGCAAATTCCTAACTGTATGTGAGAGAAAAAGACGAAACTAAATGTTAAAAACGAATAAATTTTCTGGTCTAGTTACACCTCTCAGACTTTCTCTCTCATGGAATGCTATATTTTTTATCACGTTTTTGAATTCTACATGTAAAAATATGTTAAATTGCAATACATTTCCCTATCTCTAAAATACATCATTTTTGAAATATTTTGAATTTTCTTAAAAATCTAGATTCTGCAATCTGATTTTCAAGAAATTATAACACAGCTATGATTGAAGCAATTTTATTTGTAATAGCTGATAGTGTAGTTGAAGCTTTAAGGTTCTTAAAAATTGCATGAGCATAATCTATTAATAAAAGTAGGGAAATATTGCCGTGTTTCTTAATAATTTCTTAATTATATTTAGAGAAAACAGGGATTAACGGCTTCAAAATGTATTAATTTTATTATTATTACTTATTACTTATTATAGTAAGTAACCGATATGAAGTTAGCAATAGAATTCCAACAATAAAAATCGTAAACTTTATCACCGAACAACATAGACGTAAATCGTACCTAGGCATTATTTCATAAATTCCAGCATTTATTCCTTAATACTAACACAGAAGTAGAGCCTCTTTTCCCAGAATTACTTAAAATAAATATAGAATTTATTTAGTTCGTCATAAACTTAGTATAAAGAAACAGCGTTCTGACAATAAAAGGGTTATTACTGAGTAGTTAACATGAAAATTCTTGGAAAATTTCTTCAGGACATTAATTCCCAAAGGTTTTTATGCAACATATAAAAAAAAATTGCGATGTAACCCCACCTACTTTATTTTTTAAAAAATTTCAAACTTTCGCGTGCGTATATTTCACAACGTTCTGTCAAAAATAGTTTATTTCGGGGTAGTTGACATGAAAATCTTTGGAAAATTTCTTTAGGACGTTAATTCCCAAAGACTTTTACGCAACATATAAAAAAATTGCGGTATAACTCCCCCTAGTTTATTTATTTTTTTAATCTCAAACTTTCGCGTCGATATATTTCACAGCGTTCTGTCAATAAAAGTTTATTTCGGGGTAGTTGACATGAACATTTTTGGAAAATTTCTTCAGGACGTTAATTCCCAAAGGTTTTTACGCAACATATAACAAATTGCGGTGTAACCCTCCTAGTTTATTTTTTAAAAAATCTCAAATTTTCACTTCGGTATATTTCACAGCGTTCTGCCAATAAAAGTTTATTTCGGGGTAGATGACATGAAAATTTTTGGAAAATTTCTTCAGGGCGTTAATTCCCAAAGGTTTTTACGCAACATATAAAAAGATTGCGATGTAAGCCCACCTACTTTATTTTTTAAAAAATCTCAAACTTTCGCGTGCGAATATTTCACAGCGTTCTGTCAATAAAAGTGTATTTCGGGGTAGTTGACATGAACATTTTTGGAAAATTTCTTCAGGAAATAATTCCCAAAGGTTTTTACGCAACATATAAAAAGATTGCGATGGAACCCCACCTACTTTATTTTTTAAAAAATCTCAAACTTTCGCGTGCGTATATTTTACAGCGTTCTGTCAATAAAAGTACAGTGTACATTAATGATTGAAAGGCGTTTGAATTTGGCGCGTTGTCGAATTAGTAATTTTCGTATTGCAAGATTGGTATTCATACTGGATATGATGACTTGATGTTGAATTTCGTCAGTAGCGTGCGTGTGGTGTATTGTTTACATTTTGATTTCCTTAAGTTATTATTATTGAGTTAGTATTAAATTATTGGCAGTGGCTCCGTAGCCGATATCGGCGTTTTAGCAGCTTAGGCTCCGTAACCGAAGTCGGCCATTTAGCTTAAGAGATTTGGTGGCCGACATAAGATTCATAGTTATGAATGATGTGCGAACGTAAAGGCCCGGTTTTTCGATTACAGTTTAACTTTAATCTTCAGTTTATTCCTAAAGGAAAATTAGAGATCTGAAGAGTAAAGTTAAACTCCTTCATGTTCAAAATACTGGGCTTTAACGAAAGCATTGGTAAAATTGTACTTTTATACAACCTACTTAGACTGAAAACTTGTCTTGGCAAACTTTATGGGACGCTTATAAATCAAATAAAATCAAATTTATTGGTGTTAACACATTTGTTCACAATGTTTACACAAGTCACTAACGATTAAGAGTTGTACTTAATTAAAAATCCGTAAAGTTATTGTTCGTAATATCTACAACACTATAAAAGGCCTTTTGTAGAAAGTAATCTTTAACACGTTTTTTGAAAACATTAAATGGTAATTCTTTTATTGCCATTGGCAATCGATTGAAAACCTTAGGGCCATAGGAGTTTATGCCGGAGCAAGTTTTATTAATTCTATGTTGTTCAATACATAAATTAGATTTATTTCTAGTGTCATGGTTATGTTTATTTTCATGCGTTGTGTAATTCGCGACTCTAAGTTTAACGTATAACAAGCATTGCCAAATATAAAGAGAAGGTAGCGTTAGGATGCGCAAACGAGTTTTTACAATCCTCCCTGTACGAAAGGCCTGCTACAATTCTAACAGCTCGCCTCTGTAACGCAAAAACTCTCTGGGCCGAAGATGCATGCCCCCACACAAGTAAGGCATAAGATAATCTGGATTGAATTAATCCGTGGTAAATGGTTAAGAGTATGTTTTCCGAGACCACGTTGGAGAGGTTTCGTGACAGATATGTATTTGCTGCCATTTTAGTCGCTACATGATTTGTATGATTGTCCCACATTAATTTCGGATCAAGATACACCCCTAGAAATTTCACATTTTCGGTATTTGAAGAAATTTCACTGTCCATCTTTTTCAATGTAAATAGCATTTCTTCCGTTTTGCTTGCATTTAGTTTTAATTTATTGGAAATGAACCACTCCTCCAGTTCAATTTTAGCGGATTTCATTTTAGTGTTCAATTCTTCTAGGTTTGCACCAAAGTTTATTAACGAAGTATCGTCAGCGAAAAAGATTATGCCAGTCTCTGGAACTGCACGTGGAAGATCATTAATGTACAGTAAAAATAAGACAGGCCCTAACACTGAGCCTTGGGGAACACCGTGCAGAATTTCACTAAAGCTCGATTTAATATTATCCAAAATTACCTGCTGACTTCTTCCTCGCAAGTAAGAGTTAAGTAGATGCATAGCATTCTCAGAAAAGCCGTAAAATTTCAGTTTTTGAACAAGGTCAAATGAGACACACTCGAAAGCTCGTGCGAGGTCACAAAAAACTGCAGATGTGTAGCCACGTTCCTTGAAAGCGATATTTATAGACGAGACCAAATGATTAATCGCATCAGTGGTAGATAGGGATTTTCGGAATCCGTACTGGGAAGAAGTTAGAATATTTTGGCTTTCCAGATGGTCACAAATTCTTTTCTTCATTGCTTTTTCTAATATTTTGGCCCAATACGGAACAATGGAAATCGGCCGGAAGTTATTTGGTTCATCCATAGGTCCCTTTTTATGAATAGGAATTACTCGACTGATTTTCAAGACTGCAGGGAAAACATTATCCTTTAAGCAGCAATTATACAATTTAGTTAAAGGGATAACCACGTAGTGAGCGATGGCCTTTATTATTTTGGTGTTTAGCCCATAAATATCTTTGGTATTGCTATTTTTCAGATTAAAAATTAAATCTCTGGTCTCGTTTATAGTCATCTCCGAAAAATCAAAACTCCACTTGTTTGATTCGCTCCTTCTAAATAGGAGGTATTACATCTATTACTATCTGGCAAGTCTTCAATAATGTTTTTTGCAGCATTGGTGAAATATGTGTTAAAATCATCCGGCTTTAATGTAGTTTCTTGACGTGACGATACTTTATCCTTATGTTCAGAAACAATATCCCATAGTGCTTTAGAGGAACAACTAGCACTTTTGATGAACTCATCATAAGACCTTTTCTTAGCCTCCTTCAGTTGACGGCGGTAAGTATTTCGATATTTTCGCAATACCTCCCCAACATCAAGGCCACGATCAAGCATATCATATAAAAGGGAGATATTATCCCTCATTTGTTTTAAGTCATCGTTAAACCAATTTAAATTGTTTTTTTTTGGCGTTTCGAACAACTTTAGTTTTCTCTGGAAAGACCGTGTTTAGCGCGTCTACGTTAATCTGAATGAATAACTCAAACTTCCTATTTATGTCTATTTCGCTATTATTTATAAAAGACCAATCTACAGTTTGAATGACTTGGTGTAAAGAAAATAATTCTTGTTGCGTTATGGGCCTGACGTTGATACGCCTAGGGGTCGATCTTGGGATGACCGTATTCCACTCAAATATCACGGCCAAGTGGTCGGATAGGGAGGTATTAACAGCGTTATAGTTACTAACAATATTTGTAATTATAACTCGTGTCTAAATAAAAACCTGGTCAAGTAGGCTACATTTAGTAATTCTGCTATGCAAATGCAATGGATAAATTCTCGATCACAACCCACTTGACCAGATTTTTATTTAGACGCTCGTTATTATCAAGGCAATGATTTGCCTTAGTGTTTTCAACAATTGTACTATGAAGGCCATATGAGGCCAGCAAGTCAGAAAAAATCAAAGTTTTCGGTTCCCGAGTATTAAACCATAGATTAAAATCGCCATTTATAATGATCGATTTTTTCTCCCTAGCTAGTCTTTCTAGTAAAGTAGTCATATTGTCTATAAATATATCAAAATTACCTGATGGGGAGTGATATACAGTGACTATAACCAGATTGAGATTGTCTAAATACACAGCGCACAGTTCACAATGAAGTTCAATGGACAGCGCTCGAATATCAGCACGAGATGAGATCTTCATGCACAAGCCATTTTTCGCCAAAATAGCGACACCACCATGAGAGAACGTCGTCCTAGCGAAACTATCCAATACAGTATAGTTATTTAACGCTAAAGAGTCAATTTCTTCCTCAACCATCCAATGCTCACTAAAGCAGATGATGTCATATTTTGGATCATCCAGCAGCGCTCCAAATTCTAGCACCTTATTTCTCAGACATTGGCAATTCCAATGAAAAATTGATAGTTGGTGGTCAGTGTTGCTGTTATGGGTAATTTTTTTGGTGTTGACTTCATAGAATGAACCATCACTGCCGGAACCTATGATTATACTTGGGTTTTCTTCACGCGACCCGTCCGAAAATTTGGGAAGAAGAATCTTCTGACAGTAATTCCAATTGGCCAGAAATTGGGATCCATTACTGTATCCTGGATTTGATGATCCAAACCAGTTTTATAGGCCTGATTTATACCCTTGGTCTGGAGTTGCTCAATGTCAAGTATTTTTATATTGGGACATTTCTTCCTTATGTAGTTTGCGACATCATCTTTCGTAGTATCGTTACAGACTCTACCAATATGTAGCCAAATGCGTTTCTGAGCTGCTGTAAAACCGTTCGCCGTATTGGTTTCAGTACCAACAAGTAATTTGGCTTCATCAGGGAGACGGTTTCTTTTTTTGTGGCTTTTGGTTTTTAAAGTATTCGCATAAGTGGTCTGTTTGGGCTCCTTATCAGTGTTGCATGTAAGTACTTCATTAACCGCCTTATTAATTTGTGATAGAGTTATTGGGCGAGTTGCCTCAGTACTAATCTCCGCAGTATGCAACACTTTTGTTTCGTTAACGGTTTCCAAAGGGATTTGACTTGTTTGTGGTATGAGAAGTTGATTATGAGTACCAACTTTAATATTATTTTCGTTAATCAATTCAAGCAGTTTAACTTTATCCTGTAGTAAATTTATTTTATCTCTCAGTTCAACGATTAATAAATTCTTGGCATTAATTATATTCCTGAGGTATGAACCCTCCGTCAGCGTGTCTGGGAAATCATTTTGAAGAACCGTTCGGTTAAGCAAATATTCACCTTCCAGTTGGTCACTAGTTTCCTCCACAGGTTTGCAGCAGACAATTTTGTTATCGTCTATGAATTGTACATTTTTAATATATTTAATGCAACTCGGATGATTTAAAGAGTTGCAAATTATACACATTAAGCCAGTCACAGGCAAGTTTTTACATCGCTTACACGGTTTTATCTCGTGAGCGTCGGTGATTTTTGCAGTATCGCTCATTACCAAAGGACGGACATTTGTATGACTGTTCACGGTCACTTCGCCTCGAGGACTCAACGCGCACGTAAAGTAGCAAGTCCATGAGCGTCGGGCAGAAGCCGGGTCAATATATTAATATATTACTTTCAAAAAAGTGATTAATATGCTATACTAAACATAAAGTTATAATCCTTAAATTATAATTTCTTATTTTGAAAGGATTACTATATTTATTTAGAATTTAAACTGTAGTGATGCGAACACCAAATTTTACGCTCGGGATATTAAGACGACCAGTTACCGCGCAGGGCGTGCCGCTTATGCGAACGACATTGAATTCCATCATTCCGTCCGTTGTCTGCTCATTACAAACGTTTCCAATAACTTAACTTAAAATAAATAAATGTCCTGTTTAAAAATAACCCAGCGAAATGTAACACTCACAGTCAAGTACGAGATCAGCTTTTTTCGACCGTCAAGTTTTTATTTTTGTTTTGTAGCCGTTCGCATCGGACAATGCATGTTTGCCGGTCGCGATGATGAAAAACCAAAAACTTAAAAACACTAGTTCGTTAACCAGGTTGATCAAGTTACACTTCCGATTACACAAATTACATATAAATTAGAAATTCCAAGGAAACACTAATTGATAACGACAACGAACATCTAAGCGCGGTGACCAGAGCTGAACTGTAAATGTTGTAAAAAGTGAACTATAAATTTATACATACGATTGGACCGGTGAAGTTGTAATAAACAAAACGTTGCCATATGGAGAAGATGCTTAAAAGTGTAAATAAATAAATTTATTATTAATTTATAATTGATAATTACAAATGTAATTATTTTCTTGCTTCACGCTTATTTTTTTTGGTAAACCTATAACTGTTTGTGTAATGCCCCTTGGACGCCCACGTCTTTTCATTATAATCGGCATTTTAATTCGTTGAATTTTGTCTTGGTTTTGAGACACACTCTCAGTGACATCGTTCTTTAATGTAGTCAAAAAAACTTCTTCGGGCGAAGTGATATCCGAAACATTATTAACGCCGCTTCTCTCGTTGTAACTTCGATCTTGTTCTTCAGATCGATCTTCATTTGTCATTTCTAAAAATTGTTCTTTCTGATACTTTTTTAGAACGTTAACATTTGCATTATAACATGAAATGTCCAGATTTACTACTTCTTCTTCATTCAGAATTTCTACTAACAAAACTTCTTTTCCTTGTTCCCAATAATCTGTCAAATTTTTTATAAACTGAATTTTCTTTTCGAAACTTTCATTACATTCTTCCGAAATTACTTGCGATATTACATTAAATAAATTCATGACAAGTCTGTACTTTTGGTGTTGACTTAAAGGCGCTCGTCTTTCAGCAACTGCAGCTACATCAACATCACTGTGAGAACTATGTACATGCAAATCTTCATTAGTTCTGACAAAAGAACTATGCTTGAAAAAATATTCTTTTGACCATCTTTCCCCAAAAAGGGTCTTATCGAATAGTTGCAGCCCAACTGATTTTCTTAATGCTAAAATATGTGAACAAGGTAGTAACATCCTCCTTTTGAACTTACATTCACAGTCAGTAACTGTAACATGAAGGGCTTCTGTTTGAACCGTATTTGTTACAGATTTTTTATATTGCTTTTGAATAAATTTATAAGCATATGGTGTCAGTATGTTCTTATACTCTTCCAAACATACTTCCGCCTCTTGAGTATCTTTTTTTTGTAAACACTGAAATACATCAAAATCTTGTTTATCATTTAAAGAATTGAAGATGCAGAAAAATTTTTCTATAAACTCCATTAATGATGCAAATCTCGGAATTACTGATTTCAGTTTTTGATTTATCGATTCTAAACGGTTATTAGTAGTATTATTAAATGAACACTCCGTTTTACTTAGTGCAGGAATCCATTCGTGATGTATTGAGTGCCAGTTTTTTTTCATAGTAATCTCCAACCGGCTTTGGTAAAATCTGCATCATATTCGCAAATAACGAATCATAATGATTTTCGTCTTTGCGGTATAATAATTTCTGTATGTATTCTAGAGCTGTATTCTTCTCTTTCAAAGAAATATCCAGTTTTTGAACGCTTATTTCTCTCTGAAACGTCCTTAGAGAATGAAATTTACAAATCAACATGCATATGTCAGGGAAACATTTTTTGAAGACATTTCTTTCTTTTATATCTTTATCGCTCATTACTGTTCTTAGATTAATCCAACTGGGGTTGTTGCTTTTAAAATTTTCACACATCCATTCTAAACTAGGTGCATCTTCATATACTAAAATTGTTACACATACTATCTCACTACCGCCATTTGAATTTTCTACCAAAAATAAATAAATGGGAGTTCTTAGTGCAAGAAGTTTAAAAGTAGCGTCAACGCACATAAATTCTGGATATGCAAGAGCAGATGCTTTCATTGCTTCGGTCTGGAACAGCAAACCTCTAAACTCCTCGTTGTCTTCTAAAATAAAAGATTCAGCACTTAAAAAAATATTGTTTTAACTTAGAGAAAAAAATTTGTAGATAACATACCATATTTAATCTTCAATAATTTAATGCATTTAGATAAGTCAGCGTCTTCAGCGTTTGGTTTTAAAGTTTTTGCTAGGTTATGAAGATCTTTCAAAACAATTTTCTTTTCAGTTTTTTGTTCAATGAAACTCTTCACAAGTTTTTTATTTCCACTTACTTTGAGCATATTAGTAGCCTCAACTAATATTTCTCCTTTTAATTGCCGTTCGCTTGAGTAATATTTGAAAAGTTCCTAAAAAGTTCTCATTTAAACAATAAACAGAGCAAAATACATTTCCTGTACTAATTAGGATACCCGGAAAACGAAACTTTGAATTATGTACTAATTAGGATACCCGGAAAACAAAACTTTAAATTACTACTCGCTTATGCGATGGCGAATTGTTTATCTGTGAATATTTATAAAATTTTGAATTCGTGCTTTAAAGTTGTATTAAACAACATTGCAATGAGCAATGCCTCTGCCTATGCTACATCACCTTATGCTTTATATACGATTTTTCATGGACAGCCTCTATATTAAGGAAAACTTAAATCCAAAAATATTAACAATCTGCGTCAATTTTCTCCAAAGAAACTACAATTCAATTGGAAACGTTGCAAAATATTCAAATTTGCACAATACAAATGTTTGTAGTTTTAGAGAAAAATAGGATAATTATTTGTTTGAGAGCCACTGGAATTATTCAATTTTGTTGCAATTTCTCTGGAAAACGTTCACGATACAATTCTCGAGCTAATTTAGTATTACCTCTCCATAATTTAATACCGGCATTTTTTATGTTGCTAAAATCCGTTATTTTAAAATTTTTTACGAAAAGTTCAATCAAATTTAATGTCAACAAATTGATAATAAACATTGCTAGAACCACCGTATTTTGAATTTTGTAGTTATTCATATTTTCAAAAATATTGGTGGTTCTAAAACTCCTTGTAAAATTATTTAAAATGCATTTTCCCTAAACCTATTAACTTTTGTATAAGGCATAATTGACCGAATCATATTTATTTGTCGCTATTACCAGTGCAAATATTTGCGAGATTGTGGAATACACCTAGTATATAATATGCAACAAAAATAAAGACATTATACAATAATTACGTACCTTTGAAGTTTCGTGATTTCAATCATTTTTGTGATTCTTAATTTATTTTTGCCAAACCAAATCTCAATAAACGCTGGGCAATTTACAAGACTGTGCGACCTTAAATCGCAATAAATAGCAATTGATATAGGTACTTGTCTGTAGATTCTCCCTGGCAAGCAGGTGATTCAGAATTGTCTCTCGATATCTTCAGGGTGAGTACAACATCAAAAAATAAGGTCACCTTTTTATATATTTTTTTTTCCAAAAGCCAGTAATAAGGGAGTTATAATCCTCTAAAAGAGGGATTAAACATATAGTTCTTTTGGCATCACCTTATAAAAAAATAGTGTTAAAATAATGAAAAGTCACTCCCTAAAATTACCCTTTAAAAAGGAGGGAAAATCTAACAAATACGTTGTAAATGCGCAGTTAGGTGCTTTATACCTGAGTTTAAAGTATTAGTTTAATAACTTAAAGGATCAATACAAAAACAATATTTCCACCATTCTTTCAGGGCTTATAACTCCCTTATTACTCACTTTTGGTAAAAATTATCTAAAAAGGTGTCCTTATTCTTTGATGTTCTATTCACCCTGAAGATATCGGGAGACAATTCTGAATCACCGTGTATAAATTCTTTCAGACGAGATCGTGTTTTCAAGAAGTAAGATACGATACGAAGGTTTGCACCATGGTACAAATAAATGAAATGCTTCCTGCAAAAAGAGTCCTCAGCGCCATTTAACTTTTCTGATTTATATTGTTGAAACATTGAAATCTAGAACCAAAAACAATGGCGTTTTTGATATATGCTATTTTGATGAACATTAAGAAAAAAATCATCGAAAAATCTCATTTCAAAATGAAAAAAGTAAAATAAAAAATAAATTTGCCATTCTTTTAGATTTGTTTCATATTGTATCTGGATTCTCTTTCAGCCACACTTCCAAAAACATCCGGAATATTGTTGCATTGTTGCATCATTGTGCAAACTCTCATATCTTTTCTGTTTCTTGTAAACAGGATCTCGTCCAAAAAAAATTATGTAGGCCTACTTGCTAGAGACAATTTGTACAGTGGTGGCCATTAGATTCGTATGCTAACTTCGCCCTTTCTGACCTGCAATCGAAACGACTATCTTCCTCTATCGTACGGTTATCGTCTCCCCACTATTGCCACACATATTGCCGCTAAGGGTTACATATCCTTCGAGTCGCCACCAGTGTACATACATGCCGTAAACCGTAAATTATTTAAAATTATACCTAGTATTTGCTCGTTGTCCTGTCGACCTACTTTGGAATTTTCTTCCCCCTTGTTTACAACAAAATTTTATATGTTTATAAACACAAAAACTATTATCACTACACTTGTCAAGTTTTCTTTGCGTCTCTTTTATAGAACTTTATAAAATTTGTTTGCTCATATTCTGCAATTGCCTTACTTAGTTCAGTGTATGATAGAAATTCTTTGCCAATTTCCATATTGATAAATTTTAACGAGCGTTCAACATTACCTAACATTAACAGAAAGTACTAAAGAAATAGCATAGGCTCACTAATTTTTTGACATACAATATGTATGTCGGCTTCCTAGTCTAACACGCTAAATGGCCGACTTCGGTTACGGAGCCTAAGCTGCTAAAACGCCGATATTGGCCACGGAGCCACTGCCTAAATTATTTCCACTTTTGCTGTCAGACATTTTTCATTGGTAAGTACAGCCGTATAACAGGATATAAAAGTACACACAAACGTTTCTAGGTTAGCGATGGTTTTCACGGACCTGCACAATAAATTTATTGTTGAGGCGTATGTTCAGTCGGGGATACGCAATGAACAAGACGTGTGGAATTATTCTTATCAAAGTTGAAGTGGTATTCACATATGATTGTTTTATGCAACACGTCCGCTGTATAATTCAGAGATTTCGTGAAACAAGCAGTGTTTCTAAAGGAAAATCTACAGGCTGGCCCACTGTTCTCACCGAAGAAGTTATCGCAGATATTCATCAAAGAATGAATGTAAGTCCAAAGAAGTCTTTACGGTGTTTATCGGCTCAAACAAATTTATCACTTGGTACATGCCAAAAGGCTTGCAAGAAGGTTCTACATTTACATCCATACAAGATAAGTGTAACTCATGAGTTGCTGCCTCTTGATTTGCCTCGTCGAGTGCAATATTGCCAATGGTTTAATGAGTTTTTAAATAATGACGATATGTTAGACGTAACTTTCTTCAGTGATGAAGCATGGTTTCATCTCAGCGGTTATGTAAATTCGCAAAACCGTAGAATATGGTCTGCAGAAAACCCTCATATTTTTGAACAGACTTCATTACATCCTCAGAAGATCGGTGTGTGGTTGGCAATGTCAAGAAAGAGGATCATTGGACCTATTTTTTTCATCACAATATTAAAGCACTCGCATATCAAGAAGCAATTTTAAATCCTTTCGTTGAAGAACTTCATGACGATGAATTACAACGGGGTTACTTTCAACAGGATGGAGCTACAGCCCATACTTCACTAACAACGTTGAATCATTTGCAACAGTTCTTTGGGGATAGGTTTGGATTCAAATGGGGGACATTTTGAACAGATGTTATAATTTTATTTTATATCTGCTTTACTTTTTATATTCTCCATATCAATGTATGTAATTAATAAACGTAAAATAATTTCTAATCACTAATAAGTTGTTTTAACAATATATAATTTTATGTGTCGCCCATGGTAAAACAAAATAGTATGCAGTACCAACTTTTACAAATAATCTAATGGGCGGGAAATTCAAACACCTTTCAATCATTAATGTACACTCTGTATATTTCCGGGTAGTTGACATGAAAATTTTTGGAAAATTTCTTCAGGACGTTAATTCCCAAAGATTTTTACGCAACATATGAAAAAATTGCGATGTAACCCCCCTAGTTTATCTTTTTTTAAATCTCAAACTTTCGCGTCGGTATATTTCACAGCGTTCTATCAATAAAAATTTATTTCGGGGTAGTTGACATGAACATTTTTGGAAAATTTCTTCAGGACGTTAATTCCCAAAGGTTTTTACGCAACATTTAAAAAAATTGCGGTGTAACCCCCCCTAGTTTATTTTTTTTTAATCTCAAACTTTCGCGTCGGTTACACTGTCCTGATGAAGTCTAATAAGACCGAAACGTACGTCGACAGTTACTTTTCATTGCCAGCTAAGCCGTTATTTACTTCTTTTATTGTTTTTTTTCCTGGCATTAACCTTTCCGTTATTATATTATATCCCGGCTTTTCCTTGAAGTAACGCAGGTTGACCTTGTTTGCCTCCGTTGCTATACTGTGATCTTGCCCTCGAAATGCGTGTCTTCTCAGTGGTTGCGGCAAATGTGCATTCGGTCTCCTGGTCTGTTCCTTCATTTGTTGTTTTCTATCTCCAAGTGTCAACATCTTACACCTTGGTTATACTGTCCTGATGAGGTCTAATAAGACCGAAACGTACGTCGACAGTTACTTTTCCTTGCCAGCTAAGCCATTATTTACTTCTTTTATATCCGATATATATCACGATATACCGGGTGTTTGTAGAACGGTAGCCAGTCGATAACTCGATAACAAATAATAAAGATATTTTAGTAAACTTTTTTCGTTTTGTTTGACAGAAGGTAGCCTATATGGCAATATGCATTGTTCTTTTCCTAGGCCTACTGTGATTGAGTTTTTGTACATAACTTTGTTTTTCCAAATGGAACATCCAGTATATTTTGTGATATTTGGAATCTACTCTAAAAACTCTATCCAATAGCAAAGTTTCGACAAAATCAAAGACATGGTTTAATTTTTTCAATAATTTTTTAATTGTGTACAAGTTTGCAGTGAATTGTTTAAAACTGCCAAAAATGCTCTTACATTGATATAATAAATAAAAGGCAGTGGCTAAACGTCCGCCGGCGGAATTGTACGTATAAGCAGAAAATTCCGCCGATCGGCGGAATTTTGCATGTATGAATAAGAAAATCCGCCGAAAATATTATAAATTATACAAATACGGCGGAATTAACTTTATTTTTCGATTATTTCCGCCGTTCGGCGGTTTTTTATTTCATAAGCTCAAATTCCGCCGTAAAAGGTAAACTAAACGTTACCTATCTTTTGTCTTGTTTTAAGATAATGAGTAAAATAATGAGTCAAGCAAAGGATATAAAAGTTGGAAAAGTATCTGAGGAAAGTCTTTTTAATTACTGTGAAAACGAGTATGTTTTGAAACATGTATAATACAACTTTACGGCATTTAAAAATACTTTCTTGTTTACGTATTTAATGTTTTATTGCACTTTGAAAAATAATTACTTAAAAATGTTTTACTCCACAGCCACCCAGGACTACAATAATTGTTGGACACTTGCTAGTTTGCCTAATGATGTAAAGTTGCATTACACACGTTTTAAAATGTTTAAAACGATGTAAAGTTGTAATATACAAGTTTTAAAATAATAATGATAATACAACTTTATATCATTTTAAACATTAAAATGAATCTAATATAACTTTACATCACTGGGTGTACAAGTTACAGCCGCGTCAATTTTTTTAATATTAAAGCATTTGCTGGGTGGTTGTAATTATGAACTGACACTTATGGATGATAATCAGTCATATTTATTATTCTTTGTCATCCGTAAGTATCAGTACATAATTACAGCCACCCAGTAAAAGTTTTAGTGTTAAAAAATTGGTATGTCCACTTTTTTTGGTCACGACTGTATTTACTATTTACTATTCGCTAATAAAATTAAATTTAGGGTAAAATGCGGTATCTTAAGCGCAGGGCTGTACAAAATAATTTAAAATATCGTATTTTTATATCACTAGAGTTGGTCTTTACTATAATACCGAATAATAAAAAATTTAGTAATAAATATCAGGATCTACTAGATTTCACGAGACAGAGATCTTACCGGCATGGGCAATATTTTATTTAACGCAAATTTTCCCCGCCTTGGCTCTAGTTACTCGAATAAGAATTATCATAAATAATGAAAGAAAAAAATCGCAAGAAAATTAACATGTGTCCAACAATTATTGTAGTCCTGGGTGGCTGTAGAATCAAATACCGTGCGGTTTTTTGAAAACAGGCCAGAGTTGGCTTTGGAATCTCCAAACGTATGTCTGAAATAAAATCTCTTTAGACAATTAATATCCAGATTTGTCAAGGAACAAATGTTGAAATATTTTTAAAATTGTGACCAGAATGCTTTCCATGCTTTGCCATACTTTTACGGATGCAATTATGTTCTGCCAGTAAAGGACAACATTTCGAGCATTTATCGTGATGTTTTGACGTTAATATATACATTGTTCGCGACCTATTTAGACTCTAGAGGGCCATGCTTTTTTTTCCGTCAAGTTACGTACATGGATTCTGATAGAACTCAAAATGTGACAAATGTAAAATTCTGACACTTTAACGTCAGTCCCATCGACTATATTGCTTCTTATACTCTACGTTGGCATGAAGAAAGTAAAATAATAGCATTAAAACAAATAAATTACTTGTGACTTTGTAATACTAAGTCAAAATGCTCAAAATCATCAATGTTTTTTGGTATCAGTTTTCAAAAATATAACCATCAAATTAAAATGGAACATATTCACTTGGAGGTACCAACAAAAGTGTCACCCTAACATGGCCTACTCTGAGTCTAAAAAGATCGTGAATGGATTATAGGTAAAAACATTTTGATGTTTGTTTTAAAAGTAATCTTATCTAGGATGTAAGTTTGCACATTTCATAGCCCTCTCTGGCCTGTTTTCAATAAATCGCACGTTATAAATGTCGATTCTTACTTCACATCGTTGAATTGACGTCTCAAATATTGACTGTCAAACAACAAATAAATTCTTGTTTACCTATTTAATGTTTTATTGCAATTTGAAATAACAATTAGTTAAAAAAGTTTGATTCCACAGCCACCCAGAACTACAATAATACGCAAATTCGGTGTCTTCTGTTATGAAGAGGTTGCATCTAAATGGGTTAATTGCTGTGAAAATCTCTTTTAACGCTGTCATATGTAAACTATCTTATTATAAAATATGTATTTTCATTTAATTTTTATTTCTTTTCATTATGTTTCCATATTTTCGGCGGATTCTCACTGTTATGTATCAATATTCCGCCGAACGGCGGAAAATAACTCTTAAAATAATCAGTTCCGCCGGATTTTAATTAAAATTATTTTTTTCGGCGGACAACGTTTCAAAAACTTCGTCAATTCCGCCGTTCGGCGGAATTTGTAATTTATATGTACAATGCCGCCGGCGGACATATAGTCACTGCGTAAATAAAATTAAGTCAATAAAATACTTTACTAAGGAATCATTGCATCTTAAAACATAAAAAAATATAATTCATAAAAAAAACTCTTTTTTTAATGGAAACATATGAGTTTCAGTGCATATTTGGCAAGTGCATAAAATTAGCTTTCCAACGGTATAACACATTTGGTTATTTATTGTACCCTAATTATTTAAATATCAATTAAAAAATTATTAAAAAAATTAAACCATGTCTTTGATTTTGTCGAAACTTTGCTATTGGATAGAGTTTTTAGCGTAGATTCCAAATATCATAAAATATACCGGGTATTCCATTTGGAAAAACAAAATTATGTATAATAACTAATAACTCAATCACAGTAGGCCTAGGAAAAGAGCAATGCATATTGCCATGTAGGCTAGCTTCTGTCAAACAAAACAAAAAAAAGTTTACTAAAATATCTCTATTATTAACGGAGTTATCGACTGGCTACCGTTCTACAAACACCCTGTATATCGGATTAATATCATGCAAATCCGATTTTTCAAATCCTGATTTTATACACCATCGTATGTGGAATCAAATGCTGCGTCGAACAGTACTAGCATTCCCTATACCTAACTTTAACAGTTTTTGAGTTATGAAACATTTTCGATTTAATTCATAGAAAATTACAATTATAATAGGTCAAATATTTTTAATTTTGTTAGGATAGCATGGAAATTATAACAATGATTGCTGTTACTACAAATTTTGTAGTAAACCAAAGAGAATAGATTTTCGCAAATGGAAATTCACAAATTTTAATTGTTCTTTAATCATCCTTCTTTTAGGACGCTTGTGATCTTATAAATCCAAAAAGGATGAATTTCATTACTTTAATTGAAGAATAAAATAGCTGCTAGTTTGCAGTTCTCTGGGTTAGCGTGAAAGTGTTTTAAAACCATTGTCTAATTATCTTCGTTATTTGTTACTGGTCTTCGTACATTTTATCTTTCCAAATTGTATAAAGTTAGGTTCAAACTTTCCAAACTGTGTTTTATTCATAGCAGACAAGAGGGGTACATTTTATTGAACACACATTCTCTACTCTGAACAATTTTAGATCATTATTCATGAATTTTAAAAATAGATTTAAAATATCAGCGTTTGAATAATTTTGATTTTGATTCTCAACTTTTTTTGCCTTTGTTTAAAATTTGTAGTAACAGGAAACGTTAAATGCAATTGTTTGTTGTTTTCATGGCTATATCAACAAAATTAGAAATTTTTAACCTAGTAAATGGTAAATTTTTATGTATTAAATCAAAAATATCTTATAAGTGAAAAACTGTTAAAGTTAGGTATAGGGAATGCTAATACAGTTCGACGCATAATTCCAAATTATTGGTCGTTCCATTTGAAAAAAAGTATCTTTTTGTATTTGAATACCTTCGAGTGGAGCGGTGCGTTTTAGATACCTGTAGCTTAATAGATTATGCTCATGCAATTTTTAAGAACCTTAAAGCTTCAACTACAATATCAGCTATTACAAATAAAATTGCTTCAATCATAGCTGTGTTATAATTTTTTGAAAATCAGATTGCAGAGTCCAAATTATTAAGAAAAGTCAAAATATCTCAAAAATGATATTTATTTTAGAGATAGGGAAATATATTGCAATTTAACATATTTTGTAGAATTCAAAACGTGATAAAAGATATATCATTCCATTTAAAATAAGCGAGTTGATAGCGTCTTCCGGTACAACCGGAAGTGATACAAAGACTATTTTATTTAAAGAGATCTCTACGGAAAACCCTTGCTCCTTAAATTTCAAATATCTACATGAACTGCAACCTTGAGAATTTTTAACGAACGGTTTATGTGGATAAATAAATAAATAAATAATTCATTTATAGGCCCAACAAATATGAACAGATCACATACAATGTCAAAAATGCATGTACACTGCTCAAAATTTGAAGTGGGACACTAAAGGTCGATTCAGACACATCCGTGATGTGTCCGTGCCGTGACCGGTCCGTGCTTCTTCCGACACGGTTAAAAATATTCTTGTTAGAATTTGGCCGAGTATATTCGCACTAACCCGACGGGATTATGGTCTTCATTATTACGGACCGGACACGGCACGGACACATCACGGATGTGTCTGAATCCACCTTTAGTTGTTGTTTGTAAAATTATGTTTGACTTGAAAATAAGAGGCAGAACTTTTATTATAACTTTAATTCTGCATTTAAGTACATATTCATTAAGAAAAATGGTATTAAGTATAACAAAAGTTGAATAATTAGCATAAAAATGAAAACTGATATAATATTGCTTCGGAATAAAATTATTTCAAAATATAATTCTGTTCTTTTTAAAACTTCCCGATTATTATTAATATTTAGTGGGACCTCCTCGAAACCGAATTAAAGCTTGACACCTTTTTGGCACACTTCTGATGAGAATATCAATAGATTTTTGTGGCATTGCAAGCCATTCTTCTCTCAATGCACCATCCAATTCATTCAGTGTATTTGGCCGATGTGCCCGCTTTGAAGGTAGTCCCAGACATGTTCAATCGGGTTCATATCTGGCGAATTTGCTGGCATTCTGGTAATACGTGCTCTTTCAAGAGCTTGGTTTACAAGAGCGGCTCGATGTGGCCTAGCATTATCATCAACAAATTCAAATTCTGTTCCTCTTCTGACCGTCAAAGGTAGTACAATGGGCAAAATAATGTCGTCATGATATCTTTGCGCATTAACTGAACAATTTCGATAAATGATTAGTTCTGTGCGCCCTCCTAAAAGGATACCACCCCAAAGCATAATGGAGCCTCCTCCAAAAGCGACTCGTGGGATCATACAATTTTCATCATATCTTTCACCCTCCCTCCTCCATACTCTTGACCTTCCATTTTGATGATTTAATAAAAACTTTGATTCATCGGCAAAAATCTTGCATTCATTCCAACTTCTTTGAGTCTATTTCTGACAGTTTGTATGGAAATGTCTACACCAACTTCATTAAACAAATAATTTTGCACCATTGTTACATTAAGATGCCTGTTCATTACAACATTTCTTACCAATAATCGGTAGTTGTTTTGCGCATTCTACCTCCTCCGTGTGTATATCTCGGTGAATTATTACGCTGAAGTCTTTGAGATACCCGATTCACTACAATTTTTGAAATTCCAAGTCTTCTGGAAATTTCTCTTTGAGAGGTTCTCATCTCTAACATTTTACTAATCCGGTACATATATTCATCAGTAGTTGATTAGGCATTTTTTAAACAAAATATCAGAAAACTAAATATAGCAGACTCCTTGTTGAAAATTACAGGACTTGCTGGTATCAGTAAGCAATATAAGCTATGACGCGATAATTAATAAAACAGTTTTGACAGTTGCAATAAACGGAGAAAATTGGCACAGGCGACTTGACTAATACGCAAAAAACTAGATAAATTATATTTATAAACATCCAGAAAAAAAAACCTTTAATTAGGAAGATATACAAAAATTATTAAGTGTCCCACTTCAAATTTTGAGCAGTGTATATGGGTCAAAAGGACGGAGAGTCAGCTAATGAGATAATCCTGTATAAAACTTACCAAAAGCATATAAAAATAAGTTCTGTTTAATAATAAATTAAGATGGGGAAGTTTTGATTTAATTCAAGTAACGGGCAACAGAAGAGAAGGAAAACTCGTGTGTCTTGGGATGGAGGATTGTTCGGGTCAGGATGGCAAGAGCAGGAGACGGCGAGGTGGACTGCAAGCGGCTCGTGAAACATCTGAAATTATAAAATTTAGTATGAGTTGTCAACATTTATTCAGGGGTTAAATTTTTTGATATATCTTTATGTAAATGTTATATTGTATAAAAAATTATGTGTAGAATTAATTGATATACTTACAAATTGCGAATATCTTAAGGAAATATTGTATTGTAACAAATGTACACATTTTAAGATGACATTAATTAACGTCAAAATTATATTTGAAGTTTAATAAAATGAGACAAAATTAAAACTCGATTCTAAAAAGTTCAAGATGTTGCCATATAAATGGTTCACATGATAAATATTTATACGAGCTGTAATTAAAGCAAATAGCAACGGAAAATTCATTCACTCTCTAGAATCTGAACCAAAAACATCAAACATTTCATAGATCCACAAAACACTCAATTTCAATTTAAAAGATACATTTTCATTGTTCATTAGTTTATCAGTTCCCTTTCATTTCACGTTATTCAAAAATATTTTGACGTTCAATTAATTTTCTGACATTTCTAATTCAACTTAGTTAAAAATAAATTTTTGAATTTGATAATTTTTTCTTTCTACAAGAAAAGAAAAAAACAAGAATCCAAAAGAATAATGTCACAGTAAGTAATTGAGAAAAGTTATTCAGAAAGCCTAAAGATAGTCTGACATTTGACAATTTCAATTTTATATGTCAAAACATAATAAATAAATTTCATTCAATTAACGAATACTTTCGTAGACGATTCGTGACAATCGTAAGCGAGGTATTTAAACTTATTGAGTAAAATTTATAGCGATATTTAAATTAATTAAACGGATGTATTCAAAGACGATTCGTGACAATCGTAATTGGGTCACCTAAACCTAATAAATTTAAATATACAAACAAATACCTGAAATTTCTAATAGACGGATAGATTGTATACGATTCGTGACAATCGTTTATAAAACTTATTAGGAAGTACAGAACACAAAATTCATATCAGAATTTTTAATAAAAGACTTTCTTAACTAAAAAGAACCGCAACAAGCCGAATCAAGCCTCAAAATTCGAAAGCATTAGAACAGAAAAACAAATTTTATAAGTAAAATCATATCACTACAATATGTATTTTTATATGTAGTTTCTTTGAATTTGAGTTATTTTATTATCTAAATTATGAACGTCGCAGTAATAATAATAACTCAGTCAAGGAGTACCGACCGTTGGAAAATTAATTTATATTCTAAAGTAAAAGTATACTAATTAAGAGAACAGCATCACAGAGCTCTGCCCATGGAGATTTAGCATTGTCAACGATGAGCACTTCAAACCGGGCGAAATTCGCAAAGAAATGATATGTACTGACATCGCCCACTGCTAATCTGGCAGTGTCGACTTTGCCCAGATAAATCTGGCCAAATCCGCAAATTAACTATTTCTGCGGAATTTGCCAAGCAGCAGCGATGGGTAATGTTGACAATGCTGACTCTGCACACCCTGCGGACATTGCCCGTAACATATACAGTATACACATTCTGTGATGTTCACTTGGGTTGAGTAAACATGGGTTCGTTGCTGCGGTTTATCTCTTCAAAAAGTTTGAATTTATTTTTAAATAAAGTACGTGGCCATGGCAAACACCGATCGAATTACACGCTCTGTAAGTAGTGTTGAATTATTGGTACAGAAAGTAGTGGAAAGAGAGTTTACTTGTCCGAATTTTATTGCTAAGATGTTCGACGCATTGATTGATAAGTTCGACCAATATAGTGTAAAAAATTCTCCATCTATGAGGAAAAATTAAGTGCGATTCTTCAGAATTCCAGAAAGCCCTGCTGAGAATCCACGCTGATGTATGTTAAAGTAAATTGGGAATAAATGTGACCGAGGATGACATCGACTGTTGCCATCCTTTAATTAAAAAGTATTGAGGGTAGTCACTGGCCCCTCATAGTTAAATTTTGCCGACGCGATTTAAGGAATACAACTTATGCTTTAGTTGCTTTTTGTTTTGGCGGTGTGCACATCGCAGATTAACATTACATTAACAGGTTGAACATAATAACACAAAATAATCTTATTTCATTAGTTTATTTCACGTTTCTTTTGTAATAATAGGTTGATGCATAATTATCAGGCGCTTTTCATATTAAATATTGTTTTTGTAAAATCCTTTTGCGCCCTAAAACCTAAGAAACCAACATGTTTATTTCCATCACATTAGCAACTAACAACGTAACTTGATTTTTGAGAACGAATCGTGCCATTTATTTTTTCAAAGCATTAAGGTGGATTTAAACGATTTTACAAAAAATCCTGTTTGCATTTCGGGCGCGAATGACAATTTTGGCCCTTTGCGTCTTATAATCGCCGGCCATTCGGGCTTCGGGCATATAATTCCGCTGCGGCCCAAAATCCCCTCTTTCACGCCAAAAATAGCTATTAGAAAACGCCTGATAAATATGTACCATAGTAATATTTTAGGATGTAGCTTTAGTTATTTATTTGAGTTAGTTTTCTCTTTGTATGTAGGCAGCAACTTGCTTTTATGTAATTTATCCTTCAAGGTTTAGATTTATTGAACAGTCCTAAAACTGAATCTCGCCTTGAGATTGTGTTGTTTCATTGTCTTCTTCTTTGAATCTTGAGTATAATATTATTTTGTTTTGTTTTTGTAACAATTGGTAGCACAATAAAGAGTATTATTATTATACACATAATACATATACAGTGTGTTCCAAAAAGTTTTATACAAATGGAGAAAAAGTTTATCTTACATTTCACAAAAAAAAACTATTCTTTATAAAAAGCTCTGCATGACTTGTAGATCCATAATCAGGTACAAATTTTTTAAAAAATTGGCTGGAATACAGGGAGAATAAAAAATAATGATTTGGACGGAGAGCAAAATACGTTCAAACTGTAGTGGAGAAGCAAAATGTTCATTGAAATTGTAATTAAATAGCAAAAAGTTATGCACACTTGTAGATTATTGATATTCCCAAATAAAAATTAAAAAATAAACACCTCAGCAATTGTTAGATAATTTATTTTTATAAAACATTGATCACCTTTATCAATTTTTATCTGGGAATATCAATAATCTACAAGTGTGCATAATTTTTTGCTATTTAATCACAATTTCAATGAACATTTTGCTTCTCCACTACAGTTTGAACGTGTTTTGCTCTCCGTCCAAATCATTATTTTTTATTTTATTATTTTTTATTATTTTTTATTTATTTAATGTAAGATAAACTTTTTCTCCATTTGTATAAAACTTTTTGGGACACACTGTATATTTTTTTAGAAAGCTGAAATTTAATTTTCGCGCTATACTTTCGCTCCCAACCATCAGAGTCAGCCGCCTATTATGTAGGTTAAGAATCCATAGGTATAACTGATTTGTGGCTCTGATTTTAAATTAAAAAAAAATTATGATGTATGTCAGAAAACTATTCTAACATATTAAAAAACTAAGTTTTCTTCAATTCTGGGCAGTTGTAGATAAAAAGTTGTATCTTACACGTGTGATAAGACCTATTAATATACTCGGGCTAACGCCTTCGTCGAGCAACTCACCGCATTCGTATATAAATAATACTCTTATCCCACTGATAAGAAAGACAGATATTTATTATTTTCTGTCCGCTGCACCGTCAGCGATGGGACGACTTTCGCCGCCATTAAAACCAATGATTTTGGATTGAGTCTCTAATAGGCTATGTTTATACTCAATTTCTTTTGAAGATACTACTGCTTATATTACAATAAAAAATAAACTAACTTTTATGCACTTTTCCAGATTATTTATTCCAAGAGAGCTTTGATTGTGATGAAGATTCCGAAACAATTAAGGTATGCAAATTGTTCTTTTAGTAACTTGTGTGAAGTCTAAAGAACCAAATTTTTCTGGGTTTAGGTATCGGTAGCCAAATTCATTCATTCATCAAAATATTGTAGGAATCAAATTTATATTACTTTTAGGATTTCATTTACAAGGAAGTATTCCAAACCCGAAAAGTAAAAAATAATTGAGACTTGTGAGTGAGTAATTCACCCTAGGGTAAGCACAGAATGTAATATTAGGTTGTTCGGAAAAAAATGTCGTTTTCTTTTTAATTCAGAATGTTTATATACATAAGTATATAAATTTTGATTGATCTGTATCATCACCATTTGCATCAGTGACCTTTTGCCATCTTCCTGCTAGCAGTTGTATTCCACGATGATATCACCCAACTTTCTGGAATTAAAAAATTCTAAACATAATACGACATTTTTTTCCGAACAACCTAATAATACATTATTTGCCGCTATTAATTAGAGTTTCTGACCCGGGAATTCTCGATCTCGATTTCCCGGGAAATTTGCTACATTTGATCCGGGGAAGAGACTCGAGAAATCGAGAAATTTCCGAATTCTGCGCCTCCACTCTGCGCTCAAGACAACTGTCCGCTGCTCCGCACATATTATTATCCTCTACGGGTGAATTTGTACAGATTAAAGACTTTGACTTTAGCCAATAGTGGTTTCATGAAAAGCAACAAAGCGCATGCCACTCGCATGTACAGCCATGCGCAGCTTAAGTACTATAATTTGACAGTTCTATGAGCTTTGTACAACAAGGTATTAAGGGTGAGATTTGCGTGCTGGCGATGCATTTTAGATGCGTATGGCTGTACAGTGCCCCAATAAAGAGATGTATCCCGCCTAAAATGTTAAGCTCCTTCCACTCGTTTGTCCGCCTACGCCTACTCGGCATAGTGCTATCGCACTCGGTAGGGGAGACATCATTTTTCTGGATGACTGTACAGACCTTGCTTTCTTAACGTGAGTAATGGGACTGGGCAAAATGTAGTGGAGATTACGTGTTACAGCGAGAACTGCAATCAGTGGATTGTAATATTTTCAAAAGTAGCAACAAATAAATTACTTGTTGCTTGTAAAGAATTTCTACTGTTATATCATTTGAGAATTTGAATCTTTCCGATAATATTAACCAGAGATATTTTATCGTGGCTTAGATGCAACAGCATTAATGTTAATGCATTTGTGTAATCTGATCAGCGCCTTCCCACCAACATGGAAGAAAACACGCTGCGCACACTATATCCATCTCTTTAAACCAGTTGCGTATACATGCTCTTTGTTACTATTTTTGAAACCACTTTTGGCTAAAGTGAAAGTTGAAAGTTTTATAATATTGTTCAGAATTCAATTGTCTCATAAAGCATTTAATGCTCTCATTTTTCTATTATTTTAAAAAATTTAAAAATTTGTTGCAAGTCGGTTCTGATTACAATGAAATTTTAGGCCAAAAATTGGCCACGCATTATCTCGACCGGGACTGTTACTATTTTAAGAATATTTAATATTTAATTTTATTTTGTGCATTAGCCACTGTTTTTCAGAAGAGATTTGTTTTTTTGTTTTTATATTATAAAAGAGAGGAATTTTTGCTTTTTTTGTAATAGCTATTTTTAGTTTTGTAATGTTTATTGTTAGAATTATTGTTTTGTTAAATTACCAAAAGTGTTTCTACTTAAAAGATAAAACTAAGAGGTTTTTAAAATTAAATTTTATGTTAACCAAAGTCCTAGATCAAAGACAAAGAGAGGATGTATGAATACGAGGCTGATTTTTGTATACTTAAAGGTCGAATTCTAAATATTAAAATTGATTAAATGATATTTTTGTGTATTAATTGATTAATTGCCCTTAATTATTGACATTTGAATTTTGTTTAATTCTCGATTTCCCGCGGATTCCCGGGAACAAACAGATGAGAATTCTCGAGTCCCGATAAATCGATAAAGCCGAGAAATCAGAAACCCTACTATTAATAACTTTAACATTACTAATACGGTAGTGTTAATTTCACTTTAATACATAGCAATGAATGAATGGTCAATTATAACCAATATACAGGGTGACTCTTGAATAGACCGACAAAAAAATACTGACGAAAAAAGAGATTGCCAAGAACATGTTAAAAAAATTCTATACAACAGTTTATAATTAATTAAAAATTTACCCGAAATGCACGTTACGTCTATGCATAAGACATGGACCAAAAGTTCACAGCTTTAAAAGAGCGCAATAAACATTTATGATGGGGGTCACAGAGAATCAGAATCGTTCAGTTGTAAAACTTGACCGTAAACTAATAACACAGTTTCACAGCTGATGATGAATGCGCCGTACAGTTGTATTAACTGTTTAATTATAATCAATTACGTTTTCAAAGATGTACAAAAGTGATATACTATAGCCCGTTTTAGATGGTCATATTGTAACAAATTTGTTACGAAGTGAGTGTCTGAGTGAGAAGTGCCAATTCAACCAATCAACATTCACTGTGGTAACTTATCTCTCTCACTTTGTAACAAATTTGTACACAAAATGTGACCGTCTAAAACGGGCATTACATCGAAGCGAAAAATAATTTACGACAGGTAATTCTGTCGCTTTAAAAAATAACACACTGAATGCACATAATTTTGTTAGATTTTGTGCAAATTTATGTTAATAATTTTGTTTTTATAATAATAAAATTCATGTTTCATTTGAAGAATTCCGCACACAAAACAAATAGCGGTATTAAATATGAAAATAAGACCCGTTTTCCTCCAAATTCGCCAGTCGTCAGCGACCAAGCGACCGGCGAAAAATTCGCTTGCGAATATTTTTTAAAAAGTGTTTTCCTCCACGCACGACCGATCGGAGTGCACAAAATCAAGTAACTTCACTTATATTTAATATAAGCCTTTACCAACTTAATCTGCAAAACTGATATGCTAATTACACAAAATTTGCCGCTACCCAGTCGCTTGTCTGCTCTCGGGAAAAGTCCGGCGACCGGCGACTGGGCGAACGGCGAAAATTTTTAGTCGTAGCGACTCGGTAGCGGCTAGGAAAATGGATGCATTGAAATACATTGACAGGGTCTCGGCGAATTGGTAGCGGCTACTCGGCCGCAGTCGCTGACGACTGGCGAATTTGGAGGAAAACGGGGCTTAAAATCCGACATTCGACTGAATAAATAGCAAACTGATGCATTAAAACAAATGGAAAGAATTAGGAATGTGTCATAGGGTTTGATAGAATAACTTGCGACTTGAATGGTGGAGGGATGTCACCTAAACTGGAAACACCATAAATGACGAATGAAAAAAATACAAGGAAACTATAAATTGAGCAAGAAAATACAACTGTACTTGCTATAAACCGCATGCGAACTTGACTTGAATTGAAAATGGCGTTCCGGATATAATCCGCTTCCGAATTTTTGGGTAAGTGGCGCCAGCGGAGAAACACTTGAACTAATAAATTACGCAAGCTGGTCAAGACATTGTCTCATGAAATCTTGTAGGACGTAGTTTAAACAATGCCGCAAACTTCAGCGATTGAGTTTAAATGAAATGTTTCCGGAAAGGGTCGATAGCAATTTATGTTGATCTTAAACTAATAGTAGATTATACCACGAGTCAATAATGATAGATAGCTATTATTCCCGAGGAAAAGTATTTACGAACCGAGCGCACAGCGCGAGGGAGTAACACTCCGAGGGAATAATAGCCATTATTGCGAGTAGTATACTCTACTTTATCTACGACTAAAATTTCAGTACAAATTCACAAACACTACGCGTTTAACAATGACAGTTTTGAGTTTGTGTATTTTGTTGCCATTATTTGATTAGAGAAATTTTGTAATTGGTGAGCAAGAGGGAATAATGACTATTAATCCCTCGTCATTATTCCCTAATAGAATATTGCATGGCATTATTGTTCACAAACCACACATATAATACTTCCATTATATTTTAGTCGTAGATAAACAAATAAATTGCCTAAAGTAAGCTTCAGTTTAAACTAATTCTTAATTCATTTAATTCTTAAAACCAGCATGACCCTACGTAATAAATTTTGTATTTAAATGTATTTGCAGGGCCCCGAACAGTAACGCGATTCGCTATCAAATTTTTTTACCGATTATTGACTGTGAAATAATTGCGCCGCAGCACAACTATTTTCCGACTTATAATATTCGTGTCGTGAAAGCAAATAGCAACAATACCGCTGCTTCATAATTTGACTCTTATAATTTATTATTGACTCCTATAAGAGAAAGGCCACTAGTCGATCTGAAGTGTTGAGATTTTGTCCGGTATTTCATAAAATGTATACACCGTGTCCACGGATTGGGTTCACTACACGGCGATTCGTTAGCCTCTTTACAAACTTTGGTAAATGAAAGTAGAAGTAATTTTATGAAAAAGACATCCTATCAACATATGTCCGATTTGCTTTTGTTTAGAAGTTATACCGATTTTAAGGTATTTAAAAACAAACAATTTAGTAACCATTATTTAACAAAACATCGGAAACAAAACTTGTTCTGAGTAATCAGTATTTTTGCTCATTGTTTGTAATGCCTCAATTTCACTATATAACAGTAGAATTGTTTGTTGGACATTTTTTGAATAAAACAATAAAATTTGTCTTCCTGAAACGTAGTAGGTGGTTTTTATTGTTCTCATGTCGGTACGTTAACAGATAACGCCCTTTTTCTGTTTTACGTAAAGGCCGACACTGATAATATGTCCGGGACGTCATCCGTTCGAATAAACTCGCCAGATGGTAGGCGGGGTTTTTTAAAAAAATTATTATTTCGCATGCGCTTAGTATAGTCGTCCCAGTTTGGTAACGGTTTTATGGCCCTGCTAAAAAAAAGCGACAGAAAGGCGACCGCAGGCCGGTCTCTTTGAAGTTGTTTTTTTATAGCAAGATCATAAAACCGATAGAAAACTGGACGACTATACGATTTGATTAAATTCTCTCCGCGAAAAATCTGCTGTTCGACCCGATGAGTTGATAGAGCGGTGAGAATCAAAGGTTTTTTTTATATATTTATTATTACATCATACACAAAGTCGAGCAAAAAGGTCAAAGTTCGGCGGCGGCGGCCCAGCATCATAAAATCTCGTAAACAGTTCTTTTTTGCGTGCTAATTGGAGAATTGTTTTTTTTATACTGTCGGCATTTTTTAATGAATTTTATTTAATTTCAATTGCACTTTATCTTGCAGGATTGGTTTTCGTAAATACAGGATGTCTCAAAACCTATGTCTTTAATTAAAAAAATAAAATGCGTTTATGCGAAATAAAAAAAATGTACAGTACAGCACAAAATGCATATCGAACGTGTTGTCATACATGTGCATTCATTATAACCTTAGAATTTTACTAAACTTCTTGTTCTTGGCACTGATATTTGTAATTGCAATAAATGTTCAAAATGTCCTGCGGTATTGACACATAATTCGCCATAACAGAGCACTATGTCTATCAATTCCTCATTGAGCCATATTTATTACTTATTTACACTTAAATTAAGTTATGTACACAGATATTTACACGAATTAAACTAATACAAAACAAACTACACACTACGTAAATTTGATAAATAACTTTTATAAAACACAAACGTACTCGCTCAGGGTAAATTTTCTCAAAAACTGGCATTCAACACTTCGTCTTTCATTCTAAGTTATGAGTTATGACAGCATGATAATAATAAGAACAAACAATAAAAGAAGGAAAGAACGAAACTGAGCCGAATTTTATTTTATGACAGTGCAATTATAACCACTAAATCGCCAAGACGAATGTAGGTAAACGTTTCTGAAAATTCAGAATTATTTTAAACCAGAATCAAATTTTCATCACGAAAACTAATTAAACCACTCGTTTCTTGCATTTAATTAATATTTATCAACATTTTTAGTAGACATTTATTGTCGTCTTACTACTGAACATAAACACAGATCGATGTACTGTCATGAAAATGAAACAAATAAAACTGAAATGCATTATTGTGCTACGAATTCAGTTTGCTTTTAAATTTTACTTTAAATAAATAAGCATAAAAAAGGTCTGTTTGTTATCCTGCACTGGTGTACACTTGTGATAAGTAATTGCAATAAGGTACGCCGGGTGAAGACGTTTTCATTTACAATCCTGACGAAAATTTTTTGCGACGGACAAACATGACCTAGCCCAACAAATACGTCTCGGTATTTATTCGTTTATGGTCACAAAAAAACACCAATTCTGCGCAGTTGAGACATTTAAATTCATTTAAATTGTCAACCAGCGTTACTCAAACAATTTCTTTGAAAACGAAAACTGATTTTTCCCGGAGTTATTATTTACTTTATCCCTATTGTTGTATAACAAATTTTGCTTGTTTTTTTGACTACTATCTGGGGTTTCAATTAAAGACATAGGTTTAGAGACACCCAGTATACATTGCGTTTACCACATGCCTTTTCGGTCGCATTGAAGGCTGAAGAATGCCTGCGCAAGAGAGCACTGTATTTACGGACATTTTTGAGTATTTTTGAACTACTGATTTTTTCCGTATGCATGCCGTACACGGAAAAAAAATTTCAACGCTCGAAATTTATCAACAAATCTAAAATATTTTGCGAATCTTGTTTTATTTTTTTACCGTAAATAAATGAAAGATAATTTTCTTGCTGCGTCAAGTAAACTTATAAATGGCTGAAAGTCGTACAAAACATAGTAAACACTTTATTAAATACCTTGAAAACAATACCACTTATACATGTAAGTGCGAGTTATTTTATTATGCCTGACGCATATACAGAAATCGCCATAAAAGCTTTTCCTACGTTACAAATTTGAAGAATTAATAAAAGAGACGCAATGACGTCCCGGACGTATTGTGAATGTCCTGCTTAAGATTATGTGTTAATTTTATTCAAAAATGCCTTGCAGCTATCTCCTGATCTATTTTGCGGATATCTAAAAACAAAGAATTAAACAAAACATAAAATTGTAAAGGAACCAAGTTTTTGGAGTTTTTCTTCTAATAAATATCAATAAATTAAAATAAACACGAACTTGATCAAATTTTGTTACTTAGTGTTTTCTAAGGAAGAATATGCCGATATTATTTTTAATCTATGACCGTGCAATGGATATGCTCGTCAAATAGCGAGGAAAATGGAGTTAGATTTCCTAAGAGACGTCAACCTGCACATAACTTTTGTTATAATTTTAGCTTTGTACTATTTATTTACTTAAGGCGGGCGGCCACTGAACGCGAAACTAAGCTAAGCTAAGCGAAACTAATTGTAAGTTTTTTGAAAATTATCTCCAACGTAATCTTACGCGGACGAGGCAATCGAGTGAAGATAAACTTCACTTCCCTTAGCTTTAGTTGCCACGTCCGCGTAAGATTTCGTTGGAGCTAATTTTCAAAAAACTTTGTTTCGCTCAGCTTAACTTAGTTTCTGCTTAAATCAGTAATTTACATGGCAAAATTAACGCGAATTCACCGGCGAGGATATTGTCACGTTATGCGCTTACCACCTATTCACGTTAGCCGTGGGGTTGTCACGCTAACCGTTTAGGGGCGTAGGTAGAGCTTTTAAAACACTAAGGCCCGGTCTATTCATTTCTCAGTAAGTGGCCAGTAAGATCCTGGATAGATTAAAGATAGGCAAATTGCGCTAATCATCAAGTAATAACTTGGCACTTTACTGAGAGATGAAAAAATCGGGCCTAAGATACAAATTATACTTCTTTATTAGGTTCTGAGTTAATTTAATATCGATGCGGGGAAATGCCTATCCGGAAATACACGGCGGTGGCTCGTGGATCCTTAGCGGTCGCCATGGGGGTTGATGAGACGGGCGTAGTTGAAACTTATTTGGCGGTGGTTCGTGAATCCTTAACGGTCGCCTTGGGGTTGCGTAGATCTCGTGACGGAGATGACAACAAGGGATGTCTTTGGCCTGATGTAGATCACAGGTCGGGAGCAGCTGCCGGTGTAACGGCGTTGGTTGTTTGGTGGAGATGTGGGCAACGCACCTCTTCTATTGAATCGGCGAACCGATTGCCTTCCAACATCGAGCCCAGATTTTTATATCAATCTTTTGCTTGCATAAAAGGTTAAAGTACAATGTTTACAGCGAATTGTCTACATCATGATTTTTTAATTGGGAACATAAATAGTAACGTAACTCGGACAATACATATACATACTCGTATATAAACAATAATTACATGACAATGCTTACGCAATGGCATTATACTTCCGTGCTGGTGACGCAAATGAGTTAATGCTGAATTTGTGGTTTCGAAATGAGAGCGCAATTACGCATTAATTGTAAAACTGTGCTATTTCCGATGAAACTTATACTAGATTACCTATAATTATAATTATTCTATCGCGACATTACCTCCCCCTACGGTTTTTGCTCGTCACAGAGCAAAGTAATAACTAAGGGGGTCATTACCTATAGTTATAATTATTCTATCGCGACATTACCTCCTCCTACGGTTTTTGCTCGTCACAGAGCAAAGTAATAACTAAGGGGGTCATTCTAATTCATGCTTGCAACCTGACGACGGTGGTGCCTCCTTAGTAACGTGGTAACTAGTTGCAACCCTGTTGTTTTGGTATTCTAATTGTGACACAGCAGTCGCAAAGTGCGTCTAAAATTGCAACCATTTTAAAACAGTGGTAAACTTGCTCTCGTCAGTGTGCGCATGAGTATGTAAGAATTAACGTTTTAATAAAAATTTTAATTGAAATTTCAGGTTACGCAGTAGCTTATGAGTTCAATTAAAACAGCAATGACAGTGAAAGAACCTTTTAAGAAAATTTACTTCTTCTTTGTAGGCTAGAATCACTCTCATTTTAATACTTACCTCAATCTTACACATACTTGATAATTATATACTTATAATTTATGATGGGAAAATTATCGCCAGGAAGATACAATGAAAGAAGTGAATAGCGGCATAGCTAGCAAAGGAAAGTAACTGTCGACGAACGTTTCGGTCTTGTTTGACCTCATCAGGACAGTATAACCAAAGTGTAAGGTGTTGACACTTGGAGATAGAAAACAACAAATGAAGCAACAGACCAGGAGACCGAATGCACATTTGCTGCACTAACTAAGAAGACCCTCAGGTTTAAGGGCAACATCACAGTATAGCCAACGGAGGCAAACAAAGTCAACCTGCGTTACTTCAAGAAGAAGCCGGGATATGAATGATGGGAAAATTACAATTTATTAATAATTTAAACAAAGTAGGTGTACCGGAAGGTGTACCTGGAAAGTCAAATTAAAGCTTAAGAGAAAGCATTTAAACTTTTTTAACAAAACAAACTGTAAGTAAATAAATTAAATAAACTAGTTTTCTACTGTGAGGCTTCTGTGTATTGCCACTACACAAATCATTCATTGCGCATAACGTATTACCACAATATAAGTAAATACACTTTTGAAAAATAATGTTGAATAAGGACCAGATTTTTTGTTTCTTTATTGTATATGATTTTCAAAGTAACAAAGCGCGGCAAGACGGGAGACGTGTGTTCTCAAGCGTACAATACGACACTGAAGTTAGCTGCATATGTAATTTTGCCACTGAACTACCACCCTGAATTAGAATGCAAAAATAAGTAGGTGGTCGTGGTACCACCAGAGCAGAGTGCTCGGTAGTAGCGACATACAACCTTGTAACTTGCAACTTCGATTAGAATGACCCCCTAATACTATTACCTCCTAACACCCGATAATGAAATACTACTGTCTGATTACCACTATGAATCTTCGGAAATAAAACGTAAACAGAGGTTATTCAAGGATACTTTGGTTACTTCTCCCCGATTTCGTATTTCAATCAGAATTTGTGACGCAGAGCGGATCTTTCCACGCGTACCACTTCTGAATTGGTTTCAATCATTGTGGGCGGCCCTAGACTCTGCGAACGGCACACTTTCTTTTATATCTTCGTATCCTAAATCCGAAGTCGACTTGCTTTTATTCTTGGACGGTTCACTTTCGAGTGTCTTCCAACCTGGCTACTCAAGGGTGACATAGTAAGATCCAGAGGGTTCTTCCCTTGATGAGGTAGATTTCCTTCTTTTGCTTCATAGGATGGCCTAGTCCTATGTCTTCGAGTTCCCTGGGTTCTTTTTCTCGTGCACTTCTTGAAAACTGTGGACCCTGGTTGGTGTTGTAAGTGCGCTTGCATTTTTCCGGAATAAAATGATGATACATAACGTGAGGATAATGTTCTACAAGAAATGATTTCAACGTTGTCCAGACGGCTGGAAGGATGTGTACATTCTCAAATTCTTCCTCCAAACAAGGACAAGAGAATCTTTTCGGAATTACGAGCTCTCCATCTGTAGACAGGCTGCATTGGCAGGGGAGTAAAATTTTCAACATGTGCATGTGGAAAGGATGTCGGAATGCCTCATCGAACTATCTAAAACGTTTCATATTCATGAATATTTGGTAGCTAGCTTAATGGATGGTGGTAGGTAATTCGATGATGGATTTCATGACGCTCCTATCTGTGTCTTCAATTGCCTTAATTCCAGATTCGATTATCCTCATAGAGCGAGCTAATTTGACCTTGATAAATCTGGAATGCTTTCGAATTGGTCCCAAATTCTTGTAACTCTGCTTGAAGTCTTGTTGTCGGTTTCTTAATAGTCCTTTGAATATCATATTTTTCTGTCCTTAAGTCGTCCGGTTGTTGTTGTGTGGCGACACCATAACACCAATTAAAAGCGCCTCCGATGAAATTAAGAAATCGCTTTGTAATGTTTTTTGTCATTACTTCAATTTCACTTCCTGGGAGACCTAATTTGAACCCTTCTTTTTTCCATTCTTCTTGTAGAATTTGAATTTCTTCATCTAATGGGTAACCCATTTCTTCTATTCGTTGTATTCTTCTATATTCTGGCTTATATTCGGGTGGTTCCCACGCTGCTTGGTAAATCATGGGAACGATTGCTTCGTAAACCAATGTATCGGCCAATGGCTTCCGGTAGATCTCTGCGATGGTAATATGTTAAGGAGAAGGAGTAGGAGAATTGGTCCACGGATCGTTATATGGGAGGATTCGGCTCACGTGAATGGTGTCAATTTTCTTCTTCTTGTTAGTGCCCATATCTATTTCTTAATTTGCATCGTTGATTTTCCTAACTATAGTAAATGGACCATACCACTGAAGCAGTAATTTCTCGCTTCTTCCCACTTTTCTAGTTGGTGTAAAGATTTTGACCTTATCGTTTGGCTTGTATTCTACATGTTGGTGTTTTTCGTCATATCGTATCTTATTCCTTTCCTGTTTCTTCACGATGTTTTCTACCGCTGTTGCTCGGGCGGCTAGTGCTTTTTTCCGTATCTCTATAACAGTGGTCTGGGTGGGAGTCTCCATAAGATTTGCTTATGATGGTAAAACTGGCGGTTTTCCATAGACTAGTAAGAATGGTGATGTTTGGATGGTTTCTTGCCGGGAAGTATTGTAGACGAATACAACATGGTTCACGTATTGACATCAATCAGTCTGGTCAGAGTTGGTATACATATAGCATATCTGCGATGGTGTGGTTAAATTTCTCCGTGAGACCGTTGCACATGGGATGATAACTCGTCGTGAAGCAACTTTGGATTCCCATACATTTCAAAAGTTCTTGAATCAATTCTGAACGGAAAACTGTCCCTCGATCGCTTAAAAGGTTCTTGGAGATCCATGTTTAGTAATGACGTTATTTACAAGGAATTCTGAAACAGATTCAGCTTTACCGTTTGAAATGGTTTTGGCTTCAACCCATCATGTTGCATAATCCGTAGCTACGACGATAAACGTTTTTCCCCTCTTACTTCTCCGAAACGGTCCTAATAAATCGATGCCTATTTTCTCAAACAAATTTGTCAACATCTTTTGAAGATTTTCCCAATAATATCTTTCTTTAATACGATGGTATGTTTTTGTTATACCTAAGTGTCCAGCAAGAGGTTCGGCATGATTTGCAAAACAATATTTCTCCGACTAAATTTTTTGGAACTGCCAATAAATATTCACGTCCTTGAGGATTGGGATTTTTCTTGTATAACACACCTTTAATACTGAAGTTCTTTACTCTTCGTCGGAGTCCTGTGGTGACATCTGGTCCATCGGAATTTTCCATTGCTTCTAAAATTTCCACCAATTTTGGATCTTCTCTGAAGTTTCGCAATCTCTTATTCCTCCATTAGTAACGTGGGAATTTCACGGGTCTTTTCTTCTTCTTCATTCGGTTCTGGTTCTAACAGGATTTCTGGACAAACAGTCTGCATCAGCATGATTCTTGCCATTTTTGTAAACGATGTTATAGGTGAACTCGGTTAATACGATTGCCCATCTTCCTGTTGGTTCTTTGATATTCTTGAGCCAACATAGTGCGTGGTGGTCCGTAACGATCTTCACCTCTCTGCCATACACGAAATGTCATAGATACCGTAAACTTCAGACAACAGCCAAAGCTTCTAGTTCTGAAATTGAGTAATGTTTTTCCGCCTGTGTCAGACTACTACTCATGTAAGCAACTGGGTGAAGTTTTTCTCCTTGGGCTTGTAATAAGACGGCGCCCACGCCATAACCACAAGCGTCCACATGAAGTTCACAATCCACGTGAGGGTTAAAATGTGTCAAGAGTGGTGCGTTGGTCAACTTAAATTTTTTAGTTTTTTAAATGCCTCTTCTTGTTTCTTGATCCATGTGTATCCCGTTTTCTTGGTTGCTTCATATAACGGTCGTGCTATTTTGGAAAAATTTTCTATGAATTTTCTATAATAATTACAAAGTCCTAAGAAACTTTGGATTTTCTTCACAGTTGTTGGTTTTGGAAATTTCTTAATTGATTTGATTTTTTCTTCATCTGGATCAGTTCACTTTTCGATGGTTTCAGTGTTAGTCCGCCATTTCGAAGTCGTTGAAAAACTTGTTCCAGTATCTCCAGGTTTTCTTTAAAGGTATTTGAAAAGATAATTATATCATCTAAGTATATCAGGACTTTCTTTCATTTCATATCCCTGAAGATTGTATGGGTTAGATTCTGAAACAAACATGGTGCATTTGATAATCTAAATGGCAGTACGTTGAATTCGTATAAATCATATCCTGGTGTTATGAAGGCTGTATATTGTTTTGACTCTTCCTTTAAGCCTACCTACCAATAACCACTGAGATCAAGTGTTGTGAAATACTTTGCTCCTCCTAAATATGTTAAAATGTCGTCAATATTTGTTAAGGGATACGTAGACTTTTTCGTAACGGCATTGAGTTTCCTATAACCTACACAAAACGAGTTTTATTATCTTTCTCTTTTACCAAGATTATCGGACTAGCCCATGTACTTTGATGGTCGTATTATGTTGTATTCCATCATTTCTTGAATTTATTCTTCAATTATGTTCCTTTCTTTGTATGAAACTGTGTACGGTTTACTTCTAATTGGAGTAGCATCCCCGATTTCGTGTTCCATGATTTTCGTGAAGTCCATTGTTGCTGTTTTCGTTGAGAACACGTCTTCGTACTTCTTTCGATAAGGTTTCTCCAAGATGTACCTCCTCTTCTGTAAGTAAAGATATTAGTTTCCCCTGCTTTTCTATTTGTAAAGGTGGGAGTGGTTGACGTAAAAATCCAATAGTAGTTCGTTGAAATAATCTTTGAGAAGAATGTGCTACGGATTTCAGGCGAACAAATGGATCTTCTGCAAAAATTAAAATTTTAGAGTCTTCTAAAATTAAATTTCTTTTTACCAAAAAATTTTCTTTTGACGATAGAATTCCGTTTCGCATGTGAATATTTCTATTATATGTTATCCTTACTTTTGTTGAGATATGTGGAAACAATGTTACATCCTTTCGCAGGGTGATTTTTACTTCTTTTTCGGGCTTTATTATACACGTATCCCTTGGCAATTGTATCACCTCTTCCTTTTGCTTAATTTTTGTTTTCTTTTTCCTGGAGTTGAATTTTCCTTCCGTGATTCCGTAGTAAAAGTTGTTTCTTAGTAAAGCGATGGGAACTGAATCATGTTCTGGGAGATTGTTAATTCGACAGTATTTTTAATTAAATCTATTTTCGCTCTATGGTCCTTTAGGAATTTAATGCCAAGAACCATTGGGTGCGGTAATTCTGTTACTACTAAAGCTTTTGTTTTGAGTAGATTACCTTTGATGCTGATAGGGATTGCTACCTCTCCTAACACTGGCACATGGTTACCTCCTGCTGTGAGTAGTGTTTTGTTTGATGGTGTAATTGGTGTAGTCACAAAAGCTTTTTTGATAATATTTAGCGTTGATTCTGTATCTAAAATAATTTTTTCTTTCTTACCATCTAATTTTCCATAATACATAAAATTGATGTTTGCCCTTCTCTTTCTAAGGGTTCCACGGGTGGGCATGCCGTGACCCTCCTTTGTTTGGGTTTCTTCTTTGATGCTCTTGTCTCCTGTTTTGATGGATATTTGTATGATTGTTCCATCGACCGCAGAATCTACTCCTTTGCTCATTATTTTGAGGTTGCACATTCCGCTGTTGCCCTTGATGTTGCTCACTTCGACGTCGGTATTGGTTATTATTGTGGTTATTCCTAGGTAAATTATAAACATTTTGCCCATAACTAGGTTGCTCATTTTCCATCTGGCGTGTACTTAGTCCCTGCTTACAACTTCTCGAATAATGGCCTGGTTTCCTGCAATTATATAACATATGGGCCGTGCGTCTGTTGTTCGAGATCTTGGAAAGAATCCGTTCATTCTTGTTATTGTCAGGAGATTTGTTTCTTGGATGTTCTGATCCTCTAAATAAATAATTCTTAGTGCCAGGTCTCTCAGTTCATCTGCAGACATGATTGGCTTACTAATAAGATAATAGCCGTGCGAATATTTTTTGTGTAGTCCTGTTTCAAAAATTTCCTGAAATACGGAATCTTTAATGTCCGGTATTACCTCGTTACCAGAGCGAGTAAATCGTAGTAGTGTGATTTAATATCTTCGTTGACCCCTTGTGTTCTCTTTCTTCTTAGTTTCATGGACTATTTTCGTATAGATTGCTCTCCACCGAATTCCTTTGTAGTGTCTTCTTTTAGCTGCTCCCATGTTTTGGCCGAGTTTGTTCTGTTTCCGGTGTATCTCACTTACCACACTCGGGCTGCTCCTTCTAAAAATGATGAAAAATAATATATTTTGTGGGAATTGTCCCAACTATTTGCTACAGCTGTTCGTTCATACGTATGTAAAAAATTTAATATATTATGAGAAGCTGGATTGAAGATTGAAGGTGAGACAAACTTAGGGGTGGCTGGAGTCCTATCTGATGTGAGTGCTTCTGAAATTGTTATGTTGGCCATTTCCTTAATCGGTGGTCCAGTAATTGCTTCCCCTTGCGGTTTATTCGTGTTGTTCTACGGTAATTTCTGACTTCTGTCGACGGTTGTTGTGTGCTCACTATTCTTCGTGATAGTAAAAATTCCTAAAACTTGTTTTCTACCTTTCAAATTTTCGGTTAGAGTTGTCTCGAAGTCTGTTGATGTATTGCCGTCATTATATTCAGCTTCCTCTTGTGGTTTCTTCCTTGGTGGTCGTGGAGGTGATCTGGACAAAGATAACCTCGAATTGAAAATTGCTTACCCTTGCACTTCTTCACAGCCGCATTCTGTGCTGCAGTGAGGTGGATGAAACGGCGATTCTTTTGCTGAGTTCGATCTTGTTTTGTATGGACCTGGCATCCCCTTAATTTGGACGCCTTTGACGCCTCCACCATGTCACGTTATGCACTTACCACTTATTCACGTTAGCCGTGGGGTTGTCACGCTAGTCGTTTAGGGACGTAGGTAGAGCTTTTAAAACATTAAGATACAAATTATACCTCTTTATTTGGTTCTTAGTTAATTTAATATCGATGCGGGGAAATGCCTGTCCGGAAATACACGGCGGTGGCTCGTGGATCCTTAGCGGTCGGCTTGGGGGTTGATGAGACGGGCATAGTTGAAAAAAGGCAATTTAGTTCGTCTGATACTGTAATACAATTATTTTTATTATTAGTTACGATTAGTGCAAAATATACCTAGTAATAAAATTCAAATCAAATAAATAATTTAACAGATATAGGATCCACACTGGCGCCTATTTCATACAGGGCGCCCTATAGGCTTTAGCCTAGTCAGCCTACTCCATAATTGGCCCCTGGTTCAAAGGCGATTAGTAGAAGCAAAACTATTTAGTAGACGCCCGGCTAAAAACCGCTCATATCGAGAAGAAATAGACTTTGCTAGGATTGAATTCGCACGAGAACATTTAAACCGGACCGTTCAGGATTGGGGAAACATTTTATTTACCGATGAAAGTCGTTATAAAATCTTTAATTCTGATAGAATGAAGCGTGTGAGACGGCTGATTAATACAAGGTTTAATATTAAATACGTTACACCGACTATAAAACATGGCAAAGGTAGCGTTTTAGTATGCGGTTGTTTTTCGGCGTACGGCGTAGGCCCGTTACATTTTATTGATGGAATTATGGACCGTTTTATCTACAGAGATATACTCCAAGACGTAATGTTGCCCTATGCAGAGTGGGAAATGCCTTTGCGGTTTACATTTCAGCAAGATAATGACCCCAAACACAGCTCACAGCTTGTTAAGGAATGGTTTGAACAGAATAACATTATAGTTTTGAAGTGGCCGGTACAATCTCCTGATATAAACCCCATAGAAAATCTATGGGAAGAAATAGAAAGACGTATCCGCACGACATCATTTCCAAATAAACAGTCACTTATTAATAAAATCAATGAAGTATGGGCTAATCTCCCGGACGATATTCTTCAAAAATTAATTGCTTCTATGCCGCGACGTTGTCAAAAAATTATAAGAAATAACGGATATGCTATTAATTATTATGTTACTTTTCTATCGTTTTGTTAATTTTATCTAATTTCAAACTTTTTACAACTGAATCTTATCTGAATTGTTTCAAAATTTTATGATATAATATTGAAATGATTACAATTCAAAATCAATTAAATAACACAGCTTCTCTATTCAATTTTTAAAAGATACAAAAAAAAATTTTTTGTGACACTTTGTTGCTCTACTTTTGTCCGATAGTGTACTTATGACTAGAATTATCTATCGAAAATAGAATTTATTTTTCGTTTTTATTTTTGCCGCTAAAGCAGTAATCAATAAATTGTTAATTTTAACAAAGATAAACTATTATCGAGAAATGGTAATAACTCACAAGTTATCAATATCAACTCACAAAATGTGGTATTATTGAAAAGTTCGTTAAAAGAGCTATCCAGGTATGTTACAATAAATAGGGTGTTCCATTTGGAAAAACTGACTAATTTTACAATATGCTAATGGAACTATATTGTTGATAGTTGCTCGATATTAAAAATGTTGAATATTTTAAACGTATACAGGGTGTGGCATTTAACCGGGTTTCTTCATTAACGTCGTTCCTATTGAAAATATGGAAAAATGTTTTATACAAAAGTATCAACGTGGCTGTAGTAAAACTATTTCCATTTCGACAACAATTGAAGGGCAATAACTTTTGTTTTTTAAATGGAACGGTGTTATTTTTATATCGTCGTTAGATGCTTCATAAAATTATCTTTCAATTAGCTATACACTTCCCTATACCAATTACTGACGGTTCAGGAGATATTTAATATTATTTCAAATCTCTGCATTTTAACATTTTAATTAAAATCAGGACTGAGTATTTACTGAAACAGTATGTGTTTTAAGTAAAATATCAATTTGCTAAGTTTTTTAAGTCCAGGTTGTATAGAGTATACATTAATGATTGAAAGGCGTTTGAATTTGGCGCGTTGTCGAATGAGTACCTAATTTTCGTCTTGCAAGATTGATATTGTAACGATTTTACGGGTTCTATTAATTTTCATTTTTAAACAAAACACGAAATAGTTAATAAACTAATTTATTTAAAAGCAAACTAATTAACACTAACATTTAACACTAGATAATTTACAAACTTAATCCTAATTTATTTTAACAGCCGAGCGAAAGTTTATGACGCGACTTTAATTCCGAACTGTCTAACGTTGAATTCCCTTCTCATCCCCGGTCGCGTGCTTTATAAGCCGGGGTTGTTTTTCGCGAACATTCGAGTAGGCGACAGAGAGTCACAGATTGATTCCACCGCTGACGTGATGTCGAAGCGTCCGAAGCTTCTCGTCTAAGACGCGTCGGCTGACGCAGACGGCTGGCAGACGGGCTGGCACCGGAATCGTCACAATATTCATACTGGATATGATGACTTCATGTTGAATTTCGTCAGTAGAGTGCGTGTGGTGTATTGTTTACATTTTGATTTCCTTAAATTATTATTATTGAGTTAGTATTAAATTATTTCCACTTTTGCTGTCAAACATTTTTCATTGGTAAGTACAGCCGTATAACAGGAAATCAAAGTACACACAAACGTTTTTACGTTAGCGATGGTTTTCACGGACCTGCACAATAAATTTATTGTTGAGGCGTATTTTCGGTCGGGGATACGCAATGAACAAGACGTGTGGAATTATTCTTATCAAAGTTGAAGTGCTCTTCACATGTGATTGTTTTATGCAACACGTCCGCTGTATAATTCAGAGATTTTGTGAAACAAGCAGTGTTTCTTAAGGAAAATCTACAGGCCGGCCCACTGTTCTCACCGAAGAAGTTATCGCAGATATTGTTACGATAATAATTGAATTAAGGTAAATGAGGGACGTAGCTTTATAAAACAATACATTTAATAGGAAATAGACAATCAACTTACATGGCACTAATAACAAAAGAACCGTTCACTCTAAGCTGGTTGACGATCGAATACTAATCTGTGCGACATGATTTACCATTATATATAGGGGCGACACTATTTTTGGTTAGTGCGGGTCGCGATATATGATTCATTGACAGATTGTTGAGGCATTGCGCTTATATGGTAACGTCAACGTTGCCTTTCTATATTTATTTCTGTTTTTCGCGGAACCCTGATGAATCGTTTTATGCAAGTTCAATCTCGAAAGTTCTGCAAGTTCGGAAGCTTCTTTTGTTACAATATTCATCAAAGATTGGATGTAAGTCCAAAGAAGTCTTTACGGTTTTATCGGCTCAAACAAATTTGTCATTTGGTACATGCTAAAAGGCTTGCAAGAAGGTTCTACATTTACATCCATACAAGATAACTCATGAGGTGCTGCCTCTTGATTTGCCTCGTCGAGTGCAATATTGCCAATGGTTTAATGAGTTTTTAAATAATGACGATATGTTAGACGTAACTTTCTTCAGTGATGAAGCATGGTTTCATCTCAGCGGTTATGTAAATTCGCAAAATCGTAGAATATGGTTTGCAGAAAACCCTAATATTTTTGAAGATACTTCGTTACATCATCAGAAGATCGGTGTGTGGTTGGCAATGTCAAGAAAGAGGATCATTGGACCAATTTTTTTCAACACAATATTAAAGCACTCGCATATCAAGAAGCAATTTTAAATTCTTTCATTGAAGAACTTCATGACGATGAATTACAACGGGGTTACTTTCAACAGGATGGAGCTATAGCCCATACTGCACTAACAACGTTGAATCATTTGCAACAGTTCTTTGGGGATAGGTTTGGATTCAAATGGGGGACATTTTAAACAGATGTTATAATTTTATTTTATATCTGTTTTACTTTTTATATTCTCCATATCAATGTATGTAATAAAGAAACGTAAAATAATTTCTAATTTCTTTCAGTCATTAATGTACACTCTGTATAAAATTCTGTTAAAGACATGATTAATTGTTAAGGCTTGTGATAAGTTAAATAGTAACGAATAAAATAATTTTAATTGGTATTTTTATTGTGTAATGTTAAGTTACCTCCAGTGATATTGGTTAACCGTACAATTAACTTGATCGTATGGTTGACTACGTTTTATACAGTGTTCCCTAAGACTTGAATTTGAGTTTCTAAAACTTTTGTTTTATGCCAAACAATAAAGTATGCTATACTATACACATTATTGGCGAAATATGGTGTAATGCAGCGGTGGAGCAGCTTAATAAAAACGTAGATTATAGCAAAACATTTATTTTAACAGAACTATAATCCTTTTTACAACGTGTGTATATTACCTAATTAACAAAAACTATCATCACTTAGGAAACGTACTGGCTACTACGATGTGCGACTACGACTGGCAGAATTTACATTTCCAACACTTCCCCTCGAGTCGAAGGTCGTATAGTTTAAACATTTTTCTCGAAGTCCACAAGATGTAGCACACCACTCATGTTTCTTTCTGGTTAGACTCTTAGTCAACATGTCAGCTATTTGTTTTTCAGTGGGAATATAATCGATTTTTATCTTCTTGCTCTTCAAAGCATCTCGGATAAAATGATGACGAAGATCTATATGTTTGCTTCTTGCGTGAAAAGTATGATTTTCTGCCAGTTTGAGAACACTGCGATTATCACATAATATGGTAATTTTCGCCACATGATCAAAACCTAACTCACGTAGATATCTTTCCAAATATAGAGCCTCTTTAGCGCTTTCTGTCAGTGCCATGTATTCTGCCTCTGTTGTGGACAAAGCTACCGTTTTTTGTTTTTTAGCTTCCCACGATATCGGTCCACCATTCAATAAAAACATATATCCACTGTAAGATCGTCTATCTTCCATACAGTTTCCCCAATCCGCATCGACGTCACCTCTTGCTGAACTGGTATCTGATGAATGACCATATGACAAACCGAGATCAATTGTGCCTTTTAAATATCGAAGTACCCTCTTTGCAGCCTGCCAATGTTCAGGACCGTAATTATTATTAAATTGTCCCAAATAACTTACAGCATAACTGGAATCAGGTCTTGTAGCTAAGGCCAAATAATTTAGAGCACCCACCAACTCACGATATGGAAAATTGTATTCTTGTAGCTTGAGGCCGCTCACAATTGGAACTGCTACTGGTTTGCATTCTGCCATTCCAAATCTATCAAGAATATCCTTGATGTAACCTCTTTGGTGAAGTGTTATGCAATCGCCGCTTCTGGTAAATTCGATCCCGAGACAGTAGCTGATGGGACCCAAATCTTTCATCTCAAATTGACTTGTTAAATCGTCTCCAACTTTGTCAATCATTTTTTTATTTCTTGACGCTACCAAAATGTCATCTACATATACAACAATCAACGTTAAGTCGTCCCCGGAACCAAGTCGGTACATACATGGATCAGAATTAGTGGCATTTGCTCCACAATTTCTGAGAGTATCGTCCAATTTCTTATACCAATTTCTGCCTGCCTGTTTTAATCCATATAAGGATTTGTTTAAATGGCATACCTTGTTCCCTTTTCGCAATTCTGACAACATTTCACGTGCTTCCGCACCGATCTTGTAGAAGATAGAACAGAATTAAATACTGATTTTGCAAAATAAAAAACGAAACTTTCAAAAACTTTAGGAATAACAAAATAATTCTAAAACGTCTTGCAATTTCACAGTAAGTGTTCAAAATGTGCACCGTTTTTTTTTTCTAGACATAACTGAATCCTCTTTTTAAAATTACGCTCGACATTAGCTAGCATATTCGGTGTAATACAAGTAAAATGTTTGAGTAAATACTAACTCCTGATTTTAATTAAAATGTTAAAATGTAGAAATTATGAAATAATATTAAATATCTCCTGAACCGTCAGTAATTGGTATAGGGAAATGTAACTAATTGAAAAATAATTTTATGGAGCATCTAACGACGATATAAAAATAACACCGTTCCATTTAAAAAACAAAAGTTATTGCCCTTCAATTGTTGTCGAAATGGAAATAGTTTTACTAGATCCCTGTTTAATGAAAAGTAAATTTTGTTACTGCGATAGATACCTTCCACTTGGCTTGTAACAGCGCCACAATATCTTCTTTGTAACTATCTTCGTTAATGAGATATTAATTGTAAAAGTTATATCCGTATTTTCCAAAAACCAAAAACAAAGCCTCTTAAGAACCATAGGAACCCTTATCAAACTTACTCTAAAATAAGCTGATAAGCTCAAATTCGTTACAAAATAAAATTTAAAATAACGAAGTAACATATCGTACAGCCAAAGTGGGACAACCTGTATATTCGAAAATAATTTTAAATTATGCGGAGCTTGAAAGGATGAAACTTTAGTATTTTTTCCATATTTTCAAAATGAAGAAACCCGGTTAAATGCCACAGACTGTATATTGGTTTAAAAGAACTCTGTATAATAGAAAATAATTTTAAATTATGCAGAATGGAAACATATACAATTTTTATTAAGAAAATGTTTGATAAAATATTTAGAAAAGGGCACTTTCGCACTAATTCGGAGGTTTGGAACACGTATGTGAGTAAAGCTAAAATTTAAGAAAGTGTTTTTATTTAGAAGGTAGTTTATTTTAGAAGTAACTAGAATGTACTCTAATATCTGCTTTAGTTTATGCAGTATTACAGTACCAGAAGGCAGAAGCTCTGGTATTGAACGCTCAAGCACAATCAGTTCTGCTCAGTTCGAGAATCGTTCTGAAATAATGACCAAAATAAAGCTCATGATTTTACAAAGGTTGTTGGAAATCCTAATTAGACAATTGAAATTTTGACTAAGCAATTTGATTACACCGCAATATCTAGAAAATGCTTTTGAAAGCATGGAAAGGCGGGTACAGACTGTGAGCTAAATATTCCTATAGTGTTAAATTTTTTCAATCCTCAAATTGTTTTTTTTTCTTTTTCAAATAAAATGTATTAACTTTAAAGTTTATTTTTGATATTTAAATCTTGTAATTAAAAGTCATACATTCAATGCTGCCAACCACATTAAATAGTCATCGCTTAATCCAATTACAAATTTTAAAATCGACTGGGTACTGTCAGGAGTTAAATACGCCTCAAAATTTCCTTGATTTTAGTTTTAGAGGCAGAGTTTCCATAAATCGAAATTCTCAAAAATTGTGTAGCGTGTTTTCGCTTTGTTATAGCGTTTTTGGGCCGATAGAAATAGTTCCGTACATAAGTAGGATCGACTACTCAACCACAAAATCAATTTTTTTTAATTTTCGAGATGGGAATACTACCTTATTAATTTTATTGGGGGAAGTTTGTCCCAGAAAACTCGTAATTAGACTTTGAACTGTGGAATATACTTCGTGCATAACTTGGTAAAACTAACATGAAAAGTCAAACTTAAACACATTTTCTTGTTAACGTCTAAAATAAATCAGCAACTAAATTACCTACAAAATACGTACCGTTTGTTTCATTCCGACTTGAAAACGTGCTGGCATATTTTGCTCGCTCTTATCTTAAATCTCTTTTTTTATATACAGTCGCGGCTAAAAAAATCTGCATAAAAAAGTTAGGGTTGCAATTAAAAAAAATAATGATGACGTCACAGCGGAAAAACAAATTCCGATCGAGAAAAGATTTTTGCACTATTAAGCTAGCCGTTCACTTATCCGCATCGGACGCATCGCACGCAGCCAACGGATCATAAAAACTCATTCTTTTCGTTATTTTAAATGTATCTGCGTTCACTGCTTCGCATCGGACGGATTTTTCTATTTTCTATTTTGGTTCTTTATGAAACTCAATTGAGTTTTATGAAATTCCTCATTAAAGTACCCAAAAGTTTATTTTGTTGAAAATAACACGTGTAGTCTAGCACTATTGATGCTATCTCAAATTACAAATATAACCTCCAAATTGACATTTGTTCGAAATGATCTGTATTTGTTGATATCTCAAATTGTAAGCATAAGGCGCTTTCCAATTGCACAGACGAGCTACCCGGAAGCTACTCCGGAGCTGCTCAAATGTATTCCAATTGCACTTTGAGCAGCTCGGAGTAGCTCCGAGTAGCACCGAGTAGCTCGTCTGTGCAATTGGAAAGCGCCTATTATTTCCAAATTCACATTTGAAATAATTTGTGCCAACCAATATCACCAACCGCCACATAACAAAACAGAATTTTCCTATATTTAAATTACAAAATAACGCAGATTTTTAAGTTTTTTGGGCCTAAGAACCAAAATAGAAAAAATTGTATAAAATACACATTTCTTAAGACATTTTAGCGCACTTGTCAATCAGAAAACTTGAGATGCGTGCGCTAAAAACATGTTTTTGTTAAATCCTATCAAAATGAAGTCATTTATACAATAATTTGCGGACGTAATTGGTGCCTTTTGCGCCCTAAAGCCTAAGAAACCAACATCTTTATTTGCATCACATTAGCAACCAACAACGTAACTTTATTTTTGGAGAACGAATCGTGCCATTTATTTTTTCAAAGCTAAGGTGGATTTAAACGATTTTACAAAAATCTTGTTTGCATTTCGGGCGTGAACGACGATTGTGGCGCTTTGCGTCTTATAATCTCTCGGCCTTTCGGGCCTCGAGATTATAATTGCGCCGCGGGCCAAAATCGCCTCCTTACGTCCTTAACACAAAAATAGCTATTTATGAAAATCGCCTCCTTCACGCCCTTAGTAGCTATTTATGAAACTTATTTGTAATATACTATTTTAGGAACAACTCAAAGAAAACATATCAAGTAAACTGAACAATGGACCGAAGAAAAAGACGTATACCTGTAAGCTGTGTGAAGAAGCCTGTTTAGGATTAGGAGCTTACAGAAGGCATATGGCTTCTGCTCACAATCAATTTTTTAAGTGTGAAATCTGTGGAAAGGAGTAAGTTACTGAAATTGTATTACATTAGAGAACTTAGAATAAGAGTCTGGGACAATGCGTAGCTGATTTTTGATTGGAGCAGCGCCAGCGTGTTATATCATATTTTTCTCGTTCTCCTCTTTCTGCTTTTTGACATTATCCATGCTACTTTTTATAAGTTTGTGCGTTCTACATCTTCCAGACATTGCAATCTTCGAGACCTCACCCCAAGAGTAATAAACTAGATAGGACTGTCAGATCAAGTAAAACATAAATATTGCGTAAATATAAGTATAATTTTTTAAAACATCTTTTCTTCGTTTTCTTGGTTTCCGTTTTCTTAGTTTTCTTGGAACCGCGTCGAAGTTGTGGCGATGCCGACGTTTCGTCCAGGTTGTACTGGACATCTTCAGGACTGGCGTTGAAGTTGGTGCTTCTCTTGTTGGTGTCTGAGTCGCTCCGAGACACCAAGAGAAGCAACAGTGGCATCAACACCAGCCCTGAAGAAATACAGTGCAACCTGGATGAGACGTCAGCATCGCTACAACTCCGGCGCTATTTCAGCCCAGAAACCAAACCTTTCTTCGTTTGAAAAAAGGTTTTTATTTTAAAATTATCCTGAGTAAAAAGATCTCAAAGTTTAAATATTCGCAGTGACTATATGTCCGCCGGAGGCATTGTACATATAAATTACAAATTCCGCCGAATGGCGGAATTGACGAAGTTTTTGAAACGTTGTCCGCCGAAAAAAATAATTTTAATTAAAATCCGGCGGAACTGATTACTTTAAGAGTTATTTTCCGCCGTTCGGCGGAATATTGATACATAACAGTGAGAATCCGCCGAAAATATGGAAACATAATGAAAAGAAATAAAAATTAAATGAAAATACATATTTTATAATAAGATAGTTTACATATGACAGCGTTAAAAGAGATTTTCACAGCAATTAACCCATTTAGATGCAACCTCTTCATAACAGAAGACACCGAATTTGCGTATTATTGTAGTTCTGGGTGGCTGTGGAATCAAACTTTTTTAACTAATTGTTATTTCAAATTGCAATAAAACATTAAATAGGTAAACAAGAATTTATTTGTTGTTTGACAGTCAATATTTGAGACGTCAATTCAACGATGTGAAGTAAGAATCGACATTTATAACGTGCGATTTATTGAAAACAGGCCAGAGAGGGCTATGAAATGTGCAAACTTACATCCTAGATAAGATTACTTTTAAAACAAACATCAAAATGTTTTTACCTATAATCCATTCACGATCTTTTTAGACTCAGAGTAGGCCATGTTAGGGTGACACTTTTGTTGGTACCTCCAAGTGAATATGTTCCATTTTAATTTGATGGTTATATTTTTGAAAACTGATACCAAAAAACATTGATGATTTTGAGCATTTTGACTTAGTATTACAAAGTCACAAGTAATTTATTTGTTTTAATGCTATTATTTTACTTTCTTCATGCCAACGTAGAGTATAAGAAGCAATATAGTCGATGGGACTGACGTTAAAGTGTCAGAATTTTACATTTGTCACATTTTGAGTTCTATCAAAATCCATGTACGTAACTTGACGAAAAAAAAGCATGGCCCTCTAGAGTCTAAATAGGTCGTGAACAATGTATATATTAACGTCAAAACATCACGATAAATGCTCGAAATGTTGTCCTTTACTGGCAGAACATAATTGCATTCGTAAAAGTATGGCAAAGCATGGAAAGCATTCTGGTCACAATTTTAAAAATATTTCAACATTTGTTCCTTGACAAATCTGGATATTAATTGTCTAAAGAGATTTTATTTCAGACATACGTTTGGAGATTCCAAAGCCAACTCTGGCCTGTTTTCAAAAAACCGCACGGTGTTTGATTCTACAGCCACCCAGGACTACAATAATTGTTGGACACATGTTAATTTTCTTGCGATTTTTTTCTTTCATTATTTATGATAATTCTTATTCGAGTAACTAGAGCCAAGGCGGGGAAAATTTGCGTTAAATAAAATATTGCCCATGCCGGTAAGATCTCTGTCTCGTGAAATCTAGTAGATCCTGATATTTATTACTAAATTTTTTATTATTCGGTATTATAGTAAAGACCAACTCTAGTGATATAAAAATACGATATTTTAAATTATTTTGTACAGCCCTGCGCTTAAGATACCGCATTTTACCCTAAATTTAGTTTTATTAGCGAATAGTAAATAGTAAATACAGTCGTGACCAAAAAAAGTGGACATACCAATTTTTTAACACTAAAACTTTTACTGGGTGGCTGTAATTATGTACTGATACTTACGGATGACAAAGAATAATAAATATGACTGATTATCATCCATAAGTGTCAGTTCATAATTACAACCACCCAGCAAATGCTTTAATATTAAAAAAATTGACGCGGCTGTAACTTGTACACCCAGTGATGTAAAGTTATATTAGATTCATTTTAATGTTTAAAATGATATAAAGTTGTATTATCATTATTATTTTAAAACTTGTATATTACAACTTTACATCGTTTTAAACATTTTAAAACGTGTGTAATGCAACTTTACATCATTAGGCAAACTAGCAAGTGTCCAACAATTATTGTAGTCCTGGGTGGCTGTGGAGTAAAACATTTTTAAGTAATTATTTTTCAAAGTGCAATAAAACATTAAATACGTAAACAAGAAAGTATTTTTAAATGCCGTAAAGTTGTATTATACATGTTTCAAAACATACTCGTTTTCACAGTAATTAAAAAGACTTTCCTCAGATACTTTTCCAACTTTTATATCCTTTGCTTGACTCATTATTTTACTCATTATCTTAAAACAAGACAAAAGATAGGTAACGTTTAGTTTACCTTTTACGGCGGAATTTGAGCTTATGAAATAAAAAACCGCCGATCGGCGGAAATAATCGAAAAATAAAGTTAATTCCGCCGTATTTGTATAATTTATAATATTTTCGGCGGATTTTCTTATTCATACATGCAAAATTCCGCCGATCGGCGGAATTTTCTGCTTATACGTAAAATTCCGCCGGCGGACGTTTAGCCACTGCCTTAAATATTTATGTAGAATGATTTTTGTACAATTAAATAAAATGACAAATACAAAGCAAATATTCATTTACAGATTTTTGGTAATAATTAAATCTGTGTTTAATAGTGTAGTCATAAACTATTTTCAAATTTAAAAATTTCCATGTGGTTCAGGAGTTATAGCCAAAAAGCAAAAACTTCCAAATTTCATTTTTTTTGTAATAACTTCTTTATTGTAATCGACACGTTCTCGTTATTTGTACTTTCTTAAGACATTTTTTTATGCAGAGTTTAAATGTGCTTTTAGATTTTTGTTTTCACTCTCCGTTTTCGAGTTTTCGCCCCCCAACTTCAGTTTTTCTTATGGACCGTCAAGTAGGCTATGGAATAATTGAATGCGCTCCTTTTTCCTCTTTACAATTGGTGCGTTCGTTTGTTCTGCACTTTCTATACTTTTAACTCCTTTACTCACTCCTGCTTACATTATATTATATACATCTCACTCTCTCAGAACCAGTGTTGGGGGTACCTACGCATTTTATTATTAGACATATCAAAAAATGTTAAATACAAAAGTTTTAAGAATTTACCTGAACCGCCAGAATTTACTTTAAAAAGAAACAAATGACAAATGAGTATCAACTTTGTTATTTAATGGAACACTCAGTATATTTTCTAGAATTAAGAAAGATATTTTTCTCCTAATTTCAAAAATATGTAGTTTGTCTATATTTGGTTTCATACTTTTTACGATATTTAAGTTTGAAATTATTATTGTTTTGTATCACAAAATCTTTTAACCGGACACTAAATCTCGCACTATACACTTAACGTTTCACCGTCGTTCGACAGCTTCGTCAAAAGTGAAAAATATAACACGTCAAAATAAACAAGGTTGTCAACGGAAACTGAACGAACGAATGAAAATTAATATATCTACCTGACCACGTAGGTTTATGAAACCAATTCGTTATTAATTTGTTATTACGTCTGATGATATTTACATCAAGGAAACTTAGTGAATCGTTAACTTCTTTTTCTACTGTAAATTGTAATCTATTATGGAAAGAGTTAAATCTACTTAAAACAAAGTTTACTTTATCTGAGGGCAAAATCAATAAAATATCATCGATGTAACGAAAATATAAAGTTAAATTAAAAGGTAGAGTTAATGACAGTTTTTTCTAGTTCCTGCATGACAATTTCAGCTAAAGCAGGCGATAAAGGAGAACCCATTGCTGTACCGAAAATCTGTTTATAAAATTTATCATTGAAAGCGAAATAAGATGTAACATAAAGTAACAATTTCTAAAAAAATTTTTTTGGAAATGTCTGTAAAATCTTTAATCTCTATGCACCTATCATTATTGCTTTTTAAAGCTAACTCTTTTGGAATGTTAGTAAACAAAGAAACAACATCTAAAGAAATTATAATACAAAAATCTACAATAATGTAAAACAAACTTCAAACATGTCATTACCTTATATTGAACCGCTATATAACATATTTAAACACATTTTCAAAAAACACAACTTAATTTTAGCTAGTAAATCTGTAAACAATTTAAATATTATTTTCTCAAATTTAAAAACAAAAACACCGATATTAAAACAACATAACGTGGTTTATGAAATTAAATGTTTAAATTGTAATTCATGTTATATAGGAGAAACAAGTCAAAATTTAAAAAAACGTCTAGATCAACATAAATATCATATCCAAAAAAATAATCAAAATCATTCAATGCTTGTTGAACATTCGTTAGAAAATAACCATAATTTTGATATTGAAAACACTAATATTTTATATTATGAGTCTAATATTTTTAAAGGACGTTTTATAGAAATGTGTAAAATAAAAATGTCTATTAACAAACGTACAGATTTTGCGAGTTTAAACGATACATTTTCTAGTTTTCTCGATTCTTTAAATAGTATATAGATCTGTCAATTTTTAACATTTATTAAAGTAAAATATTTATTATGTTTATAAAAAAAAAGAAAGAGAAAAAAAAATCAATTTACCTTTTCAGTTTCCGTTCACAACCTTGTTTATTTTGACAACGTCGAACGACGGTGAAACGTTAAGTGTAGAGTGCGAGATTTAGTGTCCGGTTAAAAGATTTTGTGATACAAATTTCATCGGACAAGAACCAACTTTAATTATTGTTTTGGTATATTTTTATCAATTTATTTCATGTAATATATTAATTTCTCTTAGATGTTAGCGTTTTGATTTATAAAGTGAGTTTTAATTAGTTTAACACTTGTCACACGTAATAAACTCCTTATTAATCCAAATAAATGCATTTTTTTTAAATTTTAAACTTAAATATCGCAAGAATTATGAAACCAAATATAGATAAACTACATATTTTTGGAATTAGGAACTAAATGTCTTTCTTAATTCGAGAAAATATACATAGTGTTCCATTTAAAATAACAAAGTTGATACTCATTTGTTAAGTGTCCAATCGTCATTTGTTTCTTTTTTTTTAATAAATTCTGGCAGTTCAGGTAAATCCCTAAAACTTTTGTGTTTAACATTTTTTTGTATGTCTAATAATAAAAAAATGTGCAGGTACCGTTCAAAATATAAACAAAATCCCTGTCCATTATATACTGTACACAATCTACTTTGTAGGTATATTGTATCTGTACATAATATACTACGATAAAAAATTGTATTGTATATTGAATATTTATACAAATTCTAGGATATTATGGGTTAATTATCCTTTTCCGCACTTGGGAAGTATAATATTCAGTATATTATATACGAATTGTATATAATGTACAAGTTGTATATTGTATATTATACCGGGTGTCCACTATAATTACGCACCAAAGGGATTTTAATGCATTTATTTTTAATTGTGAATTCCTGCTCTTCTACGGAATATATCATGAAGCACTGAACGGCATAGTACGTTTGTGTTATGCATTAGCTAAGATTACTTTAAGTGTGTTTCTCGAATAAATGGGCTTTCAAAATTAAGAAAGAAAAAAATTAAATAAGCAGATATTTTTCTATTCTACAGTTTTGATCAAACAGGCAAACTTCTAATTGATAAACTTTATTGATTTTTAAAATTTTGTAACGAAAAATAAGGCTTCAAACATAATTCGTATTAAAAAATATTTATTTATAAATTAATAGGTACTATACCAAATGTTCAAATAATTCGCGAGTTTTCGGCCAACATGCCCTAGAAGCTTCTACGAACATTGCTTAACATTCTAGAAGTAATAGTTACCCATTCTTCCACGATTCTACTTCTCAACTCATTCAAATCGTGGAAAGGGATCTCAAAATTTTTTATTTTAAATAAGGCCACAAGAAGAAATCGTTTGGTATTAAATCGGGCGAACATGCAGACCAACGTGGATCAACAAGCCTGCATTCAGTATGGCGCTTTTTTAACAATAACTTCGAAAGGAAAGCAGGAATTCACAATTATAAAAAATTACATTGAAATTCCTATGGTGCGTAATCAAAATGGACACCCGGTATAAAAATACACTTTCATGTAAACTTTGTTTCAAGAATCTCTGTTGCTCGTTGACATAAACACTGCATGATCATGTCATGTTATCTAGGATTGAAGCTAAATTACCGAACATCGTCCTGACAAAGCTTTGGAACAGCTGATAAAGTAACAAATATGTTGTATATTTTATGGATTTAAGAAGGAAATTTCAAACATTTATTATAATTTTTTTTTTAAATAAGTTTTAATATTACTTGATTGAAACTCGTTTTATTTCATCATAAATAGCTGGTATACATTGCAATGCATTAACTCGTTCTTTTTAAAATTGAACATAGAAATATTTATCTTGTATATTCAAAGTTAAAAAAAAACTCGTGGTATATGCACACTGCACAGATGGGAAAAGAAACTCAGTGTATATGTATATTATATACATATCAAATATATTGTAACGAGCGTCTAAATAAAAACCTGGTCAAGTGGGTTGTGATCGAGAATTTTTCCATTGCATTTACATAGCAGAATCACTAAATGTAGCCTACTTGACCAGGTTTTTATTTAGACACGAGTTATATGTATAGAGATACAAAATAAAATGTCATATATTGTACATATATATACATATACATTTTAAATGAAGTATACAGTATATGTTTAAGATATACATTTTTTTAAAGTATAAAGTATATTACCCAACACTGCTCAGGACCAATTGGTGCATAAAATGTAGAAAAGTGCAGAACAAACGAACAAAACTAATTATATAACACATGTAATATTTATTTTGATAGATAACGAAGAAACTTAAAAAAATATATTTTCTCCACAGGCGTAAGCTTTGTTTATTGTAAAAATAAACAAATTTCCTAACGAATTAAAGAATTATTGATAAGGTCCTACACAGGAAACAAAAGAATTAATTAGTAACAAATAACAAATACGAAGTTAAATAAAATACTAGACTATTTACTGAAGATGTTCGAACAATTCACCATTATGTTCTAAACATAATTGTGACCTGCGAATTGTTGTTCTGATTACATTACGAAAATTACGACATGTAATTTTGCGAAATTCTGCAGGCATAGATTCACGAAGTTCTTCAACATTTTCAAATACTTGAACAGTATTTTTAACGTAACCCCAAATAGAAAAATTCGAAGGAGTTAAATTTGGAAACCTTGGAGGCCATAAAATAGATCCAGGATTACCAATCCACGAATTAGGGAACCGGTTATTAAGATATTCCCTGATTACGTTTGAATTATGAGGTGAACTGAAGGAAGTGAACCTAGCCAACCTATTTTTTGTAAATAGATTTACTTTTGAATAATAATAATTTTAATCAATTTCTTTGAAATATTCATTTGTTACTACAAACAAATCATACGTTTGTCAAGAAAACATACTTTTTTCCTATACTATTAGAAAATTCAATTTTACCGCCTCATCAGAGAGGAGAAAGCAAACTTTCCACGGCTAGCCCGGCAAGACTTAAATGCCTAGCCGAGAAAATAATTAACGAATCTTTACCACTAGGTGGCGCAACAATAATTTTTGGAATGCATTCTCATCGACATAAAAAAATTAACAAACGTAAGTTTTTTTTATTTAATTCCACTTGTATTTGGTTTTAAAAAGGATTAAAATTATCAAGAAAAAAAATCAACTCGGCAGCGGTGGGATTCGAATTCATGCCTCCGAAGAGACTGGTGTATGAAACCAGCGCCTTGACCGCTTGGCCACGCTAAGACACACAACACCGTGTTTTAAAACATCTATAATAATTTTAATAGTAACTCAATTTAATATTTTTACTTCAAAAAAAAAAGAACGTTTGTGTGATATTAACAAAATTAATTATAATGTTGTGTACGAAAAAAAATAATGTGTAAATGTAAACCATGGCGGTAAAGTAGTTTTCGAGGTCTCGAGAAGTGGCCAGGCTCGACTGTGCCTCGCCTGTCCAAATCTTATATCGACCCAAAGTTAGTATATGGGAAGTTGCCTCATGCAACATCGGGCGGACTCGACACCTTTCGGCGGAGGGACGTATGCGAGATCCCGTCAAGTAAAGTGTAATGTATTTATCTAAGATAACAAGATTTTGATATTAGTATTTTTTTGTATTAAGTTGTCGTGGAAGGAAAGTGAATAATTGTTATCTGTCATAAAGAGAATTAGAAAATAAATGTATGTTAATTGTCTACTGCATTATTTCTTATATTCTGACTCAAGAATATAACAGTGGCGACGAGGATAAACAAACTAAAGACATAAGAGAAGTTCCAGAAGAAAGAAAATGGGCGATTCCAGTGAACTTGTTGGACGTTTGCGTGAATTTAGTCTAAATAGTGACTGGACATTATACAAGCCACGATTGGAAAATTATTTCATCGCAAATAATATTACGGACGCTGGACGTAAACGTGCAATTCTTCTAAACTCATTAAGTGAAGAGGCATACAAATTAATGTATAATTTGGCTTTACCGGCAGCACCTGAGACTAAGACTTATGAAGAATTAATATCTTTATTAAATTCGCATTTTAAATCATCCTTATCACCTTTTGCGGCACGATACAAATTTTTTAATAGTTCGAAAAAGGATGAGGAATCCGCTAATGAATGGGCAGCAAGAGTGCGAAGTTTAGCAGTACATTGCGAATTTACTGCTGGAGAAATTGAAGGAATATTAAGAAATCGTTTCATTATTGGTTTTAATCCGGGACCAGTCCAAGATCGATTATTTGAGGAAAAAATTAGTGTCAAGTTTTCTCAAGCAGTCGACATTGCTTCACAAAAAATGGCGGCGCATCAGTTTCCTGATACTACAAATCAAATTAAAGTAGAGCCAGGACTTAAAATACATAAAATAAGTATGCGAAAAGGATCATCAAGACCAGTGCAGCCTTCTTCAACGTCACGCAGCAACTTTTCTGCAGAGAGATGTACGGTGTGCGGAAGAAGTAATCATAAAACAGATAGGTGTTACTTCAAAGATTGTATTTGCAATTTTTGCAAAAAAAAGGGTCACATTGCGTCTAACTGTTTAGCTAAAAAGAATAAAAGTAAGTCTAAAACAAGGGAAAAACAAACACATAATTTTCTTGATGATCAAACACATAATTTTTTAGATGATTCATTGTTTATTTTAAAAACAAATGAAATAAATGAGCCTATATTAGTAGATGTTTTTATTGAAAAGCATCAATTATCAGTACAAATAGATACAGGAGCAAGTGTTTCTGCTATTTCTTATCAATTATGGCAACAAAGATTTAAGCACTGTCCAATATTAAAATGTAACAAAACTTTATATTTTTATAACGGTGACAAACTTGATCCTGTTGGTATTTGTAAATTACAGGTTCATTATAAAAATTTAAGAAATGTTATAGATTTTTATATAATTAAGAATGGAAGTAGACCGATTTTTGGAAGAGATTTCTTAAATTTATTTAATATGGGCATTTCTGACATTAACTTTGTAAACTGCGATTCCTACATCGAATGTTTAATAAATAAATATTCTAAATTATTTTCATCGGGACTGGGTACGTTTAATAAAGGTGGAATTACTTTAAACTTAAAAACAAATTCAGTTACTCCAAGATTTATTCGTGCCAGACCGTTACCTTTTGCAATGCGTGAAAAAGTTGAAAAGGAATTAAGTCGTTTGTTGGAATTAGACGTAATAAGGTCAGTTGATTTTAGTAATTGGGCTACACCCATCGTTCCTGTCCTAAAAAAAAATGGCTCGATGAGAATATGTGGAGATTTTAAAGTAACTCTTAACCCCGTACTTGAAGTGGACCAATATCCTTTACCGCGTATTGAAGAATTGTTTCTCAAAATGCAAGGAGGAGTATACTTTTCAAAGTTAGATTTATCAAATGCTTATCAACAGATTAGATTAGATAAGAAATCGCAGGAACTGGTAACTATTTCAACACACAAAGGACTTTACCAATATAAACGGTTGCCGTTTGGTGTTGCAAATTCACCTGCTAAATTTCAGAAAATAATGGAATCTCTTTTACAAAATTTAGAAGGTGTTGTTGTATTTTTAGACGACATTTTAGTTTGTGGAAAAGATAAACAAGAACACATGATACGTTTAGAAAGATTTTTAAAATGCTTAGAAGATTCAGGTTTTAAATTAGGCATAGAAAAATGCAATTTTTTTAAATCACAAATTTCTTACTTGGGACATGTCATCGATAAAGAAGGTTTACGAACTTCTGAAGATAAAATAGTAGCAATTAAAAACGCACCTATTCCAAATAATATTACACAATTAAAATCTTTTCTGGGTTTGGTTAATTATTACGGCAAATTTGTACCAAACCTTGCGACAATATTGCATCCTTTATATGACTTATTGAAACATAATGTTCCTTGGTTATGGTGTAACAAATGCGATAAAGCTTTTAATAACATCAAAAAGATTTTAATTTCAGCTGATGTATTAATACATTTTAATCCAAATTACAAAATTAAATTAACTACTGATGCAAGCGATTATGGAGTGGGAGCGGTTATCTCGCATGTTTTACCCGATAATTCTGAAAAACCCATGCGTCAAGAACGTTAACAGATACAGAAAAGAGATATTCTCAAATTGAGAAGGAAGGATTAGCAATTATATTTGGTTTACATAAGTTTCACCAATATCTTTTCGGTATGGAATTTACTTTAGTTACAGATCACAAGCCGTTAGTGACAATTTTTAGTCATAACAAAGGTATTCCGCAATACTCAGCAAATCGTTTAAGACGTTGGGGATTAATTTTAGCTAATTACAATTATAAAATTGAATATGTGAAATCAAATATGAACGCAGCGGATAGTCTTTCTCGTTTACCAATTACAAACAAAACTGAAGATGAATATTATTCAGAAAATATGGATCTTGATTACATATATTATTTTGAAAATAATTGTCATGTACCTATAAATTTTAAAATTATTCAGGAACATACAAAATAAGACAAACATTTTCAAGAAATTATTAAATATATTAAAACAGGATGGCCAAAAATATATAAATTAAGTTTAGAGTTAAAACGATATTTCAAGTATAAATCAGAATATACTATTGAAGGTAACTGTTTGTTGTGGAACAATAAAATAGTAATACCAGAAAGTTTGAGAGCTGAAATTTTAAAAGATTTACATAAATCTCACATGGGAATTATCAAAATGAAAAGTTATGCAAGATCTTATTTCTGGTGGCCAGGTTTAAATGAAGACATTGTTAAAGTGGCACAAGGATGTGAATCATGTTCAGTTCATAAAACAAACCCACAAAAAGTAATCTTGAAACCTTGGGAATGGCCTAATCATCCGTGGAGTAGAATTCATGTAGATTTTTTTGGTCCATTTTTAAATCAACATTTTCTGATCATATTGGATGCTCATACAAAATGGATTGAAGTTTATCAAATGAAAAATATTACATCAGAGGCAACAATTAAATATTTACGAACTACATTTGCTCGTTATGGTTTACCCGATACGTTGATTAGTGATAACGGCACACAGTTTACCTCAAATGATTTTCAGATATTCCTAAAATCAAATGGAATAAAACATATAACCAGTTCTCCTTTTAATCCTATGTCGAATGGAGCTGTAGAAAATTCAGTAAAGAACGTTAAAAATGCTTTAAAAAGAGGTTTAAATTGCTCTAAATCAATCAATATTAATTTAGTGTTAAACAAATTTCTTTTCGATTATCGTAACACACCACATTGTACTACGGGCATATCACCAGCTTTTTTAATGTTCGGTAGAAACCTTAAAACCAAATTTAACTTATTAAAACCATATAGTGATATTAAAAAGAAAGTAAAAGAAAACCAGAACAAACAGATTAAATATTTTAAAGGAAACAGAAATATTAAATTCGATGTAGGAGAGGAAGTATTAGTGAAAAATTATAGAAATGTTAATAATCCCACGTGGATTAAGGCAGTTATAAAAAAAATATAGGTGAATGTAATTGTATTGTTTATGTTCCCCAAAATGATTTGATGTGGAAACGCCATTATAATCAGATATTAAAATATCAGAAACCTTACGAACCAAATTATAGTAGCTTACCCATTACCAAACCGTTATCTAATGTATGTAATGTTAGCCAGAATCAAAATGATCAGTTTAAGATCAGCAGACCTAAAAGGAATGTAAAACCACCTGATCGTTTGAAATATTGAATGCAAAATTGTTAATCACACTTATTATATTTTGCATTGGGAGAAGATGATGTAATGTATTTATCTAAGATAACAAGATTTTGATATTAGTATTTTTTTGTAGTAAGTTGTCGTGGAAGAAAAATGAATAATTGTTATCTGTCATAAAGAGAATTAGAAAATAAATGTATGTTAATTGTCTACTGCATTATTTCTTATATTCTGACTCAAGAATATAACAAAATTCATGGATTACATTTTATGCATTTTAAACCTTGTTCCAGTTTTTTTCGGCGGTAACCGTACGTTATTTTCTTTCCGGGTTATCTTTCATATGAAAGGCGCTACATGCAATTCCGTTTCGTAAAAATGCATTGGAAATGCCCTATACTGAAACGGAAAGATTGTACGAATGCATTGGGCGGACTCCCGTGACGTCAGTCCCACCCCACCACCGAGAATTGGCGTTCGGCTTTTAGCATATAAATTCGAGCGCATGAGACAACTTCCCATGTACTAACTTTGCTCTCGACCTGGAAAACAAGCACTTTACCGCCTCGGTCTACAATATAGTATTTCTAAAATTTTCTTGGTTATCTGTCAAAATAAATATTGTATATTTTTTATATATGCCGGCTCTTTCTTCGAGAATGGCCTGGAGACGGGCTGTCTATTCTAGTTTACTCCGCCGACAGAATTCTCCAGTCGTCTAAGGCGCGTCGACTAGGCGGCGATGACGCAACAGACAGGCTGACACCGCAATCGTCACAATATTATATATTGTATTCTTATGGGGTGTGGGGTTGCTTTTGTATCTCTCTAAGGGTGGCAATTAACATTTTCTTCCCCCTAAATTTATCAGGTATGTTCATGCAGCAGCCTTACGCATCCAGAATGGTGATCTTAATTTTGAACATTTCTTATAATTTTTCAAGATTTTTAATAAATTAAAATTAATTATAATTATGCAGCTACTAGAAATAAATAGGAAAGTTATTTCTTGCATTGAGATTTTTTGTTCTCTACTACGTCCGAAAGTTTTTTTTTTAATTATTCGCCAAGATAACATGAATGGAGAAAGACTACTTTTATTGTTATTTCTCAATTATTTATTTGGGTTCTGACTAATTATTTCCATGCGTTCCGAAAATGTGTTTTCTTGTTGCATTCATCATTCGCTGTCGGTTATTTCAATATGTGCCTACTAATAATAATTGTGTTCATCATTAATACAAACAATACGTTAACGTACGCAAACAAAAATTGTTGGTAATTAATTTTTTTCATCTTCATGTTCCGCACATACAGGCGGATTATGTTCAAGAAAAACCACGAAAAATATACTGAAAAACATATTTTTTCTTAATTTCATATCTATAACTGCGTGACTGGTGATATGGTAGAAAAAATATGTGGTTTTTGATAATGATAGTGGTTGTGTTTGTTTTTTATGGTTAAAAACAAAATACGATTACCTACAGTAAAACGTAAATAATCAACTTTCAACCTGTTTTTTGATGTTAGGTGCAAATGTGTGCAAAAGTTCTTTCCTGCGCTTCTCTTAACTGCGATGGAGACCCCTTTTTAATTTCTGACAAATTAAATAACGCGCGCAAATGATTTTGAAAAAGAAATCTCTTAATAGCTAGGCAATCTAGGCATACGCCAGCATTCATTCATGCCATTCTTTCCTTCGACAATCTTTCCCTTCAATAAATTGAAACGAAAGAAATCCTTTTTTATCCCACTAACACAAACTGAATCGTGTTGTCTTTCTGGCCATTCTTTACTGCAGGACTATCCTTTTGATTTTCGTTAGCAATATAATCATTTCAGAGTCCACTAATACAAATTACCTTTCCTTGCAGCTTTCCGATATAAAACTAAACCCGCAGGAATGTGTGTTCGCTAAGGTCAAAATTTTGTCATTTTATTTAGAATTATCTCTTCAACCGATCAGTTTACTTAAGACATAAGGATTTGTCTTTCATTTCAAATTTTAGAGTAGATATTTAGACTTGTGCGTCTATACAACTGTTTCATATTAATTTGTTTTAAGGGGCCTTTTAACAAAGCGCTAATTTTTTAAAAAGCTTTTCTGAGTAACCATTGTAAATTTAAACCTCAAATTTTCAGTACGTATTCATGAGGTAATTATCTAGGTCTCACGTTGACATTTTTTCAAAAAAAAAATTTTTTTTTTGAAAGATCAAATCGATATCTCCAAAACTATAGGGAATTTTGAGAAAAACGAAAACGTGAGACCTAGATATGATGTTCTACAGCATATTTAAAAAAAAACAGTTCTGTGAATTTAATAATAGCTGAGAAAAACAGCTTCAAAATTTTCGGGAAATCTCGTCGTTGTAATGCAGCGCCTCTAACGGAGAACTGCCTAAATTACAAATTTCGTAGCTAATGTGCCCCGAATACGAAATTTGTAGTTTCTCCTTTAGGTTCTGTAGGTTCTCCTTTATCGCCTGCTTTAGCTGAAGTTGTCATGCAGGAACTAGAAAAAAGTGTCATTAACTCATTACCTTTTAATTTAACTTTATATTTTCGTTACGTCGATGATATTTTATTGATTTTGGCTTCAGATAACGTAGACTTTGTTTTAAGTAGATTTAACTCTTTCCATAATAGATTACAATTTACAGTACAAAAAAAATTAACAATTCACTAAGTTTTTTTGATGTAAATATCATCAGACGTAATAACCAATTAATAAATAAATTTAGTTACAATATTCATGTAGTAAATAATACGTAAACAGACACATACTTAATAAGACAGCACGTATACATGTACCCATTAAATAGCATATGAATGCTGTAGAAAGTCTTCGAATGAATAAAAGGCATTATCTATCAGATACTGTTTGATAGAGGATTTATATTGAGGCAATGGTTTTTGACGTAATTCAGGTGTTAAACTATTGAAAAATTTGATTGCATAATAATTGCTGCCATAGCGAAACCTGTTTAATCTATGTTGAGGCAATACTATATCCGAACTCCGTCTAGTGTCATATTCATGATTTGTATTGTGGTCAACATAATTATTAATATTTGATTTTATATGAATCAAACAATCTAAAATATAAAGTGAAGGGAATGTCAATATTTTCATTTTTTTGAAAATTTCCTTACAACTGTCTCTATAACCAATGCCACCCATAATGCGTATAATTCTTTTTTGAAGAAGAAAAATCCTTTTAGCTTCAGGACAATGACCCCATACTAAAATTGCATACGACATAACTGTTTGGAACAACCCATAATAAGCAGTTAGCTAAGTATTCCAAGGAACAGAGTTTTTTAAGTGTCGTATGAGGTATATCGTTTTACTCAGTTTATTTGCAACGTAATCTACATGTTCATGCCATTGTAGAGTGGGATCTAAATGAATACCCAAATATTTGATGCACTTCACACTATCGAAATTATTTGTCCGAATGTCGGCATTTTTCAAGGAAAAAATCATGAATTGCGTTTTGTCTTCATTTAAGCTAAGTTTGTTGCTTAGGAACCAATTTTTAATACTTGTTACAGCTTCCGCAAAGTTTAAAGATCCATTAATGAAACTAACATCACTTTTTAATAATTTTGTGTCATCTGCAAACAGCGTTATCTTTGAATTGATTACACATTGATCAATATCGTTAATGTACAGTAAAAACAAAATTGGACCTAAAACGGAGCCTTGCGGACCACCTTCTGTAACGTCTATCCTGTCAGAACAATTATCTTGATATCGAACAACTTGCTTCCTATTGCTTAAGTAAGATGTTATTAGTTTTATGCTCACTGAATCGAAATTATAATATTTCAACTTAGATATTAGAATATCATGTGAGATACAATCAAAAGCCTTAGAAAGGTCAAAAAATACTGAAAAAGCATATTCTCGCGACTCGAACACATTGGTGATGTATTCGATTAGTGAATCTATGACAGTGACAGTGGAATAACTTTTACGAAAGCCGTACTGATTTCTACTAAATAAGTTATTTGTTTCAAAGAAAGAAACTATTCTATTTTTCATTACCGTTTCTATAATTTTGGATAACACTGGAACTAAAGAAATAGGTCTATAATTAGTACAATCATCCGGGTTGCCTTTTTTTTAGTATTGGTACAATGCATGATAGCTTCAAAGCATCAGGATATATACCGGTTTCGAATATTTTATTTATAAGCTTGGTAAGGGGAATATATAGTAAGTTTACAAAATGTTTAATAAGTTGAACGTTAAACCCATATGCGTCTAGGCTTTTATTATGCTTCATTTGTGTTATGATATCATATATTTCTATGAAAGAAACGTCGCTATAATGGAAGATTTCGGCAGGCTTTTTAAGGTTTAGAAAAAAAGTATCAAACGAAGTTGACGATATGTCTAATTTGGAAATAGTTTCCTTTGCTATTTTAGTGAAAAACGTATTAAATTAATTGACTGAAATTTTATGTTCTGCGGGAAAATTATTGAGTGAACCTTTTTTTTTGCACGTTGATTATATCCCACATTGCTTTTACACTGTTATTCGAATTCTTTATGTATTTCTCATTTGCAGTTTTTTTTTGATAATTCTAATTGTTTGTTATATAGAATTTTATAGTTTTTATAAATTTCTAAATTGTGTAAAGTAGGATATCTTTTTTTCACCTCAAATAAAAAATTTAAATGATCCCTCATATTGTATAGATCATTAGTAAACCAGTTCACTAATGGTTTTCCGTTACAGGACTTTTTTATTTTCTTCACTGGGAAACATTGTTTATGTGTATTAAGTAATAGGGAAAGAAAACTTATTAAAGGCATCGTTTACATCAATAGTATTATGTACAAAGGACCAATCGATACTTGATAATAAGTTGTACATTTCTGTTAATCCAGAGATTGTTACAGGTCGACGGAACAAATATGTATTTTGGTTGGTGCAGGACATTGCTTTCTGGTTATTATTGTTGAAAACCAATAAGTACCTGTGATCAGATAGATTATTGTCATATTGTTTACAAGAAAGATAATTACTGTTACTGTGTATTTATAATTACTGTTACTGTGTATTTATCACCAATAAACATACATTACATTACATTACATTACATTACATTACATACATTACATTACATACATTACATTACATACATTACATTACATTACATTACATTACATTACATACATTACATTACATTACATTACATACATTACATTACATTACATTACAGTAACGAATTGGTTTCATAAACCTACGTGGTCAGGTAGTTTTCATTCGTATACATCTAAAAACTATAAAATTGCAACAATTATTTCTTTAACAGATCGAGCTGTTTTACTTTCAGATAATCTTTTCATTTACGATAGCTTAAATTTAATAAAGAAAAGTCTTGTTCTAAATTCTTATCTAATAAATCTTATAGAATCAGTAATTAAAAATCGTGTTAAATATCTACAAAATTCAAAAATCTACAATAATATAAAACAAACTTCAAACGAAAAATACATATTATTACCTTATATTGTCACGATGTCATTATCTGGGAAAATAAGTAAATTTAAATTAGTTTCGTAATTATTACAATTATGGGCCAATATTTCACTTGTGGCTTAACTTTAAGCTTCGTTTTATTCCCTCAGAAACAATTGTCTTAACTATTGGTTCTATGGGAATAAAGCGAAGCTTGAAGTTAAACCATAACTGAAATATTGGCCCTAAGTGCATTTCAAAATTATGCGGGATCAGCACCCATTGAAGTTTAGTAGGACAAAGCCGCGTTACACATACTCGCATTTCACTTACGCATAATTACAAGCTCTGCGGAATGTAAGTGTGTTGTTTACATGTGCCAATTAAGATCGAGGCAATTAGAACGCTTTAAGAAAACAAATTTGGCAAGGGTCAATTGATGCTGACACCTTTTAGAACTTTGTACTTTGGACCGAACCTCCAATCACCAGAGCGAAGGAACCAATTGTGACGTAGATTTAAGAAATGTATAAAAGATCGACCCGCAGGTAGACAGGTATCATTAGTATTATTATTAGATTAATTAATTAGTCAGTCATGTAGAGAGTGTTAAGAAGTAAGCATTAAGTAATTAAGTAGTAGTGAGAAGTTATTATTAGTTAGAGTGAAACAAAGTGCGCGAAGCCAAGCGAGTGGACTTTACGAGCGCCCCCTAACGTAAAAGTAAAGTAAAACTAAGATTAACGTTAGATCAAATAAGTTTATAAGTTAAAGATAAGTGAGTAACGTTAGGATTATAAATTAAATATAATTAATTTAATTAATTAATTAATTGATATAATTAAATATAATTTAAAAAGACGTAGGATAATGATTAAAATAATTTAGTTAAATAAAATTAAATTAAAGACATTACCGTATCTTATAATTCTTAATCCATAAATTTAATTCTCATAATCATAAACTTAAATTTTATTATTACCTTTTTTTAACGCGACAATATTGAACCACTATATAAGATATTTAAACATATTTTCAAAAAACACAACTTAATTTTAGCTAGCAAATCTGTAAACAATTTAAATATTATTTTCTCAAATTTAAAAACAAAAACACCGATATTAAAACAACCTAACGTGGTTTATGAAATTAAATGTTGAGATTGTAATTCGTTATTTAACAGAAACAAGTCAAAATTTAAAAAAATGTCTAGACCAACATAAATATCATATCAAAAAATAAAAATAAAATCATTCAATGCTTGTTGAACAGTCGTTAGAAAATAACCATAATTTTGATTAATATTTTATATTATGAATCTAATATTTTCAAAAGACGATTTATAGAAATGTGTAAAATAAAAATGTCGTCGAATTCTATTAACAAACGTACAGATTTTGCAAATTTAAACGATACATTTTCTAGTTTTCTCGATTCTTTAAATAGAATATAGATCTGTCAATTTTTATTAAAATAAAATATTTATTATATTTAAAAAAAAGATCAATTTACCTTTTCAGTTTCCATTGACAACATTGTTTATTTTGACTTGTTTATATTTTTCACTTCTGACGAAGCTGTGGAATGACGGCGAAACGTTAAGTGTTTGTCCGCTAATTAGTGTCCGTTTAAAAGATTTTGTGATTAATTACGTAAACAAGAATTTGTATGTTGTTTTAACAGTCAATATTTGAGACGTCAATTCAGCGATACAAAGTTAGAATTTACGTTTATGTTTGATTTCACAGCCATCAGGACTACAATAATAGTTGGACACATGTTAAAATAACAACATAGCTTTCTACTTGTAGTGGTTCGTCATTTTTCGGGATTGTCTGGTGTTGCTGATCGTTGCTCTGTTCGACGTCGGTCCCACGGTTCGGGCTTGCTCGTCGGTGGCCGGGTTCAGCGGAAATAAAAGCGTCGATCACTTAGCAATACAACTTTATTTACAAACTTAGTCTATATTTACAGGTGTTTACAAATTGGAATGTTTATATTCCGGTAACAAAACTCACGGGCTGGTAAACGAATGTTAAACTTCCGGACGGTAGTTTCGGAAACGGTAATATACGGTGTGTCGCATGGACACTAATCACGGGATGGTAGTTTCGAAAACGGTAAATATACGGTGTGTCTCACGGACACTAATCACAGGATGGTAGTTTCGGAAACGGTAAAAATACGGTGTGTCTCACGGACACTAATGTCTAACAAATGATAACGCACTGTGCATACGTTCCGGTACAGGATCCGGGGATCAGATCGGTGGTATGGTTGTGAGTGCAACTCTTATTCGGGATCAGAATATGCGAAACCCCTGCACCAGGTAAGAAGGAGTGAAACTCACACTCTACTATCAGGATGTGCGAAACGCCCGCACCAGGTAAGAAAGAGTGAAACTCCCACTCTAAGATCAGGATGTGCGAAACGCCCGCACCAGGTAAGAAAGAGTGAGACGCCCACTCAGGATCGGGATAAGAATAGGAGGAGCGGTTGCAGGTAACGCGAACGTAGCACCGGCGGCTCGGAATGCCCGGCGTGGTCTTCAAGCCACGTCCGGTGGCTTGATAGCGCGGCGGATGACTGTCATGACCGGCGACTTAATGAGCCGGCGGATGACTGACTTTCAGCGCGCTTAATAAAGACTTGCGCGTGGTGGGGAGCCCTACTCTTTTGGAACTCCCTCCTAATTATGCTTTGTTACATAACTACGCAAACACACTCTAAATATACAGGCTAATTAATATATACAACTCCTAACTAAATATGTACAAAAACAGTAACGGAGTGGTCACTTCGTTACATCGTATAAAATGAAAATTTCAAAAATTGTTTATTATTTTTTTCAATTTAATGTTGACTTTCTGTTTTACATACATATTGAACCTAATGTTAGTTTTTAAGATATTTTTCATCGCTCACATTTTAACGGATCGTCTACAGATCGTGACATTTTTACTCCAGTTAGTCAAAACTAAATTAGAAATGCTCCTCTACGATACCATAACGTATCTAACTCAATAGTGAAAGATGCTTGACATATAGTGGAACAGTGCTCCATTTACTGGAGCGGTTGGTTTTCACTGATTGAACTAAAAATTGCACTTATATAAAGTGTATAAATCGTATAAATGTAATAAATTTACGAACGTACAAATATTTGTTTTAATTTAATGACGCGTTTGGTCTAGTCGTCACGTCACAACTTACCGCCAGTTGCGAACATTGAAGTATATGGATCTGGCAACTCCTGTTCAGTTTACTATACTTACTATAGACTTCACCTTTTATTTTTATCACGACTTCCTAGATTAATAAAGCACAAAGTCCTTATCCGGCTAGTCGCGTTCTTAGTTCAGAGTCACTTTTCTGTGTCGGAGAAGGAACCACACTACAGGACTTTTGCTAACTTCAGAAGTGATTATGTGTAATAGCCCATAATTTGTTAAAGTGCAGCATTTTGGGGTAATAAGAATGCAATATATTTCTGATTTAATATTCAAATTGTCATAAGATATACAAAGTTGAAATGAAAATGTAACATTAAACGCAGTAACTATGGCAACGACCGAAGTTCAATTCAAAATTATGCAGAGGGAGCCACATGAACGAGAGTTTTCGTAGAACAGACTTTTCAAACGCGACCGGCCGAATGAAGTACTGTTGCTTCATTAATCTAGGCGGCCCTGATTTTACTATTGTGATATTCGCTACCGCCATCCCCAAATGTGGCACTGCATTCGCTGTTAATATGGCCGCTCAAAGAACACTGATAGCATTCCATTTGCATTATTCAATTGGTGATCACTGATAAGGAAGTGATTGAGTTTCCTCTCCCGCACCCCTTACTGATCAAGCTGATTTTTTAAATAAGTTATCAGTTTCATGTAATTTCATACGTATTTTGAGGTTATGTTAATTTTAGTTTCAAAACATCATTTCTTTAACAATCTCTCTGTTCACTTTAAAATCAGTTCAGTTCAAAATCAGATCGATTTGATTTTGGGTGAAGTGAATGTAAACCGAGATTTTATTTCCACCTTCTTAGTAAATGACATTTTGTTGTTTATGGTAACCAAGTAAACGATACATTACGGGAACAGACCTGTAATATTTTACGGACTGGTATAAAAGACCTGTAAAATTTTACAGGCTTGTAGAAAAATAGATTATCTGTTTACATTACCATGACTACGTCTAGCTAGAAATAACGCCTTCGATAAAGAAAAACGGTTTCATAAAAAAAATTAAAGTAAACTAATTAAAAATCGCCATGTGAAGGTGGAAATAAAAGTTTGTACGCGACACGCTTTGCAATTAATCTTTACTAGGGTCACTTCCAGTTCGCCCGTAAAGATTAATTTACAAAGCTTGACACGTAAATAACTATTATTGTAGTTTGGTTTTTGTTTTTATACTACGCTTCCGTGGTATATGGCTGTTACGAATTTGAAGCTCACCATCAGGACCTCGAAAACGATAGAAGATACGAAGTCGGTTAAATTAGGACAAAGTTACGTATTTTGGTGTTGAACAAAAAAAAATCTTTACGATTTGTAGTTTTTGAAATATTTCTAAAAAAAACGAAAAACGTAATTTTCTTTTTTATTGAAGTTATCACAGTTTTTCTGAAGGGTTCACAACAAAATTAATACATTCTATAGGCTCTCTTTGAACTCGTTACGATGATATTATGGTCCGTCTACACGCAACGATTTGCCTGCGCGCATCCCTATGCAAAGTAGTTTGTGCAAGTAAGCCCGTGCATAGTGGTCCGTCTACACGCAACGATTTGCCGTCTATATGCAAGGCTTACTTGCACAAACTAGTTTGTACAGGGTTGCGCGCAGGCAAATCGTTGCGTGTAGGCGGACCTTTAGAGTTTACGTAAAACGTTTCGCCTCGTTCTGACCATCATCAAAAATATAGGTTAATTTCCACCGTGTATATACATTTCAATGTAATGGAAACAAAAATTTCGGCGAATCCGCCTGCAACGAGCGTTTGTTCAGACTAATCTGAAATAATATCTGAAAATGACTTCTTCGTGTATGCAAAATACAAATCGTAGATTTTTCAAAACGAATTTTTTTTCAACGCCAGAATACGCAACTTTGCCCTAATTGAACCGACTTTGTATCTCTTTCCGTTTTCAAGATCGAAAAGATCAGCTTCGAATTTGTAACAGCTTGCATAAAGTACTGCCACCTAACTTTTAAATCCTACTTTGAATAGTTCAATTGCATCAAGCAAAGTGGCATAGCGAATGGTGGCGATAGCGAATAAACATGATATAAATTCCTGTGACATACTGAACAATAACGTAACTGGCGATATCTGGGGCATGTTTCATAATAAAATACAAGCCAATAATATTAGTATTGATGATCGGATTAAGGACGAAGTAAAAAGCTATAGCTGACAGTTTCGGTTTTTTTTGTCAGCTGAATGAACAAATAGTTTTTTTACTTCGTCCTTAATCCAATCATCAAACGTGTTATTCAATATTAATATTATTAGCTTGTATTTTATTATGAAACAGGTCCCTGATTTTATAATTTTATAATGAAGCAGGTTTTCATTACAGATTTAAATCGGAAATAATATTAAACCGTCACAAGAAAGTTCACCAATCTTATTCGATGGATTTTAAAGAAGCACCGCGAAGAGAATCGAAGCCATACAAAACTAAAACCGGCATAGTGAAAAAGCGTAATATGCCCAGAACCTGCAGTGTATGCAACAAAACATTCCGTTTCCATAGCAACTTAGAGCGTCACAAGCTCATCCACACAGGAGAAAAGCCTTTCTTATGCAACGTTTGTGGGAAAGGCTTCGCACAACTGTCATACTTAAAAATTCATTCGTTCATTCACACCGGTGAGAAACCTTACAAGTGTCAGATGTGTGAGAAGAGTTTTGCGGCGCCCGGTACTCTCATGACTCATATACGGACGCATACAGGAGAGAGACCGCATATTTGCAAAATTTGCGGGAAGGATTTTCCACAGTCTGGGTATTTATCAGCGCATATTAGAACTCATACCGGAGAGAAACCTGTGGAGTGCAAGGTTTGCCATAGGCGGTTTAATCAGAGTGGTAGGCTCATAATTCATATGAGAATACATAGTGGAGAGAAGCCGTATTCCTGTAAAGACTGTGGTAGAAGTTTTGCAGTAAAGGGTACTTTGAAAAAGCACATCCGAACACATACTGGTGAACGACCATATATTTGTTCTGCTTGTGGTCAAGCTTTTGCTCAAAGTGGAACGTTATCGACGCACATGAAAGTGCACAGGCCTAAATAATTTTAGCAGAAGATTAACGATTAAGTGCTTACATTACAGCATTTATGTACCGAGTGACTTTTAATGATTGATAATTATTTTATTAGATTGGCAACACTTTTCAATGTTTGTGTTGGTGTGCTGGATTTTCAAATTCAAAAATTCAAAATTTAGGTTAGTGCACTAGATTGTCAAACTCAAATAAATTCGTTTATTGTCGAATCAAGAAAACCAAATAAATCAGATATTTAATTATCTCAATTTATTACCAAAATGGTTTTGAGCACAGAATAAAATACATTTTTAGTAATGGCTTATTTTCGAAGCGGAGTACAAAATGAAAATGGGCACAGACACGAAAGTTGTGCAACTGTTGACCAAGTTTCTGCTGAATGCGACCTCTCATAAGTTGATGAGTTGGAGGGGTCGCCATTTCTTGTAGCGTAACTTCTCCGCTACCTGACTGGAACATGTTATGATGAGTGAACTTCATTCAGCAGAAATGAGTGCTCAGTCTCAACTGAACAACAAATTGAGTTTTGCCTCTTTTCACAACACTGTTTTAGAATAGCCGTCCTTCATTTACAACGAACACGAATCGATTCAAATTCACTTCAAAATCGTTGATTGCATTCCATTTACAGTTATTCAGTTGGCGACCAGTGATGAGGAAGTGATTGAATTTCCCCTCCCGCACACCGTACTGATCAAGCTGGTTTTCTAAATCAGTTATCAGTTTCATCTGATTTCATACGTATTTTGAGGTTATGTTAATTTTAGTTCCAAAACAGCATTCCTTTTATGAGTCTCTCTATTTACTTTAAAGTCAGTTCAGTTCAAAATCAGTTAATAAATGAACGTTTCTTGCAAACCAGTAATGTAGAAAAAGGAAAATTCACTGGTCGTCCCACTATTGCTGTGTTCAGTAATTCCTCCGTGCTTGCTTTATTCACTCCTCGAGCACTTTTGTCTCACTTTTACGTATATCAAAGCAGCTGTGTTCTCACTCTACTTTTCACTCCGAGCTTGCACCGCGTGAATTTCCGAACTTAACATATAATAACACTCGATATTGTAGAAAATGTTAATGATACTGTACAACAGAATCCTCATGTTTCCTATACGAATCCACTCGGAAGATCTTGAAAAAACACCTTCATTTCCGATCATACAAATTTTCAATGGTTCGACAACTTCACCCACTCGATTTTGTTCAACAAATTCAGTTTTGTCAGTGATATAACAATAATCTGCTAAATAATAGTGACCAACAAAATACAACTTTCTTTTCTGATAAAGCCTGGTTTCATCTCTCTGGGTTTATCAATTCACAAAATTTCAGGACTTGGTCAGAACATAATCCCTTTAATGTGATTGATGTAAAGGCACTACATCCACTTAAAATTGGTGTTTGGTTGGCAATGTCTTGGAGAAGAATTATTGGACCAATATTCTTCCGGGAAACAATTAACGCCTATAGATATCAGAGACTTATATTGAATCCATTTATAAACCAGTTAGACGACACTGAAATAGCAAAAGGCTACTTTCACAGCACGAACCACAATAAATTATTTAGAGGAGCTTTTCCCAGGATGTTTAATCAGTGCTGGTTGGTGGCCTAGTTGCTCTAATATTCAATTAAATCCGGACTTCTTACTTCCTTATTTCAATAACTTGATGTTTAGAATACGTATTAAACAATTTGGAAGAATTGCAGCAGGCAATTGCAAATATCGGACAACCTAAAACGTTAATGTTTTCAATAACATATTTCAAAGGATTCGGTACTGCTTACGCAAAGAGGGGCTTGAAGATGTGCTCTAATATTCAATTAAATTTGGACTTCTTATTTCCTCATTTCAATAATGTGGTGTTCAGAATACGTATTAAACAATTTGGATGAATTGTGCAGCAGGCAATTGAAAAGGCAATTGCAAATATCGGACAACCTAAAACGTTAATAATGTCTTCAATAACTTATCTCAAAGGATTCGGTGCTGCTTACGCAAAGGGGGTTAACATTTCCAGGTCTTGAATAATAATAATAATCTGTTAAACAGTGCCAATTCCTCAGTGTTCCCAACATATTAATTTGCTTCAATCATTAAAAGTCACTCGGTATATGAATTGATTTCATGCTGCAAGTAGATTTTTTTAAATATTTTTCTATATTTATAATTATTTGAGCTTTTCTTTTTTATGTTTGAAGTTGGTATAAAGTAGAAATATTTAAAAGTAATTACACATAGTTTTTATATCACCTCAAAATATGTATATTCTTTTATATTCTGTTTTATAATATCCTTGTTTATACAGGCTGATTGAAATTCGAGGGCCAGCATGGCGATTCCGTTTATTATAAGATATAGAAATTGGTTAAAAGGAAGCGAAGTTGCCAAATTTCATGCTGATTAATAAGATAGTTGAAACATCTCGAACGGTTTCTTCACAATCGGAGGAAAACTAAAAATTGCGATTTTCGAAAATCGAATATAATTTCTTTATTTATGATTTTCTTCAAAATCTGTGAAAATATTCCTGAAGCATTTACGCTTGACTAAATGCCGAATGCACTTTATTTCCAGAACGATTCGTTTTTGTTTTATCAGAGCTAACTTCATTTTTTCTTATGGGCGCGATTTTTGTTGTTTAAACTGATAGCACATTTCCTTCTGAATTCATTGGTGTGCAACACTTGCTATTTTATTTTAATTTTTATTGAGAAATTTTTGAAAAACTGAAATTAGATTCATGTGCACACGCTTAGATTGAATTGTATGCTGCGTAGCCATCAAGGAAACGTATACGTTTTAATTGGTCTATCATTAAATACAGAATGGCGTATTCAAATGAAGAAAAACGGAGTCTAGAACAATTCGCCGTCGCCGATTCGCCGTAGGTACAATTCGCCGTAAGTACAATTCGCCATAGGTACAATTCGCCATAGGTACAATTCGCCATAGGTACAATTCGCCATAGGTACAATTCGCCATAGGTACAATTCGCCGTCGCCGATTCGCCAGCGGTTAATTCACCGTCGGTAGTTTTAAAATAAATAAATCATTTGTCATTAACACGTTGACTGCCACGGCACATTCGAGAAAATGTGTCCGGTACGCCACGATAAGAAAATAAAAATATTGAATCAAGATATGTTGGAAAACAACATTTTTTACATTTTGTCCCACTCTCATATTTTTTGAAAAAAAAAAAAAAAAAAAAATTCATACGAAATATCTCGTGGTCGGGCGTCTCCCAATAGAATTTCACTTGGGACGCCCAATCACGAGATAACTCGACGACCGACGAACGCATAATAAGCGATAGAAAACCCGTCGAATTACGAAACAGGAAGTATGCATTATGTACGTATTTTTTGAGAATGTGCAAAGCAATTTTTTTCGGACATCTAATAATTTTGTGAGGTTTTTGTCATTTTTATACATTAATCTTTGTTTTATTACCATATCCAAAAAATAAAATAAAATCTTTTTCTGATGCCTTCATATTAATTACTAATCTATTACAGACGCCCCGGGTATAAAATACTTATATGCATATCCCACGAATAAATTCGTTGTGGGCGCTGCAAAAGAGTTCTTGAAAAACGAGATAACTCGTGGTGGGCGCCTAACGAAAGTCGGCCGACAACGAGTTATATCGTGTTTGGCAGTCAACGTGTTAATTATGCATGTACATATTATTTATAGACATTTAAGTAGCGACATCTTTCGATCGCTTGTTGACCTGACATTGCAGTAGGATTGACAAATTGAAGCCAGTTCGCCACATAATAAGTCATCCCATGCAAGGCGGCCTGGAACAGCTGTACAGAGCCTGCTCGGGGAATCCGCTGCAGTCAAAACCGATTTGCACAAATTTTTTTAATATTATTTATAATTAATTATTAATTTATTTAATAATAATTAATTTATAATTAATTAAAAGAAGATTTTGTAAATACGGTGTTGAAAGATGAAACTTCGTTAAATTTTTAGGCGTCGGAATGAATAATTTAGAAACAAAGAAGTAAGAGAGGAATGAAAACCAACTGCGATCGATTTCAAAAAGGAAAGCTTATGACAAGGAATAAAGGAACATGAAGCAAAAATATAAACAGACAAGTTCGTAATGAAAACTAACACAATAAAAAAAAATTTAATTTAAGAACGAAATAAATTTTGAGAGACAAAATATCTCTGTAGTATCTACTAGTGAGGGGATAATTCGAATTAAAAATAACCGGTCATTCGATTATTCAAATAACCTGTATAATTCGATTATTAACCAATTAAATATATGTAATCGGTAATTCTAGAAATGTGGTAGAACTTAAGTTCGAGTTTCGGTTGTACAGAGAATTCAGAAACATTTAAAGAAAAATTAAATTAATTAAATAAAATTTGCAAAAATGTCAGCTTTGATACATGGGATGCTGTTGCGTACGGACAAATACAACTACCCGTTGTATTTCCGCAGCTGCAGGTTTTATTTTTGACCCCCAATTAAGCAAATTATTACAGGAAAATGAACTCAAAAGTAAATTCTGAACTTCTTTCAAAATATTTATTTTTCCAACTCAACTATTTTTACAATAGCTGACTTCAAAAATATTTTTATAAAAATTACAAATCACTATGTCTACTGCTGTTGCAACACATGCGTCCTCAAATATTTGTAGAATATGTTCAGGGGGGTTTTAAGAGAGAAAACGTACCCTATGTTTATAAAGCAATTTTTTTTATCTAGTATCCTGAATACATTCTCCAAATATTGTATAAGATTATACTCCATTTTAATTTATTTGAGAACTAAATTATATGATGAAAGTTGTAAGTTGAAATTGTGACCGCGACGGCGAATTGGTCCGGTCGATGTTGCGGTTATGCTGCCAAGAGTAGCGTCGTTTTGCAGGTCGAGTCTACTTTCACAGACGGGGGAAATCGGGTTGGGGGGCTCAAATCGTTGCGAAAAGCCAAATCCGGCCTTTTCTTGCATCCAAGAGGATAATGATAGTATTCACCCAAGCTAAACTGCCTCTACAAGTACCACTTGACGCTATGATTTGAACTTAAAGCTTAATGGAAGAAAAGTACGCGTTATGTTTCGTCACGGTCACAACATGGCCACAAGACGTACCTGTTCCTTATTTCGACGACAGGCTTGGAAAAGCTGTTTGACAAGCTTAAAATTCTCTCCACATACGATTACAACAAATCTCGGAGTAATTTCGGATCCGTCTTCCTTCACATAAACTCGTGAAAACGAGCCATACGTTGGCAGCTTTGAAAACAGACTGATTGCGAGCGACCGCCGCGTTCTTCCCCTGGACAGGAGTGGTTATGATTGAAAACAGATTTAACTAGGAAACCGAGTGAAATGGCGATATACTGTATGACTAAATGACAACGCATGATCTTATCTGATGCAATATTGTACAACATTGTGAAATATGACGACCGGCACGTGGATTCCCACGTTAATAGATCCCTTCCAGCGTGGTACTGCGTTTATTTCAATACCCCATATCACCTTGGGTGACCTTCAATCGCTGGTGGCGCCCTTTTCCGAAAACGACGTTTTGTGGTCAGGGCTATTTGGTCCCCATTTTGGCCCACGACCGTCTCCACTGAGCTCTCGCATACAAAAGGTTTGACCCAGGTAATGAAAACTCCACGATATGCAGCAACTGAACGTTTGGTAGGTATCAATTAACTAAGATATTCATTCTGATAAATTAAACGACCAAAAGTGTGACATCAGTTTTTGTTTCAGATTTCACGAAAAAGTGCCAACAAAAAGTTGTCAAATAAGTGCGCCGCAGCACGACTATTTTCTGACCTGTAAGTTGTAACGTTAATGGCTAATAACAACCAATACTGCTGCCCCATGAGCTATCACGCACGAGATGGGGGTCAGAGCAGATAAAACGTGTCATCGCAAACTTGCAAATTGTCGGTTGCAAGTCGGCAGGATTGCAATGGGGCCCCCGAGCATATTCTGTACAGCTATTTCGGCCCTAATTGGCCTAATAGGGCCGAAATAGCTATACAGAATATGCTCGGGATCGGGGGCCCCATTGGAAACCTGCCGACTTGCAACCGACAATTTTGCAAGTTTGCGATGACATGCTTTGTCCGCATTGACCGCCATCTCGTGCGTTTCGTGGCCGAAGTGCTCAAAAAAACGTGAAGTCCACGCATTAGATGGTCGGCTAGTGCGATGTTTTAAAATTTCAAAACCGATCGAACCACCATCAAATAACCCAATTCTCAATTATGTCCTTGCTCATGCCCAAGGCGATGAGCGACCTTATTTGACCCTGTCAATTTTAGGCATTTCTTTTCTTGGCTTGTTAGATTCCGGTGCTTCCCGTACCATCATAGGTGGGTCCGGATGGGAAATTTTGCAATCTTTGAATTTACCTTTCATCAAACATGTGACTTCGTGCACCGTAGCAAATGGACAGCCTTGCTCGAGTCCTGGCAATGTTACCACTCCTATTCGACTGCGTGATCGAGTCAAGGTCATCGACATCTTAGTAGTCCCCGATTTGCCACATTCCCTCATTCTTGGAGCTGACTTCTGGAAGTTAATGGGCATTGTCCCAGATCAGGTGACTGGTGTTTTGGAAGTGCGAATGTGGACTCGAGTATGTTACTTCCTGGGGTCATCTGATGAATACCGAACAGGAGCAGTTGACTGAATTAACTGATAGGTTGTTCCAACAGTGGTGAACTTGGTTGCACGATATTGGTCGAACATGTCATTCAAACCGATAGTCCACCAATCAAACAAAGGTACTACCCTTTTTCCCATGCGAGACAAGCCATCGTCGACAAGGAACTCGATTCCATGCTGGAGCGAGGTAACGTTGAGAGATCTCCGATTTTACTTGTTTTGAAGAAAGATGGTTCCCATTCGTTTCTGTGTCGACTATCGAAAATTAAATCCAGTTACGACCAAGGAAGCTTATCCTTTACCTTATGTGTCTAACACCCTTGACAAACTCAGAGATGCCAAATTCCTCTCGTCACTTGACATCAAGTCAGCATATTGGCAGATCCCAGTCGCTGAAGAATCTCGACAGTACACGGCATTTACGGTGCCGGTGTTTATTTCAATTTCGAAGGATTTGCCTTACCGAAATGAAATATCTTGGGTATGTTGTCAATCGTCATGGCCTCCATGTTGATCCTGAGAAGGTACAAGCTACCTTGGGAATGCCAAAACCCAAAACTGTCACCGAGGTCCGACGTTTGATAGGCACTGCGTCCTGGTATCGCAGATTCATTCTGGGCTTTTCTTCTCTTATTGTCCCCCTGACGAATCTTCTGAAAAAGAAGAAGAGAAGGTCTTTTGTTATTTAAGCCGTTCGCTAACCAGAGCTGAACGCAAATATTCCACGACTGAGAAGGAACTACTGGCTATGTTGTGGGCAATCGAAAAGCTTAGACCTTATGTTGAAGGTTCGCATTTTACTGTTATCACGGATCATCATTCACTCTTGTGGTTGAATAAATTTCAGAATCCTTCGGGACGTTTGTGTCGTTGGCTGTTCGCCTACAACAGTATGATTTTAGTGTAGTTCGTCGTAAGGGAAAAGAAAACGTAGTGCCCGATATGTTATCTCGTATTGTCCCTGCTGTCGACATCATCAATTTTGAAGAGATCAAAGACCGTTGGTATCTCGATCTGTTGAGGAAAATCCAATCTTGTCTGTCTTCGCACTAAGCCTGAACAGCGGGCTCCTGCTGGTTTGATGGGCGGTCATTCTAGAATATCGCGACCCTGGAGGTAATCAGCATTGACCTTATTGGACCACTTCCTAGATCATCTCGTGTTTTCAAGATATTCTCGTAGCCACGGACTGTTTTAGTAAGTTTACCCTATGTTTCCCACTTCGTAAGGCCACCACACCTAAGATCCTCCAACATCTCGAGGAAGATATTTTGCTAATTTTTGGTGTGCCTATTACCATCATCTCTGACAATGGGGTCCAGTTTAGGTCGAAGGAGTACTAGAAACTCTTGACTTACTGGTGTAACTCCATATTTCCTGAATTTTGGTGGAGAGATGTGTCTTAAAGGTAGACTTAACCCCGATTGCGACAAAACCCAAAAAGGGTCTTTTGACATTGCTCCCCAGGACCCTGCCGAATTACAATCCCGTACTGGCAAATTCGCAGCACTGTACAAGGACGTGCAGGAGAGGTTACAGAAGGTTTACGAACAGTCTAAAGGTCGTTATGACCTTCGTAGGCGTAAGGTTGTTTACCAACCGGATCAACAAGTAGGGCGCAAAAATTTCGTTCTTTCGGATGCTTCCAAACATTTTGCTGCCAAGTTGGCCGATAAATTCGTAGAGCCTTTCCTTATTAGTCGTCGTGTGTCTGCGGATACTTATGAGTTGAAGGATTGTGAAGGCAATGTTTACATGGCCCTTGAAGTAGCGAACATCTTAATCCCAATTCACCTGACGAGTAGCTTTTGAACTTTCTTCTTCTAGGCCTGCGGGTACGGATGAGCGAATATTCCCGATGTCAAATCCGCGTGTTGTAAGAGCCGACTTAAGGAATCTGTTGTTATCTTTGGAAAACAACATTATTGTCATTTTCTTCGTTTTCTTTTAACTTCCATGCAAACCATCCTTTCTATTAAGTCTCAGGGAGTCATGAATAGTGCGATCGACTGGAGAGGTTGTCGACTTTGTTTCTGCTGGAGCCTTTGCCGTTTGCATTTGGGTTGGTCAACTTGAGAGCATTAGGCTGAATTAATTTCTTTTCTTTCTTTCTTTTTCTCTTCTGTTCTACTTCTTCCCTGGTCTAATTGATCGGCTCGGCCTTGATGGTCGTGAGATGTTTATTCGTGATTCGTAAAGGTGCGGGAATTTCAAGCGTGCCGGATCCCGTGAAAGCATTTCTTGCCCTCTCTCTTTGTGAATCCAGCGTTGAGAACATCTCGCGGGTATCTTGGTTGCAGCAGGTGTGTTCCGACTTTTTTTCTCTTACACTTTCTTTTTGTTCCTTTTTACTCGTTGGATTGGTTCCCGATTGTTTTGGACTTTAAAGTCATTTATCGGATTTGACCTCTATTTTGGTAGAGATGTTTGTGGTCTTCTCTGGACCGTTTGTGTAAGGTTATATTACCTTCTTGTTTTGATATACTTTATAGCCCTTCGGCTTAGTCGAGGCGCGAAGTCGCAGTAGTGTTTGGCAGTGCTTGGGTTTCGGTTGTTAACTTCGTTTATGTTTTTGTCGAGAAGTAAGTGGTTGTTTAGGTCAGACGATGTCATCGCTTGTTGGCAGACTTCTTGACCCTTTTTTCCTGTCGCTTATTTCTTCTTATGCTCGAGCCTGAGTATTGTGGTGCATGTCTGTGGCTGAAACGCCGAGACTTAGGAACCAAATTTTCTCGCGGTGTTGCATCGAGTTTTCCGTCCGTAATCCGTGCACCCTTTTTGGCGGTGTTGCTTGCGTGGTTGTTACCCCATGTCGGAGGTCTCTCCTTTTCTTTTGCGTGGTTGTTGCCCCATGTCGGAGGTCTCCTCTTTCTTTTGCGGTGTTGCACGTTCATCAATTGTTTTTTTGCAGTGTTGTGTGAAGGAGTCAAGTTCCTCATTATAGATCTCCTTGACGAATTGTCAGTTGACAAATTTTTCACCCTTTTGTTTTGGTTTATGAAAATTTTCCCCTAGGTAAAATTTCCTTTTTGGTAAGGAGGGAGTCGTTACGGTTGAAAAATTCATTTAAGTTATTCAATCCTAACGACTCCTGTCTGAACTTGTGGTAGGGGAAGTACGCGAAGTTCGCTCGCAGTCAGTCTCTCTTCAGAACTCCCAACGTACGGCTCGTGTATTTGTGATTTTTATCTTTGTGCTCCCTTTTCACGAGATTCTGTGAAGGAAGACGGATCCGGAATTACTCCGAGATCTGCGTAAGCGTACGTGGAGAGAATCTTAAGCTCGTCTAACAGCTTTTCCAAGCCTGTCCTGTCGTTGAAACTAAGGAACAGGTATGTCTTGTGGCCATGTTGCGACGTGACGAAACATAACGCATATAATACTTTTCTTCCATTAGGCTGTAAGTTCAAGCCATTGAATATCGTCGTCCCCTTGGGTGCAAGCAAAGGCCGGATTTGGCTTCTCGCATCGTTCTGAGCCCCACAACCCCCCCCCCTCCCGTTTGTGAAAGTAGGCTCGACCTTCCAGACGACGCTACTCTTGGCGGCATTACCGCAACATCGACTAACCACCGTGAGAGGACACTTCGACACGGTTGACAGCTGTTCGACATTGATGCTGAATGATAGGATTTAATTGCCAAGGTCGGATTTCTCTAATTATTATTATTAATACAATTGAGTTGACTCACATTGCGGTGGAGCTTTTATTCACCGTTCTTTTGTTTATTAAGTTAATTTCGTTAATCGCCCTACGCAATATTTGTGACCGAGGAACAGATCCGTTTAGTCGGATTGATTTTAGCGTGTTGTTTAATTAATTTAACCTCGTGTTCATATTACTGGGATCCCTTGCAGGGCCAAACTTGTAAATGTGTAATATTTCTTGTCATTATCTAATTCCCGAGCAATTTAAATAAAAACATGTGTGCTCAGCTGGTGCTTTTTATTTTATTCACTTTTGCCCACCTTTTGCTTTGGGGTTACGTCGAACCTCCCTTCTCCAAGAGCTTTGCCGAGTGATGCTGGAGAAACGTCAGTCCCTCGCACTAATTTGCAGGCCTGCAGGTAGGTAGCAGTTGGCTGCTTAACTTCTGACACAGATGGGTGCGTTTTGTGGTGTGCACTTGCCTCTTCAGTAGCATCTGCCAGTCTTGCAATGTTTTCTAACCCGAAGTTATTTTGTGTGGTGAGAATAGCTTGAGTTGAGGATGGTAGTCGTCCCAGCCAGATTGACTGCAGAAGTGTCTCTGGGATGATTGTGCCTGCGAGGTTCTGTAGGTGCGTCAGGAATTAGGAGGGTTGGCGGTCTCCTAAATCTTCGTGTTCCAGTAGGCGACGCATTTTCTGCTCTTGGCTAGAACGGAGGCGGCGAACCAACTCACTTTTTATTTTTTCGTATTTGTTGTTTGTTGGTGGGTTTGTGAGTATGTCACGTACTTCTGCGAATATTTTGGAGTCCAGGTTGGCGGCAATATAACTACACTTAGTTTCATCGCTGGTGATGCCACTCAGTGAGAAATTGTGTTCCAGCTGGATGAACCAGACCTCTGCGTCGTTTGGCCAGAAAGGTGGAACCTTCATTGATATTTTCTCGATCCTTGGTGTTGTGTTTACGGCTGCTGTGGCTGCGATAACCGTGCTTTGTTCGTTTTGTGACATGTTGGCTATCGTCGGGGTCACCATTTGGGGGTTGTCGTATTCTTTAGCCAAACAACTGATCGTAACAAACACAAAGAGAATGTCTTTATTATTAATAACAATAATACAAGTATATTAATATATCAGAACGCCTGGTGGTTATGTGCGCGGTGGACGGGATTTCCACGGGGATTAGTTCGTAGTTGCCCTGGTGCAATGGTTGCAAGTGGTAGACGTGCTGGACTGGATTCCTCGGCGGAGTGGTCGCTGATGAACGGGCCGCGTGATGGATGACGTCTTCTGACCGGAGGTGCTTCTTTTCTGGCGTCGGGGGAAGCGGTGAAACGGCGCGTGGTATTCTGCTGATGCATTTCAGTGCCCGACGAAGCTGGGTGGTCGTAGGTTTTTGACGACTGTGAAAACCATGTGCGAAGGATATCCCGACCTTTCGGCTGGCTTTGGGCGAGGAGTTTCCGACCTTTCGGCTGGCTTTGGTTAGGAAGTTCAAACTTTGCAGCTGGCTTTGGGCAGAATGATTTTCACGTTGCTCCCCACGAGTTTATATAGCCCCGGCAGCCATCTTGTAGAGGGGCTGAGTGTGGTGTGGAAGGGTGTTAGAGCTTGGTGCGTGGCAATAGTACAGAGATGTGCCGTAGGTGGTTTGCTACAAATGTAACTGACTGCCAAGCTCTTGTGTATCTAAACACGAAGAAAGCAATTAACCCTCAAATTGCAAGATGGTACAGTACGTTTAGCGAATATAACTTTGTGATTAAACATCGATCAGGTGAGCGCATGGCACAAGTGGATACACTGAGCAAGGCGCCTTTACAATTTGATGAATGTGAAAATCAGATCCTTGATGCATGCATTCCAGAGTACAGGTCATGCTTTGTTCACTTGGTTGGTAAAGGTCAGACAGTGTTTGAGTAGTACAGGTACCAATCGCATGCGGCGGTTTTATCGCCGTCATTAGTTCCTTTTTCGTTACAGCAGTTGACACTACTGGCAAATAACTGTTGGTACTAGTGGAATTTGAAAATTTTGTTGTGTTTATGTCATGTCGTAGCTGCAAAATAATCATTTTGTCGAAACTATTTTAATTCGTTTACAAGTGTTGAAAATGGGTTATAAGAGCTGTGTTCGAAATTGTTGAAATACTGATGCCCATATGATGCTACATCGGTTTCCATACAAAAATGAACACGTAATTTGTAATAACGAAAACTTTTCCAAAGCGAGCAAAGTAATATTTACGTTTATAAATTTTCTGCTGAAAATTTGTGTAAAATAAAATAGTAACTGAAGAGTGTAACTTAACTAAATAGTCTAAGTGCCAATTTTGTGTGAAATTTTATTTTAGCGTTAAAAGAGTCTATGTGCTATCCCCATGCCTTACTGAAAGCTCTAAGTGCCAACGGTGGTGCCAACACAATATTTTCTAGTTCACTCACGATTGACAAATTAGTGCCAATTGTAAGTACCTTAGCATACGGTAAAATATGGACGGTAAAATATAATTTCGCATAAAATTGGCACTTAGTATCTCAACTTTCTTAAAATTGGTATTCTAGATTCATCACCGATAGATTTCTTTGATTGGCAGACAGGACCTAGAAACAATGAATCCAATCAATGTATATAAAAAGTATCGAGTCTGTCACATGCACTTTCCTGCCGAAGTTAAAATTGAATTGAGTGAATTCTTTTCAAGAGCTCAACTTAAGGTTGGAGCATGTCCAACATTGTTGTTAGGTATATAAGCATTATAAATTATCAATATATTTGTAAATGTCTAACATATCTTTTTTATAGTAGCGAAACATCAGAGCGGAGGGAAGTAATAATGAATCCATCTAATTTACCCATCTTGTGACTCCAAGAAGAGAATACAAGGTTACCTCTTCAAACGCTGAATGGAATATTCCATCTTCTTCTTCTACAGTTGTGAAACCTCCACTACTTTGCAAAAGAAAACTATTGCGGAAAAAATATTTGAAAAAACGGTGTAAAATGGCAAAACTAAAAATATAAAAAAATTTAACTTGAAGGCTTCCGCGGCCGTCGTCCATGTTTGAATTGGCTTCCGGTTGGAACCGCGTCACGTTGACTTCTACTGCCGACGTTTCATTCAAAATTGTCTATGTTTTGATGGTTAAGGGTGGGTTTACAGAAAGCAAATCAAATATTTAATTTCGAATTAAACTAAACATGATTAAGTTGCCATAAGAATTAAAGCCCGTTCACAATGACTTAACGTAAGAAAATTAACATCTAAATACAGGTTTGAAGCGTTTTGTTTTAATGTAAATACGTAAAATTCTAAACTGAAACTAATTAATGTATTTAATTATGAACAGTAAATCATTTAGATTTAGAATTACTTCGTTTACATTAACAAACAGTGCATTCAAATTATTAATTTACGTTGCGTTAAGTGATTGTGAACGAGGCATTAACGTAAGAAAATTAAATTAAGGAAATTAGAGTGTTAATTTATGTGTCCACAATGAAGAAATTTTTTGTTCTTTGCATGCGCAAGTATTTGCAAATTGTTAGTGGTTGTTCAGGTTAATAAAGGATAAAATTCTTTTGCTCAACACGAGGACTCAAAGACTACACTCACTATACTGTTTTAGAATGCTGTTGATTGAATGTACTTAACAGAGTTAACCTAAAAATGGAAGTTGTCAACTTAAGAAATGTAAATTAATAGAATTAGCCAATTAGTACACTTACATTTCTAACAGTGTTTCCAACTTTTATTAAGTGATTAATTTTGTTGCGTTAAGTCATTGTGAACGGGCTTTTACATTGCGAACTGTCAAATTAACAACGTCATTAAAATTTGATTGCAATTAAATTTTCTGTAAACTGGCCCTAAGAGTATCATTTTACTAGTCAAAACGATATGAATAAAAAGCATCCTCAGAAACAATTGTCAGGTAATTTGCATTCTCAATTGATTAATTCTTTGATTAATATGTATATGTCCCCAGTAAGCAAAGAACATCTGTGAAACATTTCATTTTTAACATGAAACGTTTCTTTTGAGACATTTACAAAGTATGTTTCAGCTATGTTTTTGAAAAGTCTATTTAATGATGTTTCGCCGAATCAGTCTAAGAAACATTACCTATTAACATGAAGTGTTTATTTTGAAACATTTACAAAGTATGTTTCGGATATGTTTATGAAAATTGTATACAGGGATATCCACATAGACCGTTCGTTAAAAGTTTTCAAGGTTGCAGTTCACGTAGATATTTGAAATTTAAGGAGCAAGGGTTTTCCGTAGAGATCTCTTTAAGTAAAATAAAATTGTCTTTGTATCACTTCCGGTACAACCGGAAGTGGTACAAAGACAAATTTATTTTATTTAAAGAGATCTCTACGGAAAACCCTTGCTCCTTAAATTTCAAATATCTACGTGAACTGCAACCTTGAAAACTTTTAACGAACGGTTTATGTGGATATCCCTGTATAGGGATATTTCATCGAATCGTTATAGGTGTAGCACTTCTTTATTAAAAAAAAAACACATACAAATCATAAATTTTCATAAGACCGAACATAAAGTAACGTTCACCTCCGCCTTCACCGCGTATCCGCTAAGAATGGCGTATATCGTAATGTTGTGCAATCGTAACTGCCCATACTGGCGGTAAAACACATCTACATAGGCGACCTCTACCATAACAATCATTAGTTGGCGCGAAATTCAAAATTAAAAATTTCACATCCTACAACTCGTCCATCCTGACATGAAGATTGACCTCAATCTTCTTGCCATTACACAATCAAATAAAAAAAAACAAAAATACATAAAGCTAAACATAATTTGTAACGTAAACCATAAACATGTCATTTTGTTTTTTTTTACACAATGCCCAAATTAGTTTGACCACACTTTCATTTTAGCAGCATCAATTACTCCTTTGTAAGGGAGTTGAGTAACCTGATAGGTACCATAGTACAACCTCAACTTGGTACCTGTCATTCGGGATAACTTTAGCAACACGGTACGGACCCTTAAACTTCGGAATAAGCTTTTTATTTACGCCAGGGGTGACGTCATAATTCTATATAACAACCAAATCTCCTAACTTAAATTCTGGTGCTGGTTTGTGGCGTTTGTCATAATACTGTTTATTGCTGTTTTGCAACTTTATAATGTTTTCAGCGGCTTTTTCACGGATATCGCTTAAATTTTCTTTATCTGTTTCTGCCTGTGTTTCTAAAAGTTCTCTCAACGCGTCATTAGTTCTAGGTTTCTGCTTTACACCGAAAAGAAGAATACTAGGTATTTCACCTGTGGAGCGGCTTCGAACGTTATTCATTACATACTCTATTTTTGGGATAACCAAGAAACCAAGTCCCATTTTTGAGCGTCTTCGGTAAGTTTAGACAAAATTGGATTAAAAGTGCGATTCATTCGCTCGGCTTGGCCATTGGCACGCGGCGCTCCAGTAGAAATCAACTATGCTTAACGTCCCATTCAATACAAAAATCAGAAAACTTTTGACTTGTAAAAGAAGTACCTCTGTCCGATATCACGACACGTGGTTTACTATAGGTATTAAAATACAAATGCTTAATGGCTTCATCTGAATTTGTTGCACGACACGGATATAACTTTGTAAATTTAGTGTAACCGTCCACAACAATAAAAATATACTTATTTTGGTTCTTCATTTTTTCTAAAGGCCCGTAATGATCAATGTGTATCATTTCGAAAGGTATTTTACCCTTAGGTATGCAATGAAGAAGACCAACAGGTTTGCCCGACGGCGACGAATAAATAATACATTTTAAGCAATTACCGATGTAATCTCTAACTTTTTCTCGTAAATGCGGAAACCAGTAAGTTTGCAAAATTAAATCAGCTGTTTTTTCTGTCGAGAAATGACCCATATCGTCATGATTTGTTCGCTTAACGCTTGCTTCCATACTTGCGGGGACGTAAAATAACAATCTAGAATTATACTTGCGATAAATTGCACCATTGCGCATCTCATAAAATTTAGATTCACCGTGCTCCAATCTATATTTAATCGCGACAATGTCTTTGTCCTGTTCTTGTTTAAGCGCTAGGACACGTTCAAAGGAATTATCCTCGACAACAAGAATGTTACACCGACTGAGCGCGTCTGCGTGTTTCATTCGATCACCGGTACGATGTTCAATATCGTAATTGTAGTTTTGTAATATGAGAGACCAACGTAAAAATTCGGGGATTTACATCTTTTTTCTGTAGAGCTAGCTTCAGACTACTGCAATCCGTTATAATCGTAAATTTGACCCCTTGCAAGTAAATACGAAATCTTTCAAGTGAATAAATTATCGCTAGCATTTCCAACTCAAAACTGTGGTATCGCGATTCAGCTGGTGTAGTGCGTTTGCTAAAGAAAAATACTGGGTGATATTTACCATCAGACTGTTGCTGCATTAAAACACTACCATATCCTACAGAGCTTGCGTCACAATGAAGTTGCGTTGTCAAATTTGGGGAATATAAAGATAACACGGGTTCAGAAGCTAAACGCGACTTTAATTCTTGACATATGTCAACTTCTAACGCGGTCATTTCAAATTTAGCGTCCTTTCGTAACAAGTCATAAAGCGGTTTACTCAACACAGCAAATCCTTCGATAAAACGACGGAAGTACGAGCATAAACCAACAAAACTGTGTAACTCCTTTAAATTTGTGGGTATCGGATAATTTAGAACGGATTCAATATTTCGCTTGTTCGGTTTTATTTCCAAATTACCTACGGTGTATCCTAAAAAGTCAGTCGTGGTTTCTAAAAATGAACATTTGTCTACCCGCAGCGTAAGTAAATTTTCGTTTAGCAAAATAAAAACTTGTTTCAAAATGTCCATATGCTCCTCTATGCTATCGGTAGCTATAAGGATATCATCAATATACACGCTTATTAAATTTTTGTTAATTAAATCGCGGAAAATTCCTGTTATGTAACGCATAAAAATACCAGGGCTGTTGCAATAACCAAACGGTAACTTACAATATTCAAACAATCCTTGAGCGCAACTAAACGCTAAATATTTGCGTGATTATGGTTTAATAGACACATGATGAAAAGCGTCTTTTAGGTCCAAACGGCTAAAATATAGTTTATCTCTCAACCGGTCTAATTGATCGTCGATATTCGGCAAAGGAAATCTATCTCGGACTACAATTTTATTTAATTCGCGAAAGTCAACGCATAAACGTAAATCGCCTGTTTTCTTTTTCACAATTACAATTTGTGAACAATACTCAGAATTACTGGGCTGAATGACACCATCGTGTAATGATTTATTGATAATTTTACCAACTTCATTCTTTTCAAAGTACGACAACCTTCTAGGCGAATAAGAAAACGGTGTATGATCCGATTTGACTGTAATACCAACTTCAAATTTTGTTTTTGGTTGCTCAGGTTTTGCCGCTTCTAGGTAATAATTTTGAAATAGTTCTGTCACCCGTTGCTTACTTTCAAAATCTACATTTTTCTTCACATTTAGTTCTAACCCAAACTCAACTTCCTCATTCAGGCCTATTAACAAAACATCATTGGTGCAAAAATCATTAATTGAATAAGTTTTGAGATAATCGAAGGGAAAGAAGAATCGTATATTTTTAAAACGTACAATAGATGAGAGCGGCCCGAATTCTTAACCTCCCTTAATGTTCGAGTTTTTGCTTTATTACCCCATAAACTGTCTCGCCTCAGATGATACGATGAAACACATTTAGTCCGTTCTGGTTCGCGTTGTAGCGAAGAGTAGGTTATTAGTCGGTGTACTTTATACTTTTCATTTTTAAGTTTATTATGGAAGTGTGTTTGTGTATGTGTTGGTTGTGTATGGGCGATTTCACGTTTCAAGAATACGCAGATTATTCGAACACATGTTGTAAGGTAATTGCCGTTTTCGTAATTCCAATTTGTTTCTATCTCATGTGACCAAGTTTAGTCTGATAGGTAAATAATTTGGCAAACCGGCGCGGCGGAAGCAATAATTCTAGTTACTAATTTTCCCAATTTATTAATTGTACCGATTTTAGTCAGCTGTTCAATTACTTAGTTGTGTACGTCATATTATGTACACCTTGGATGCAAGAATAAATAAAACCCGTTACAAGCGTTAATTATCGTACATTATTAAGACTCGGCAAATTTGATATAATTACGGTTTGCATAAATGTTAGTGCGACGAAAACGCACGCTAAATGCACATTCTTTCAAAGTGTTCACCTTTAACACGAATTGCGGTCAAGGGCAAACTTAAAAACCTCTCATAAATTTTTTCGTTTACGATAGATATTTATTGTCTTCTTGCAACCGCGTGCCATTCATAAAACAATTTAAATCGCTCGTAATATGCAAGTATTAGTTGTAAATTGTTGATAATAAATGTTTTGTTATATTAAGCTACGTCCCTCATTTCATGTTACTTAAATTATTACCGTAACAATATTATCAACGAGTGCATTCATTTGAATAGAAAATTGTAATTTGGATTCGTGGTCCATGTTGAATTTAAAGTATAGTAGTTTAATTCAATTCATTAAATTCGTAGGTCATATTTAACCAGATTTTCTCTCCGTGTATGTTCTCCCAATTTGTTATATTCATTCTCAATTATTTCTTTTCAGATACCAAACCTATCAAAAGTGAGTAAATATAGTCATTTACTTTTGAAGTTTTAATAATGTCTTTGTCAACAGAAATGGAAACCAGCAAACAACAATCAGAACAAGTTCCCTCTGGAGCACCTGTTGTGATCGCTTCGACAAGCACATCTACAAATACTAATGTAAATGTGTTTGTCAGAGGGAAGCCGTTTTACTGCTTTGATGCATTCAGGTCGTGTTTAGATAATCCAATCGAAAATGCGGCATTGAATAGAGTGGGTGATATGTGTGAGCGTTTGATTTCTCAAGAGGTGAAGCGTCTTGCAAAATCTCTTGATGAAATTAATCAACCCACTACCACCCAAGTTAAAGGAGGTTGTTCCAACAAAAGACCGTATTTGTCTAGGAAAGAGTATTTGGAAGAGAGGCATCGACGCTCGACCAAAAAGAGAGCCAATCGGCGGGCTTTCTCTTCGCCTATGTGTTCACCTCACAACCAAATACTTTTAACTCGACAACGATCTTTATATTTGACTTCGGGGTTGTCAGGTCAGTCAGGACCTCGAGTTCTTACAGACAATATTCCGCTATATACATCCTTTAATTCGGATATAGTTGCAATATCCGATTCGTCGATGAGGGTATCGCAATTATCTCAAATGTCTACGTCCGTTCCTATTAGTACTCAAATGAACATACCATCAAATTTTGTGGTGCCTCCACTTCAATTAGACTCAAACAAAATTCCAAATTCGGTTTCAAATTTAACGCAATTATCAAATGTTTCAAATTCATGTTCAGACCCTGAAATTATGCCTGGGCAGGCAATAGAAAATTATCTGTTAGAAATGGAAAATTTTGCACAATCATTTCATAGCGAAGTTACAAAGGAAACTATTCCTGAACAAGCTAACCGTGAGACGGTTGTTCAACATTTACCATTACCTGTAGAGTTGGAAAATTCTTCACTATCGCATCATAGTGAAACTATTCCTGGTTAAGGTCACTGTGAGACGGTTCTTGAAAATTTGTCATCTCCTGTAGAGCTGGAAAATTTTGCACTATCAACTCAATTCCAGATCAATTTGGCTGTGAAACTTTTGTGAATAATTTACCTGCTGAATTACTTCAAAGTGGAGCACCCCTAATAGGAGCGGACAATAATACGCTTCCTTCTCCTATCACCTTACCTGCAAATCCTGACACATCCGATTTAGCAAATATTTTTGAAAAAGCTGGTCAGGACTGTTGGAATAAAATCCTCTTAGAGACCATCAGCCGGTGTTCCGATGGTGCAAAAAATTTGACGGTGTTGAATTCAGACTGCGGTGGTGTGAGGAAATATTGCGTAAAATTAACTTAAAGTCTGAGACTGACCAGTCTTTAAAGAAAATTTTTACCAACATTTCTCATGTCCACGATCGAATACGACACATTCAAAATTTAATGCGTGATCTTGCCACAGATGTAAATGCTTTAATATGAATGCATTAATTTGAAGGTATTAATGTGGATGCATTAAAGTAAATACATCTGTAGCAATTTTTTCTGATTGATTGTTCTTCATTATTGTTCCAATTGAAGAAAAGGTATATTTATATTTTTAATATTAATTTTGACTTATACACTTTGAATTTACAGATGTTCCGAATCGAACTAAATAACTTCGAAATTGAAGTAAGTTACAATTATAATAAGGAAGGGTTTTCTTTAATTATTGGCTAATCCATCGAGCACGCCAGAAGCTGCAGCGCCACCGCCGGTAGTTCCGGTAGTGCTGGTAGTGACAAGAACTCGGCGAGCAGCGCTCGTGGAGCGGATGCGTGTACGGGTGCGTGAGCGTTTAATGGAGGAATCTTGGGACGTATGTTAAATATCAATTATTCTTGATGACTTTTCATAACATTATAATTGTTTGCAGTGAAACGCTCTGGTTAGTTTTAGTTTTTCGTTTATTAGTAGTTTTAGAAATTATTGGTTAACCATAGTTTTAGATTATTATATTTTTTGTAAATAAATATTTTACTAGAAGTATTTATTTTTACTTTAAACAACAACTGTTGTTAACAATTGAAACATAGTAATAGAATCGTGCAAACGGTAAACAGTAAAAGCTTTCCTTCTGAATTATGCAGTTTAAACAACAGAGTCTACAATTATCTGTACAAAACTTCGACGATGCAATTGTAAATGAAACCTTTAAAAGTCACAGTGCTCTTTTCGGAGGACCAACTAAACGTGCCATAATCAGTGGTAAAAGTAATTTGATAGTGTCTTTGTTGGTAAATGCTAATGGGTTGCGTTTCAAAAATTTATACATTTGTTGTAAGACCTTATCTCAAGAAAAGTATAACTTTCTTAGACATTTGCTGCCAACAGTGCCGGAGGTTACTTTGAAATTTCTAATACTGATAAGATGGTATCCCCTGCAAATGTAAAAGAATATTCAGTTGTTGTTTTTGATGACGTTCAATGTACTACACAAAATGTAATTAAAGAATACTTCTCTTTTGGACGCCATAAAAATGTCGATTGTTTCTATTTAAGTCAAATTTATAGTGCAATTCCAAAACAAATGATTCGTGATAATTGTAATTTCTTAGTGTTATTTCGGCAAGATTCTACAAATCTAAAACATGTTTTTGATGACCATGTGTATGGAGACATGACTTTTGACCAGTTTCGTGATATATGCTACGCTTGTTGGAAGGAACCGTTTGGTTTTTTAGTTATTGATACTGACTGTACTATCAACGGAGGTAGATATCGTAAAGGATTCGACAATTATATAAACCTTTAAAACCACTACATTTTAACATTGTTTTTCAGTGTTGTAAAAGGCGTTAAAGGAAACGGATGCGCTATGAGTAATAAACTTAAAACTGAATTAGCTACTGCACGTGAAAGTTTACGTACTAAATTAAAAACACTTAAATCCGATATCGAACGATCAAAACATCATATTGAGCAATAAAAAAAATACCTTCAGGCGACTTATTCATCTATTGTGGAACCACTAAGAGATATTGTAAATAAGCTGGATGTTGTTCGCAGTATTTTACCTACAAAAGAAGAGCAGCAATCGTACGAAGAAGCCAGTGAATAAGGCTTTAAAGGGGAACCGAAAACTTCCTTCATACGAAAAAGACCTCTATAAATTAAAATCTGATCCTTCATCACAAATTACATGGTCAGAAAAGCACGATGTGAGTACTTCAACACCAGTTCCATCTTAGAAGAAGAAGAAATTCTCGACATCTCTCATGGAGAACCTGAATCTCCACCATCAAAATCTGCTTATGAAGAAGCTGAAGAGTTTCATACAGATAGCAGTAGTGTCCCTTTGGACGAATCCGAAGCTCATGCTCGTACTCTTTTACAAGAACGGAAATCAATACTACAATCTAAATTACAATCACCAGAGGTACAGGCTGCTTTACAACAAATTGATCCGTTACCACGTGATTATATTACACGATTTAATGTTGATATGGAAAGTGAATTTGACACCAAATACGGTGTAAGAAAACATGATGGGAAATTGTTATTGGTACCGCGGAAGTTGCGTTTGATGGTCGTGATCTTGTAATAGGAGACTTAACATATAAAGGTACAAAAGGTTTATATGAACTGATTTTTAAGAAAGCTCCTGAGAAATTTACATTTCACGATGTACGTGACTATAGAGATATGGTATTGAGAATTCATGCATTTAAAGTAAATTATGATCCTTCTGGGCGAATATCTGCAAGTATAAGTTTATAAAACCATTAATGCAGGGAAAGCCACCGAACGTTTGGTGGGCTCGAAGCTGGAAGCTTTAGAAAAAGAACTTGTACCTAACAGTTGTACACAGTATCAACCACTGGGATAATGCTAATGAATTAGTAGAACGATTACGTTTATTGAAAGCATCAGAATCTGCAGGTCATACAGGACATACCAATGAGATTATAGCTATATATCGAAGAATTGAAAGAAGCCAAAATTATTTCGTAAATTTTAAGTATTTAGCTGAACGATATCGAGGTCATTCTTCAGTTTCACGTCTTTGTTGGTCAGTTCACAATGACCATTGATAAGTTTGGAAGACACATTACTAAACATACACTTCTCAAACATATTGTTTCTAGACAATTATTTTACCAAACATTATTAGACTTTCGAGGTGACAAGTTAAATGCCCAAGGCGAATTTATTATTTCAAATAGAGGTAATCTAACGACGTATACGATTTAAGAAACTTGTGTGGTTAAAAAAGTAGTTTTTCATAAACCTTGGAACAGGAAAGTATATATCAACGGTATAGATTGTACCGATACTTTAATTGGAAGAACGTTGAATGTGGGATAAAATCTCGTTTTCTTGCACAGCTGTAGTTTGTACAACTTACATTATTTGTTGAATTCATTATAAGGAAACGAGTTCTAACTGAAAATGTCTCATCTTTCATAGGCTGTAAAACGTGATGTTGTCGATGAACTGCACAAACCAGCAAGGGAAAACTTTCACCGTCGTCGAGTTATAATAAAAGGTCTCAGAGATCTCTTCCAAGCAGATTTAATTGAAATGCTTCCTATTCAAAGATAAACAAAGGATACAAATACAATACAAAGTACATTCTGGCTGTGATCAACACATTTTCTAAATTTGCTTGGGGAATAGCATTAAAAAACAAGACAGGTAAAGAAGTAACCAAAGCTTTTCAAACAATCTTATCTGAAGGTAGAAATTCTATACCGAGAAATCTGTAAACAGATGACGGAAAGGAATTTTACAATGCAGACTTTCAAGATTTAATGAAGAAATATAGAATTAATCACTACAGCACATATTCTAATTTAAAAAGTTCGATAGTTGAACGCTTTAATAGAACATTAAAACAAAAAATGTGGAAAGAATTTAGCATGCAAGGAAATTTTAGCTGGTTCAAGTTATTACCACAACTAATCGAAGAATAGAATAACACAGTTCACAGTATGCCGGGTTACAAACCTAGTAAGATAAGTCAAAGAAATGCGAAAATTATTTTACAGTCCGTCTACAGCAATATCAAAATTGTGGATCCAAGAAGTGCAAAATTTAAAGTTGGAGATCATGTGCGCATCAGCAAAAATCGGCAAGCATTTGCGAAAATGTACAATCCAAATTGGTCTAACAAAATATTTACAATTTCATCAGTGCAGAATACTAATCCCCGAACATACCTTATTAAAGACGCTGACGGTGAAGGTATCCTTGGTGGGTTTTACGAGTACGAGTTCAAAAAGTGAAACATCCAGATGTATATTTAATTAATGTGCTGATAAAAAAAAGGTAATAAAGCACTAGTTAGTTATTTAGGATTAAGTTCTAAACATAATGTATGGATACCAAAACGCAATGTTTTATGAAACATTTTTATTGACTACATTTGCAAACATACAATAAATACATTTTAGAAATTTTCTTGTACAACATTTTTTATTTCCCATCTTACAATTAGTCGTATACGGATGTAATTGAGGAGTTGACATTCAAAAAGGCATTTGTCCAATTCGATAAATAAAAAACATAAAAAGCCAATATTTTTAGCAATTATTGATTATTTAAAAATTTTCTTTTTAGTAATGTTTACAATATTAATAAGGAAGGTAGGAAGCATACTTTTTAAAAATATCTCAATATTAACAATACAGAAATTAGTGCTAAAATGTAATTAAAATTGTACAAAACGCGTTTGGACAAAGTGCATTTTGAATGTCAACTCCTCAATTATACCATGATTTTACTTTAATATGAAACATTGCTGTTCATATTACTATGGAAACTAATTCCAATTTTTGTCATCTCATGTTCTGTTTTAAAAAGGACAGTTTAATTTAAAAATTGTAACTGTTGCTATGATTCTCATATTCGTACGTAATATAAGCTATTCACGATATTTTTAGACTCAGAGTAGGCCATGTTAGGGTGACATTTTTGTTGGTATCACCAAATGGATATGTTCCATTTTAATTTGATGGTTATATTTTTGAAAACTGATACTGAAAAACATTGATTATTCTTAGCATTTTGACTTAGTATTAAAAAGTCATGAGTAATTATTTGTTTTAAATGTTACTCCTATTATTTTACTTTCTTCATGTCATCGTAGAGTATAAGAAGCAATACAGTCGATGGGACTGACGTTAAAGTGTCAGAATTTTATATTTGTCACATGTTGAGTTCTATCAAAATACACTGCTCAACAAAATTATCGCATCACCTTATCAAAATAGAATTATCTTTGTAAAGAACGGATTTAATTGTTTTTGATATAAGATCGATGTTTAATCTTGAATCTTCGTTGTTTGAAATATAAAAAAATATAGGCGGCGTTGATGGTTTGCATATAAACATAAGATAATCAGTAACAAAGCCCATTCAAGCTAATTCTTGTGTCACTAATCGATTGGTTTGCGGTGATTTTTGTGTAAGGTGCATTTAATTTTTGTCAATAATGGATCCTCGTCGTCAACAAAGACATTTAAGCACTGAAGAAGTGGTTCGAATTGTTACTCTCCTCCAAGAAGGCCGTAGTCAGAGATATGTGGCTGAGGTGTGTGGAATTCAGCAATCTTCCGTATCTAGAGCAGCCAGAAGATATAGAGAGACTGGAGAATATGTACGCCGACGAGGACAAGGCCGAAAGAGGGCCACTTCCGAAAGAGATGATAGATTTATTCGAATGAGTGCTCTTCGTCAACGTTTTGTGACGGCAAGACTTATTCAAAATCAGCTTTCTGAAGTACGACGAGTAAGAATAAGTGATCAAACCGTTAGAAGACGTTTGAGGGAAGTGGGATTGAGGCCTGGGAAGCCTGCTACTGGACCCCGGTTAACCAGAACACACCGAGTGTCCAGGTTAAGGTTTGCCCGTGAACACCTTAATTGGAATATTAACGACTGGAGCAAGGTGCTTTTCACAGACGAGTCAAGATTTTGCCTAACGTCGTCTGATGGACGTATTAATGTGTGGCGTCGTGTGGGAGAACGATACGCTCCAGGAAACATTCTTCCAACCACAAGTTTTGGAAGTGGTTCAATAATGGTATGGGGCGGAATTTCTTTGAACGCACGTACGGAGTTAGTGGTGGTGGATAGGGGTTCAATAACAGCGAACAGATATGTGGTTGACATTTTAGAACCACATGTAATGCCTTTTGCCCATTTATTGGGGAAAACTTTGTACTAATGCAAGATGATGCCAGGCCCCACGTAGCTAGGGTTTCGCTCCAGTATCTTCGTGATACCGGAATTCAAGTCATGGACTGGCCAGCTTGTAGTCCAGATCTTAACATCATCGAGCATGTATGGGATGTGATTGGAAGGCGAATCAGACAAAGAGAAGTCGCTCCTGCTTCAATTGCAGAACTTGGTAGGGCATTGACTGAAGAATGGGACAATTTTCCGCAGGAGTCAGTGAGCAACTTATTTCACAGTTTACCGAGAAGAATGCAAGCTGTTATTAATGCCAGAGGTGCTAACACGCGGTATTAGCTGTTTCTTGTTTCTTTTTCGAGTAAAAACAAAATCGCGTTAGTATAATGTTTTCTTCTTTTTGTAAACTTGTTGCTGTTTGTTGTTTATTTTTAATAAAATTACTATTTATTATTCTATTTTATATTTACAATAAAGAATCTAGCATTAGAATACGGAAGAAATAGTTGCAATATACAAATATTGAGTGATGCGATAATTTTGTTGAGCAGTGTACATGCACGTAACTTAACGAAAAAAAAAACATAGCCCTCTAGAGTCTAAAAAGATCATGAATGGATAATAGTAATGTTCTCTGTTCAAATAAATTTACGTTATAATCACGAATGCAAGAAAAACAACACTTGTCTGTGATCGCGCAAGCCCTTGTAAATAATCACATTATTATACGAAAACGAAGTCATAATTAAATTGCACGAAAAAATTTTAGCATATTTTGTTTACGATCGTATTCACATCTGGTCTGATATGTAGTAGAGGACTTGTGAAGTTTTTCCGGTTCCATCCAGTCAGAGATGTTTATATATTATCTAGATGCCTAACTGCTATACACGTTCTCAGCGCAGGAGTGAAGCCTCAAGGTCGCCCGGCAGCCATTTGTCGGACAGGTTAAGTTTGAATTTAACACTCAGACAAAACCATTAATTTTAGTACTTTAAAAATTGTGAAATGAATTAATAGTATTGCAGCGTCCATTCTAATATCCTATCGAATATGTTTTACCTAGTAACTTAAATATTTTATAAAAAGAAAAGTATATTGAGCGCACGCAATTCGTGCGGACGCGCACATTTCATTTCTTATATTTTTGTAAAAAAATTCGGTTTTTCGAATGTAATTTATTTATTCTGTGTGGCATATACGAAAACTATGTTTGCTCGTTGTATCCTGCTAAAAATTATTTTTAAGCAGGACATTTCTTTACTTTGTCACTCATTTCCGCTGGTCTATCCGCTGGTCTAAAATATAAGGCATGCAAACATTTTGATACCAAGTATTTTTAGTTATATTTAAAAATAGTTTTATTGATTAAAACTCATGGGGAGTCTCTCAATTAATTTAAGCGTTGCATACCTACTTGCTCTCATATGCCAACGTTAATCAGAACACCGGACAGCCTGATATAGCCAGAATACGAATACAATTTTATTGTAAATTCTAGAAGATAATAATTGCTTTTCCTTAAATTTAAAAACGATAACTTTAACTAAACACTTATTTTTTGTATTATGGTAATGAAAATAGTATTATGGATTAAGGCAAGAATAGTACTTGTACGACAAATAAGATAAATAACATCTTTCCTCCAAAAGGCCACCTATATATTGGAGTATAACAAATTAATTACGAGACTCTGCATGAGTATTAATTAAATAAAGTAAATTTTAAAAGTAACTAAAAATACTTGGTAAGTAACAAATGTTTGTGCGCCTTATATTTAACATCACCGGAAATGAGTGATAAAGTCATAGAAATATGGCTCTTAAAAACAATTAAAAAAATAGTTCCAAAAAAACCGGAATTTTATACAAAAATATAAGAAATGAAATTCATGCAATTGCAGAAATTTCACTTATTTATGACTAAAAAATTAAAACTGCTAGGTACAAAATACAGAATGGATATTGGCCATACTATTAAATAATTTAACAGATTGTTTATGTACGAGAAATAATGTTTCCCGTGAGCATTAAATTCAAACTTTCCCGAGCGACAAATGGTTGCAGCAGGCTTCATTCCGAGCCGCTGCTTAGGCATCTAGTTATTTATTAAACAATAGTAATGTTCTCTGTTAAAATAAATTCACGATATAATCACGAATGCAAGAAAAACAACTTCCACACACACTTGTCTGTGACCGCGTGAGCCATTGTAAATAATCACATCATTATACGAAACCGGGGTCTTAATTTTGCATTTTGTTTACGATCGTATTCTCGCCAACGTCCATAATGGGATGTAACAAAAAAACTTTCACACTCGTTGGTGTCCGCACGAATCTTTTTAATAACCTCATTATACGAGAACGAGGTCCTAATTAAACGCATTAAGTTTAAGCGTTTGTTTACAATCGTTTTATACTTTATGTAAATACACAGTGTTGGATCGAAAGAAAAAATTTAACTTGAAGAGAGAAAATCGATTATTTTTACAGAGTCTAGGTCATAAAGTGGCTCAGAGAGAATTACACTGTAGAAGCGAGATAACCTTGAAAGGGTGAGCATCACAGTTACACGTATATAAATCAATCATCATCTATTCAGAACGAACTGGATATTTTGGGAGTGACTGACAAAATTAAAATGGGCACTTCAATAACTAGTCTTTAATAATTTGATAATATAAATTTAGAAGTTTTATCTTACATTAGAATTATTTAATGTGACTGTTGTATCATATAAGGATAAGGTAAACGAATACTGAAATAGTGTATGACTTCTATTTCAAAATCGGTCAAGGTCAGGGGTAGGTTGATTCTGGAACCTCCTCCGATCTTGACCTACATTTTCAGAGGATAGGTCGATTCTGGAACCTCCTCCGATATTGATCTACATTTTCCCGGTCAAGGTCGGAGGAGGTTCCGGAATCGGCCTATCCCCTCTACTCATATTAGAGGTTGTTTCGAGTATTCGTTGACAAAAACACCAGGAGGTAAGATGCCGGGTGAACTACATCCGGTCCCACCAGCAGCTAGACTCTTTGAAAGGTGGACCACTTGTCTTTTGTGATGGATTTTGGATCTCCCAGGATAATTTTGATAGATAGAGGTACAGCATTGACCTCAAAAGGATTTTGAGAAGTTTTGCCAAATAGAAATGGAGTACGACATATCCTGAGCAGCAGCGTACATCTGCAGGCGAATGGGCAAGTGGAAAGGATGTAAGGACCCGAAAAATGCGTAGAGAGATTTCGAAATTATTTTCTTTGTTTCAAGTTTTACCTGTCTCAGACAGAAACCATAGAGCAGGAAACACATCATTTTCATCAGACTAGAACGTGCTTTCAAACCAGAGGCAATATTAAGTTGCGGTGATAATTTTTCAATTCTCATTGAGTCAGCAAAAGCCGTGCGGTCAGCTTCTCTGAACGTTAACCGCTCGACACGTGGATAAAAAATGTAAAAGCAAGATGAGTACGCCATCTCGTGGAAAGTAACTCACCGCTGGAAGCTCGAATTAACAGCGCGTTTCGCGGGAATATGTTGACTATTAAAAAATCCCTCTTTTGTTTTTCCAGAGTGGAAGCGAAAGCTTAAATAGACGCGAAGAGCGAAAAACAGACAGTTCCCGGTTCCCTAAGTTTTTGTCCGCGTTAATTTTCCTCGAAATTTTGGTTTAATATTTGTTCGGTTTTGATTTAATTTATTAAAATTTTCCAAAGTTTGTTATCGGTTTCGGGTAGAAAAGGCACAAGCTTTTTCCATGTAATTTTTTTGTGTCAGTCATTTTAAAATAAATTCGCTCGCTAACGAACAATTCTCGTAAATCTAAATCGATAGTGTTTTTTTAAGATACGGATACCAGGATAGCCAAACAAACTGTGAAATGCCAAGCGTGTTAAAATTATATAGACTCATGCATTCTTAATTAGAAATTTTTTTAATTGTGGATTATTTATAATTTCCAACCACAATGCACGCTTTTTTATATTTCTTCGAAATAAGAAATACTGCACACTTGAATTGTTTGTATATTTGTTGGGGCAAGATCGTACCGCCCTTGGTGAAAAGGTTTTATCCCGTAACTTATGAAATCCTCAATTATTACAACTTATTAACGCTGCATTTAAGTGATAATGCATTATATGATAAAAAATTCCTTACCATTATTAAGATATTGAATTATTTAACTTATTCTCAAAACGTCAGAAATGCACGTCAATAAAATATAAATGATATCTTAGACTGTGTCTTAGATATCTAGATTTACACATATTGACATCATAATAACCTTTATAACATGCTGAGGAGGTCTTAAAGCTTAGTTCAGATGCATCTGGACACGCAAAATATTTATTGCGGATCGTTTCATGATTGATTCGTTATTAATAACCAACCAATCTGGAAAATATTCGCAATAAATATGTTGCGTATTCGGATACACTTCCCGCTTTACAGTTTGAACTGCGGACAACAGTGACATCTATGAATGGTTGCGGTATTTGCTAAAGGCAATGCAAACCGCCCATAAGGTGTCATGGGACTGATCCCTACAGATTAATCCTTCCGAGAAAATGTGACGTCGTATCACGGTCCTCGTCTTTAGGTAAATCATTTTGTCGTTTTGTTTTCCTTGGAATAATTTTAGCTATGCACCCAACTCATTTAAGAAGTTTCGTTCATTTCGTATTATCAAAAAAAAAAAAAAAAAACAGTCGCAGTTTCTTGAAAACGGAAAAGGAGGAAATATTCGTCAGAACAAGGAAAACGAAGAGTGTACTAAAATGATTTCTTTAAATAATAGTTATTTATTTCATTTTCTTGAGTTTGTATCACTTTTGCATAGACAAACTAACATTTTAGAAAACAAAACTTTCAATTTTGGGCATACGAATGACAAAATTATAAACATTAAAAACAAATGAGAATGAAGTTACATTTACTTCTAAAAAAATCATAATAATTTCCTATTTAACTTTACTGAATATAACTTACTCTTTACAATGATTTCAAAACACACGCCATTATTCACTTTCTTCACTGGATTCCGACTCTTTTAGCACTTTAGGTTTATCCATTTTTCTAGGTCGGGTCGTTTCAAAGTCTGAACCGTCTTCGTCAGAGGAATATATTGCTCCAGCTACAAGGATTTAAACAGATCAAAATAAAAACAACACATGCACAATTGAGTAAACATTAATTGAGAGTAATTGCAGTTATACTTTACGCAATTCAAGGTTACTTGCTTTGTAATTCATTAAATTTAAAAATATTTAGCATTTTGACTTTTATTTTGCCTTAATTTCTACTTTCTACCAAAAATTTCGCATTTCATACAGTAAATGACAAAACTGCTAAATTCAAAATGAATTATAAATCATTACAATCAATACAACATAGCAAGTATTGGATAAATCAATCATACAAGTCATCATATGTTTAATAATACCGAGTGATTTTTAAAATCTTTTGTCAACTCTTGCCATGAAATCTGGATGGCATGTCTTAGCTTAGATGAAAAGTAACTATTAATTTAACTTGTAGGTTTCCGCGCCCGTCGTCCATGTTTGAATTAGTTTTCGGTTGCAACAGTGTCATGTTGACTTTTTCAACTGCCGACGTTTCCTTCTCCACTACAGAAGAACTTCCTCAGGGCTGCTGCTGCTGGTGGTGTTGTCGCTGCTTCTCGTTAGTCGTTGAGACTGTCCAGTCTCAAGGACAGGAAGTTCTTCTGCAATGGAGAACGAAACGTCGGCAGTAGAAGAAGTCAACGTGACGCGGTTCCCACTGGAAGCCAATTCAAACATTTGGCATTATTTTCAGATTTTTTATTGCGGCAATTTAAAATTTTTACTCTTCCTTATAATTTACTCTAATTTAAACGGCGCGGCGATCAGAAAGTGTATGATAGGTCACTTTTTTAGAATTCATCGGTAACAGCACCGGTAGACGTTGCTGCGTTTCAAAATTCACTGTAAAGAGATTTTATCGGTGAATTCTGAAAAATGTCCATACAGCAGAGTCGAGAATCCTATGGGTATATCCAGTTTTTACTGGATTAATTAATGAACGAGCGATATAGTTGGGGGATCGAGTCCTGAAATTAACGTCGGCAGATTAGTCGTATGGAGTAGGTACGTTTGTTGATATAACGCTTTAACGTCAAATTTAACGTTTAAGGCAAATTTTTATTTCATTTTTCTGCAACGCGGCGCGGTGGTATAGTCGACTAAATGCAAACCAAGCTCATATTCGCTCAATAGATTGCAAGTATTTATACGGCGATCTGCCTGTACACTATGACAAGCTAGCGGACAACGAAACACACTACGGAATATGTACGTATTTATTACGAAGTAGTCTGCGCTCCGTAAAATGAGTGTTGCCTCGCCGCCAACTATTTATCGACACTGCTTATCAGTGTCCAGATTATTTGTTGGTGCTAGTTTGGTGGCTTTTATGATGGAATCCACTAAAAACTTTGTAGAAATAATGTATTGTGCCAATGTGCACAAATACTGCTGTAACCCCCTAAATGATTATTATATACCCAGAATTGACGATATGAAACAAAAGTGGTGCAAGTGACGTCGCAAACAATAACACTGCGTTTCGTATGTATTTGCGTCAAGATTATTTAAAAATTTGAATGGAAAAATTTTTATTAAAAGAAAGATAATAAATTATATGAAATAAAATTACCACCACTAAATTTCTAGTTCATTAATTCAATATACAGTACATAAAAAATATTTCAGATATACAGGGTGTTTTTTACTGTTTGCAAATAAAAAAACCTCAGTATAAGTACATGAAATGCTACCTTCTGCGCGTATTTTCGGGTGGCTACTGTACCATAACCAAAAAATTTCCGAGGTACCACTTGTTTGGAACTGCTGAAATGTGCGAGAAAGAAAAGTTATATTTAGCAAGGTCAATGACGCCTTCCTCTATTTTTTTCATAACTGCACAACGCCAATATTAAATACTGACCTACTTTAAACGCGTTACTCAGAGAGACCGCCGCCACACGGGCAAAAAATTACCGCGATAAAAGGCATTAAAGAAATGAGAAACTAACGACCTTCATAAAATGCATACGAGAATACTTTAAGATATCAATCAATTAATAAATGTTGGAATTTGCAATGCGAGCGCGTTAAAAATGCTTTGCTTGACCGAATTTCATAATTGAATTAATATCAGTCACATTGGTAGTTAACAGCTATTTTATTCTCCCCAGTTTGATTATGTAATGCGGCCAGTTTTAAACTCTATAAGCAGTAGATGAATTACTATATTACTTTAAAGTTCCTTTAGTTTAATTGATCTTAATCCAGTGTAATAGGAAATGGAAAGGCGATTTATTACTTGTGAGGGTGAAATATGCGAAAAATAAAACGATGGATGACGATGTTGTCACTATTTAACTCATCCGCATTTTTGAGGCGCACTTTTCTTCCAGTAATTATAATCGTCGGTTTATAACTTGATTGTAATAAATTGTAATTATTTGAAGTGAAGTTACATTTATTTATTTTAATAAATCCAGGCGCTTTGTGAACGCATTTAAAATGTTTTGATTGACCGGATTTTTTTTTAATACATGAAGATGAATATGAACTCACGTAAAACGCAAGTTCTCAAAATTTGTTTCCTTCCGCATTCAGAAATTTGCCAAATGAGTCTGAGATTTCCGGCAGGTTTTTTTTACCTGTTTGCAAATGCCATTACGATCTGTTAATACGCGTCATACGAATCAAACATACAGTATGTCCGTCTGACAATGAAATATAGGGATTTAACATGGGAAAACAGAAAATGCTTTATATTATCTACCTGAGTAGATATACAGCGTGTAATCGAATAAGTTTCACATATTAATACTGTAAGTTCTTCATCACATAAGGAATTAATTCTGCAAATATCAATGTTCTTACTCGAAAATAAAAAAACTGACCTACCACAAGAGCGCATCACCTTTTGTTTGAAAACCTCTGTTCGTTCGTCAGTGCCTCTGCGATTTTTATAGACGCTTCGTAAAACGATAAATTCCGCAAATGTCACGGTCACTGGGTTAGTGTCGCCCGCAATACAATTTGGAACGGAATCTTCGAACATCTGTTTCGTTAAATAATCCACAATAATTACATCGTGATATTTCACACTTTGTAAACAAATAACACACTATGTGTCATGTGATATAATTTGTTAATTTCTTATGTTAAAATAATGAATGTAAGTTATAAGTACATTGATAAGAAACAAATTGGTGACAGGAGAAGTTTGCGGATGCGAACATTTTTTTCAGTTCCGTCAAATAAATAAATGCATTGACTGCACTAAATACAAATGTTTAGTTTAACGCTTTCCCTAAGTTTTGAGAGCATTCTTAAATCATATACTATAGTAAAGTAATTAGTTGCGATTTTATCGCTCGAGTTTAACAGTACGATCGTTTATTGTTTAATTCACGTATAAATTACTATTTGCTTTCAGAGTACTAAATGATAAAGAACGTCTAATAATTAAAAAGGCAAATTTCAACACAACACTTGCAACTATCGTAATCAGCTGACACTGTGAACAGGCGTACACGCAGTACCTCCGCGATCTTTTGGAATTTTTTTTGCTTAGTCTGAAAGCAATAAAGAATCATAAATTAAGGGATAATAACTTCGGCGCTTTTTGTTCCAATAATACTTTTAGAATTTTACCCTTATTGAATTAATTGTAACCTATCTTTTTACTTATTGTTAGATAAGATTCGTAATTACAGTTTTATTTTTAATTAAGGAAATAAAATTTTTATGCAAGAATTATTTTGTGAAAAATCTGCATATCTATTACTTAAAATTACTTAAATATTAATTTAAAAAACAGCTGGGAATCTCCGTATTCTTTCGTACGAAAGTAATAAATGACCTGCCTCAACGTTTATTGTATCGCATCTGCGGGTTTACGTCTCTATCATTTATTGCGTATAATAGTAAATTTCGCTCAGCCGTTCGGGCCGTCCGGGGCTTTAAATCAAAGCCAGCGGTTCTCAAACGTTTTACGTAAAAACTAAACATATTTTTCCGGAGTTATTATTGAATTTTTTTTCAAACATATGTCGTAACTTCGCTTCTTTTCTTTTGTATTAGTTGTGGTTACAATATGTGAAACTTATTCGACTATACGCTGTATATAAAATTCCGGGTTATAATCGGAAAGATTATTGCATTCAAAGTGTTTTGATACTAAATTTGTGCAATTGTATTGTTAATTATTTAGAAATTAAGAAAGAAAGTTATTATTTTTTTCCGTACAAGCTTAGTAGCTATTTAACGGAAAGTTATAAACGGGTCTCGAGGTCGAGGTAGTTTGTTCGTTTTTCACAACTGTAAGGTCATGAGTTCAAATTTTTATTTTATTTTTTTAATATTTTTCAAATCACTTAAACTCTTAAACTAGTTTATTATTTTATTTATAAGTTTCATTTTAATATTAATTTTAATATGTATTAATTATGTAACATAATAAACAAGATTATAATGATTGTGATCACAATTGTTCCTGTGGGAATTAATCGTGAAATAAAATTAATTGGAGATGAAAAGACCGGGCCTAAACGTTGTAAACTGCACACAGCAAGAATTATATTTTGAATATTTCAATCAAAGTAGCATGAATCTGACGATAACTACTTCCTTAAAAGTATAATCAAATAACTAAAATTCTGTTTTCTAAACTAAGGCTTTCCATCTTTAGAATTATCAAGAAATTGGAAAGATAATTGTGACAAGTGGGAAATTGTGAAAGTGTCAAATCAAATAAGTGATGAATTTGATCTCGTAAGCTGATCTAATGTCATTTGAATTTCAAAATGCAATTTATGAATAAAAAATTAAAAGAAAAACTAAAGGCCTGTGCTAAAACAAAGCTGATAGAATAAATAGAAATTAACATTAAAAAAATCAAAGTCTAAAAAAGTTTCAATGGAAAAGAAATTTTTGGTGATTCGGGTTTGATCTTGTAACTTTTCGGTTATGAAACCCGAACTGAAACACTAGATTTACTTATTTTCCCAGAAAATTACATCGTGACAATATCCTATTTAAAGAATCTAGAAAACTACAAAATATATCAATTAAATTTGCAAAATCTGTATGTTTATTAATAGAATTCGATGACATTTTTATTTTACACATTTCTATAAAGCGTCTTTTGAAAATATTAGATTCACAGTATCAAATATTAGTATTTTCAAAATCAAAGTTATGGTCATTTTCTGAATGTTCTACAGCCATTGAATGATTTTGATTATTTCTTTGGATATGATATTTATGTTGGTCTAAACGTTTTTTTTTTTTTAATTTTGGCTTGTTTCTCCAATATAACATGAATTATAATTTAAACATTTAAATTCATAAACCACGTTAAGTTGTTTTAGTTTTGGTGTTTTGGGTTTTAAATTTGAGAAAATAATATTTAAATTATTTACAGATTTGCTAGCTAAAATTAAATTGTGTTTTTTGAAAATGTGTTTAAATGTGTTGTATAGTGGTTCAATGTAAGGTAACGATATGTATTTTTAGTTTGAAGTTTGTTTTATATCAAACGATATTGAAACGTAGTGTTTATGCGCTATTTAGTGTCCGTTTAAAAGATTTTGTGATTTAAAATATAAGTTAAGAAAATATACAAAAAACTTAGTTTCGGTCAGCTTAGCTTAGTTTCGCGTTCAGTGGCCGCCTGCCTTTAATACGGGTTGCAAACACGAAAGCATTCGTTATAGCAATGGTTTGCAAACCGGGTTGCTACCGAGTTAACCCTACTTGCTCAGTAGGGTTGCACGGGTTATTTGATCCTAACCTATATGCACAATTGGTGGATTTGTTTTTATAACTTATAAAGGCTCCATTAATTAGTTTCGCAAGAAGACGCGATTAACTGAACAAAACGGTGAAAGTAGGTAAATAAGAATAATATCTCCAAATAAACTACTCAAAACAATTAAGGGGTCAAGTTTTCATGCACTCGCCCACGCACTCGCCACCATAGCTCGCCACGCTTAAACGAAACGAGTAAAAATTTTGGAAGGCCGATCAACTTATTGCTTTAACTATCTTTTGTTACTCAGAAAAATTTCAGTTGTCACAGAACCTCTTTGTTATGAAAGAGAGTCAGTTGAAGTGATACTGGTAAATATAATTGTGATTTTTGCCAGATTTGATTTTGATGATGCAAGGTGTAAGAAAACATTTAACACAAATCGAAGTCAGTCGGATTGTTACTCTCCTGCAAGAAGGCAATACACAGCGATATGTTGCCGAACAACTCAATGTACGGCAGTCTGTAATATGGAGGTTGTGGAAACGGTACCAGAATACTGGAAATGTTACTGTCATCTTGGGCAAGGTCGCCATAGAGAAACCACGCTCTTAGACGATCGATTTTTACGTTTGCAGGCTCTTCGAAAATGTACCAGCATATGCCGTACTTTACAAACTGATCTTTTCGGGCTACAGGTCGACAAATTTCCGATCAAACAGTGAGGAACCAACTCCGAGAAGCGAACCTGAGGTCTAGACTTCCAGCCAAAGTAATGCGTTTAACCAGAGATCAGCGACAAGCGCGAATATAATTCGAGCAAGAACACAATAATTAGCAGATACGCCATTGGAGAAAAGTTTTGTTTACTGACGAGTCTAGGTTTGCATTATGCTCAAATATGATGGACGGGTTCGAGTATGGCGACAACCAGCGGAACGGTTTCTCCCTAATACAACACAAGAAAGAGTACCGTTTAGTGGTGGTTCTGTGATGATCTGAGGCGGTATTTCGATCGACAACAAAACTGATGTTGTTGTCGTAAGAAACGGAGCTTAGACTGCACGGCCTTACATTGATGAGGTTCTCCAGACCCATGTACAACCTCGTGCACATGCTGCAGGTGAGAATTTTATTCTATTGCAAGATAATGGCCGCCCACGTGTTGCGAGGATCGTTACTGATTATCTGCAAGAGCAAAACATCACCACATTGCCATGGCCAGCGTGCAGCCCTGACATGAATCCCATTGAACATCTTTGGGACGAGTTGGATAGACGAGTCAGAAATCGACAAAACGCACCTCTTACACTACAGAAGTTAGAAAATGCCCTTTTGGAAGAATGGGAGCAAATTCTACAATACACTATCCGAGCACTAATACGAAGTATGCCAAGACGCTGTGCAGCTTTAATTCAAGCCAGAAGAGGCCCGACTCGATATTGAAAAATATATTCAAAAAATAACTGTGCTTAATTTTTTGCATAACTTGTTTTTGGAGTGTTCTTAGTTAATTTTCAATTTTTGTTACATAATGTTAATGTGTTTATTGCAAACTTTAAACTACTGTTCATAAAGATCCTGCGTTTTGAAATTACTAACTTTTATTAAGATAAAGTCTAATTTCCAAAATACACAGTCGCTTAAAAACTTGACCCTTTAATTGTTTTAAGTAGTTTACTTATGTGTAATTATATGCGTAACTAATTCTAATAGTAATTCCAATTGGAACCATACAACAGTGATTGCAACAATTTCTCTTTTAGTTTTATTCTCTAAAGTCATACTGACTTAATTTATGACGAGAGAAAAGTTATGTTTTTAAATCAATTTTACTAGTCGCGTTCGTAAAATGTTCCGATTTTACATTACCTGGTTCGGAATAATGCATTATCCTGTCAAACCTGACCTGACCAACCCGGTTGAATTTACGAAAACGCCTATTGTTTCCTGGTTGAGTACTCTGTGCGTGAAACATCAAATAGAAGGCGTCGAGTTCAAAAAATTTCTTCGAAACATGACAGATAAAAAGATTGGTAAATTTAACTTATTTAAAATTATTTTGTATACTATTAGAGTATTTTTTTATTTAATTGCATGTAATTTAAAATTATAACCAATATTTTGTAGTGCTCTGATGAAGCTTTTAAATATTAGCGAAAGCTCAGCAAACTAAAGGTGTACCTACTAATTTTTGGATCGAAACTCTGTTAAGTTAATCTACAGATTTTATTTAATTGTAAAATATTAAAATAAAACTTCTGATTTATTATTGAATCTTTTTCCATTATCATACCCTGCGTTAAATATCCGTTGTAGCGGGATATTAATATCCAGTATTCGGTATCAGACCGGATAATCGCCGGATATTCGCTGCATCTCCAATCTATATGTAAAACAGCCTTATTTTGACATTTGCTTCATTTACATGTTTCGTTACTAACTAGGCTGATTTAATTCCACTTCATTATCGACATCCCTAAATATTTTACTGAAAACATTCTAGTTTTGACCATTGCTTCGTTTACATGTTTTGTTACTAACTAGGGCCGATTTAATTCCATTTCATTCTCGACATCCCTAAATATTTTACTGAAAACGTTCTAGTTTTCTATTTTTATTTAAATATTTATTTCTGGACTGCTGTCCATTGTAAGAAATCATCAAATTCAATATTCACCGTTATCTTCAACTTGAATTTTACTGCTTTCGTGGAATTTTAAAATCTTTCCCAGATTTAAAAATTGAAAAAGGAATCTCACGGTTAATTATTAAATCAAAAAATTATTTAAAATTGTAACCTATTGAAAAAATTAGTAAAAACCTACTCTAGTTTTTGTAATATTTTATATCAAGTGAACCAATCTAAAGTAGTTCTCAAGATATAATGGAATTCAAAATCATGTCTTGGCTGTCAAGATGTTGAGAAGCTAAGACATAATTTTTAATTCCATGGCATTCTGAGGATGACTTTGAACTAAATCACTTGATATCAAGTGATTATTTTTGAACGAGTGTGAACTGTGTTGTTGAAATAAATAAAAATACCTTTCATTTGATTAATTGCCGCTGCCTTATACTTATTCTTTATAGCATTAAGAGAAATTGCTCCATCCTCATCACTGCCCTCTTCTTCTCTGTAGACAGAATTATTAATGTGACTTCTGCCAACTCCACCGTCACCTCGCTTTTTAGGCTTTGCTCTAACCGTCTGCCGTAATTTTTCGTCTTCTTTCTGTGAAATATTAAAACGTAAATAAAACGAAAAACATTCAGCGTCTATGTTACCTTAAGTAAAGTTTTCCTGTCCTGATCTGGATCGAGACCTACTTGCGAGAGTATCTTGATGCCTGACGTCTTTTGGGAACGATCGGCCAAGGACAAAGTCATCTTTCGATGAGTAAAACTTTCAGTAGAATGTGGTCTGAAGCTGAGTTTTGTTCGAAATACTGCTTGTCCTTGTAAACCAGTACCTTGCCGAATAAATAAGTGATTATGATCTCCCTAGAAAATTAAATTTCTACAAAAGTATACAGGATTTCTACAAAACTATTATCAATTAAGATCGCAAAAATTATACCACGTATAGATGACATCAAAATATTGTGATTTAACCTAATTTATCTACAGGATGTTATCAATTAAGGTGGCAATAATTGTACCATGTATAGAGGACATCAAAATATTTCGATTTAATCTAATTTAACAGTTTAAGATAGCGGGTTGAAATTTGACAAGACAAATGAAATACAGGGACGGATACGTCTTAAACAAAATTGAACATTCTTCACCGGTGGCATGGATCCAGGGAAATAGGTTATCATTTTAGTAAATAAATTTTTTATTGTCACTTTCAAAAATTCTGAAACAAAAATTGAAAAGCTCGAATAAAATTATATAAGAAATGAACTAAGTTCCACCTTCGTCAGATTAACCGTTTTTGAGATATTCAGGTCGAAAGATTACATTGCTTCAGAAATTCGAAATTTAGAAAAAAATCAAATATGCCTTGACAACATTAGCTGCTATTTTACACTGTTATGTTGTCTAGATTTTTTTATTATACCTGCATCAAAATCTCTGTTTTTAAAACTAAAAAGCGTGCGAAAAAAAGCGATTAAAGCACGCCGTGTTTTAAAGTTGCCTAGGAAACAACACATACAATCTCCACGTTAACGATTCAAAATGCGATCCAAAGGCAACTTTACAAAATGAATTTAAATTTTAATGTCATTCAAATTTTCACATTTTAGCGCAGGTATAATAAAAAATATCGTATAATACACGTGCATAAGAGTCTTTAAAGCACTTGCGACGTTAAAAGCGCTCCGCTTCGCGTCGCGTTTTTATACCCGTCGCGCGTGCTTTAAAGGCTTTCTTATGCACTTGTATTATAAGATACTATTATCAATTTATGAGCTCTGACAATGAAGTGACGGACATAATACTCATTCTTGAAGAAAATAGGGGAAACAGTTAGGTGACAGCAAGGTTTCATGTAGAACAATTTGGTCTTTGGTATTTTTTATTTTTTTGAAAACGTACAGTCGCGAGTATTGAATTTTGCTTGTCACTGTCGATCAAAACGTCAGTTCTAATTCCAGAAATTAAAATATTTCAGATAAATATCCTGTGTTTTACCAAAAAAGTGTCGAAAATAAATTAAATTTTCAAGAGATTATTCCCAATACTCAAAGTTAAGACATCAACCTCCTTATTTTTAAAAAAGTACAGATTAGGTACAAATCTTTGACAGCAATGACGACCAAAATATATTGCTCGCAATAATTGTAACTGTTTTCCGGAGGCGCCGCTCAATGGCGAGGAAAGTTTTTCGATTTGGAGTGTGTCTAGCAGAAAATTGTTCTGTGTAAAATCTTACTGCCGTTAAACTATTTCCTCTACTTTCACCAAGAATGAGTATCATGTTCGTTATTTCATAATTAGAGTACATTTTTGTTTATAAATTGAGAAAGAACTACGTAATAGTTGTGTACTGATATGTAAAATAGCATCTAACGTTGTCAAGGCATATTTGATTTATTTTTTTAATTTCGAATTTCTGAAGCAGTGTAATCTTTCGACCTGATTATCTCGAAAATGGTTAATCTGGCAAAGATGGAACTTATTTCATTTCCTGTATAATTTTATTCGGGCTTTTCAGTTTTTGGGATTTTTTGAAAAAGTGACAATAAAAAAGTTATTTACTAAAATGATAACCTACTACCCTGGATCTTCGCCGATAAAGCGAAGGTAAAGAATGTTCAATTTTGTCTATGACGTACCCATCTCTGTATTTCATTTGCCTTGCGTGTCAAAAGTAAATACACTCTTGTGTACAAAAACTGTTCTTTGCAGCATATTAAATACATAATAATAATAACAATTATAATAATAAATTTTATTCTCGTATTTAAAGATATACAAACAAAAAAAAATGCATAATTTTGATTAAACAGTAATTTAAATCGAGAACCATAAGATTGGGTACAAAATGTGGTAACCACGCTTGCTCTTCCACCCAACCTTAGCTTAACATATGATAATATATATAAACATAAAGTAAATTCCTATTTCTACCTTAGACTAGACAAAAAAAAATTAGTACGACAAAATAATAAACAATTTCACATTTCTGTGACATGAAATACTCATATAATATGTATAAAATAAAACAGCCAATTTATGCATATGAAAGATTTTTTATAAAGCGTCTTTCAATAGGGGTGATAGATTTTTCAATAGAAATCACTCGGTTCCCCGATATATTTTGTTTTACTTCCGAGTGTCAAAATATTCAGTATAGTTTGCAATTTCATCATGCAACGTTTGACGCTTCCCGACCGTTTAGAGATTATTAAAAAATTGATGAAGTTATTCCTGCTGTTTGTAGCCATAATTTAATAATGGTAAATTAATTAATTAATTAATTAATAATTTAATAATGGTAAATTAAATGTGCCACAAGAATAGCATTTAATTTACCATTATTATTAAAAAATATTAGCAAAGTTCGAGGTTAGTTGTGGGAAGAACTGTAACCGTCAATGGCGATCGCTATGTTACTCGAATTTCTGTGGCCAGAACTTGAGAATGTCGATATTGAAGAGATGTGGTTCCAACAAGACGGCGATACGTGCCATACAGCTAATGCTACGCTCGATTTGCTGAAGGATAAGTTTGGTGATTGGATCATTTCACGACGAGGTTTTGCAAAGAGGTAATGGGTTTTGTGAATTGGCCGCCGCGGTCATGTGATTTGATACCCCTAGATTACTTTCTTTGGGTCTACGTCAAAGCACAAGTCTATGCCGACAATCCACAGACTTTGGATCATTTGGAAGCCAACATTCGTCAAGGTATCGCCGACATACAGCCGCAAATGTCGGACAAGGTGATCAAAAATTGGAGCGATCGGGAGCGTCAGTGTAAACAAAGCGGTGGTGGACATTTGAACGATATCTTGTTTCGAACATAACTGCACTGTTCAAGCTTCAAAATAAAGCTAAAACTAAATTGATATGTCAAACCGTTGTTGTTTTATTTAAAATTAAAATCCTATCGCTCTTAATGAAAGACCCGTTAGATGCATAGATGTTACTCTGCTAGTAACACGAAGTCAGATCAAGCAGTTGCTTCTTTAGATTGCACTTGAATCCAGTCAATGATTTGAGATTTTTTAGGTCTTGTATTATATGATTATAATATTTTGCTATACAGTAGCTAAACTATCTTTCAAATTGAGAAGTTTTATGCACTGGCGGAGTTATGGTGTTTTTGTGCCGAATATTCAATGTATGCTATCGCGGCCTTATAATTTCGCACGATTCGATTTTCTGCTGTAAATATGGCTTTCTTTGACGGCTTATCAAATATAATCATTTTAAACGTCAGATTTCAAATGTAATAATGCTAAAGTTGTAGCAACGCAATGCCAAGTCACGTGCTTTCTGACGGAGAGAAGGGTTTTGCAATCGCAAAATTAGGAGATGGTTTGTCGCTACTTTTATTCTGTTATTTCAGTTCTAATACTTTATTATCTTGCTGTTCCTAAAATATAACCAAACAATCTGACTTTTGGTTAAATGTCTTTAGTGTCAAAATTGAGGAAAAAGCCTGCCCTACAAAACTATAATTTAGAGAAATTCTGGCTACTTGATAAAAAATCGTGCGTAATTTTAAGGCCGCGATAGTACATCCGTCCTGAATTTAATTTTATTATGTAAGTATGGTGGCTGTTTATCAGTTATAATTTCGTGAAAAAGGGTTACAGTTTAAATATATAATCCATTCACGATCTTTTTAGACTCAGAGAAGGCCATGTTAGGGTGACACTTTTGTTGGTACCTCCAAGTGAATATGTTCCATTTTAATTTGATGGTTATATTTTTGAAAACTGACACCAAAAAATATTGATGATTTTGAGCATTTTGACTTAGTATTACAAAGTCACAAGTAATTTATTTGTTTTAATGCTATTATTTTACTCTCTTCATGCCATCGTAGAGTATAAGAAGCAATATAGTCGATGGGACTGACGTTAAAGTGTCAGAATTTTACATTTGTCACATTTTGAGTTCTATCAAAATCCATGTACGTAACTTAACGAAAAAAAAGCATGGCCCTCTAGAGTCTAAATAGGTCGTGAACAATGTATATCTTCTTTGTGCCATGTTCAGTCATTTCAAACAGGTGAATTTATGAGAAATGTGCGTATACCAAATAATAACCGAATGCATGCATTTTGCATTCCCTGAATGCTTCTGGACGCTTCGTATGTTAAACATGGACTGTAAACAGGTGCACAGTACGTAAACTGCGATAAAACCGATGAATTGCACAGCAAAGATTTGATATTAATTGAGAGGTATTGGGTGGTATGCATAAAACAAAGTACATGGTAATACTTCAAACACCTACTTCGAAAGTGAAGTACCTACTATAGTAACGTAGTATTTACTATGCGATCTAGTAGATACTAGAGCACAAGAGGACATAGAAGTTTTTACTTCGCTGTAAAAGCACCTACTGTAGTATCTACTTCAAAGCCTCAGATTCATTTTAATAGTAAATACTACCTACTGCAGCGTAGTATTTACTACGTGCTGTAGTACAAACTTTGCTTTCATAGTAACGAGTGTCTAAATAAAAATCTGGTCAAGTAGGTTGTGGTCGAAAATTTATCCACTGCATGTATGTCGCTTCTAAGTTCAACGGCTAACCTTTCAAGTGTAACGTCAAAATTGATACTGAATTATCATTTCCTTGTTAAAAGTGATTTTGCCGTAAAAGACGTGAAAACGTGAAATTTAAAAACGTTTATTATAAAACATGCTGAATATGCCCACCTCGTTCTAGGTAACATTTAATAATTCTGTTTTTAATTCCATTAACAACATTTTGCAGTAAATCCGGAGAGTTGTTGATTTCTTGACACTTATCAAATATACGTTCTCTAAGATCGTTCAATTTGTCGAAATAATGCCACACTTCGATTTAGACTCTCTAGAAATTGTTTATAATCAAAAACAATTTCTGGGAACTGGACAAGGAATTCCTCCAAACAGTCTTGAATTGAATAGGACCAGACACCGTTAATTTTGCGACCGTTTCGAAAGTAACTTTCAATCATAAATGTCTTTTCTTCAATTGAAAACGGCATTTTTTAGTAGTTTGTGAAAAGAACAACTATTTTTAATGCAAAATCACTTTGACGTTACACTTGAAAGCTTAGCCGTTGAACTTAGAAACGACATGCATGCAACGAAAAAATTTCCGACCACAACCTACTTGACCAGATTTTTATTTAGACACTCGTTATATGCTTCAGAGCTGCAGTAGATACTTTATGTAATAAAAGATACATCGAAGAATACAGTGACCGCCAAAAAGTTCGCACCATATGGGAAAATTTTTTATTATTGATTTTTTTCAAAAACTTTTTGCGACAATAGTTTGTGCATGTTCAATAACCAAATATAAGCAGCAATAACCAAATATAATGTGGCTAAAAATGGTACCTATTTAAAATACGAAAATTAAGAAATTGTTATAATTTGGAATTGTTCGACATATTAGACAAATTTTAGTAGGATCCAATAAGTTATTGCAAAATGTATCACTTGGTATTGAAACAAAATTTTCAGAGGCATAATACTTCAAGAAAAAGAAGATTTTTCATTTTCTCAGTTTTGTTCAAGATGTGAAGCGGTAAATGGGGAATTGGTGTTTAACTCTTAGGAGTAGTTACCTTAATCATTTATGTCCATAAAAAATATTTAAAAGAATCAAATTTACTCTTGGATCTTTAACTGTTGTATGCACAAGAAAATTTGCGACGATTTTTCACGTTTGTGGTGCAAGGCTCGTTTTACATAAAATTTTGTGTTCTCATTTTTGATTTCTTGACAATATAATTCTAATAACCCCAATTTAGCCTAAGCTGACCGAAAATTACAAGAATTTCAAGCACTTTTTAATTTGGATTCGTTTAATATCCGTACTTAAAAAATCGATATTTTTCATAGTAGCCATGAAATCTTTAATGTCGATTTTATGAGTACGGATATTAAAAGGATCTAAACTAAAAAGTGCTTGCAATTTTCGATCTCCTTAGGCTAAATTGGGGTTATTAGAATTGCATTTCCAAGAAATCTAAAATGATAACACAAAATTTTATGTAAAAAAAAAGCCTTGCACCAGAAACGTAAAAAATCGTGTCAATTGTAATAGGCAGTATGTAATCCTAATAGAAGATTCCTGAATTACTCATTTTTACGCAGTTACAGAAGTTATCGGATTATCCCATCCCGTACATAAACATAAATCGCCATAAATACCTGCAGCGGTTGTTTGTAAACATCAAAAATTTCTGAGCCTAGATGCAGACTAAGTGAACCATCCGACCACTTAACAATTCTAGCATTTGATTCCTTATGAAGATTACCTTCATCGTCAACCACTTCCCGCCACCTAATCGTGTTTTCGACTTTGAGCTTCAATCTGTAATAAAACAATTAAATATGTCTTAGGCCGAGTACATACTTAAACACGAATGCGAATGAGTTATTTTTTTTATTATGTTAAGATCACACTAATGACGGAAATCAAATTTTCGCTGGTGCATTCGGTGAGGAAAAATGTCTTTTTTTCCTACACTATTAGAAAATTGAATTTTACCGCCTCATTAGAGAGGAGAAAGCAAACGTTTCCACGGCTAGCCCGGCAAAACATAAATGCCTAGCCGAGAAAATAATTGACGAAGCTTTACTACTAGGTGGCGCAACAATAATTTCTGGAATGCACTCTCATGACGTTAAAAAATTAACAAATGTAAGTTTTTTTATTTAATTCCACTGGTATTTGGTTTTGAAATTATGAAGAAAAAAAAATCAACTTGGCAGCGGTGGGATTCGAACCTATGCCTCCGAAGAGAATGGTGTCTTAAACCAGCGCAGCGCCTTAGACCGCTCGGCCACCAAGCATATATAACGGTGTTGTTTAAAGCATCTAGATTAGTAATAATTTTAATAGTAAATCAATTTTAATATTTTTACTTCAAGAAAAATAACGTTTGCGTGATATTAACAAAATTAATTTTTTCTATTTTGCGTTGGTAACAGAGCTATTAACGCACCGAAATGAGTGCTTTAATAGTTAATGGTTAATGGCATTGGTGTAAGTAATTTATTTAATGTTGGTAGTACTAATTCCAAGTAAGAAATAAATATCAAATGTCAAACGATATCAAGAACTTTTATTTAATTTAAACGATCACCACCATGAAATGTGCAATTATAATAAACGTTAACGATTACATTGGATGTGTCTTTAGAATTTATACTAATGCCTGGTATGTTCTGATTTGATACAACAATTTTGTGGAGTGCATTATTACTTTCAACAGTGGTTTTATTATGCGAGGCGCAATCAGACTATGATCCAGTGGAGCAGCTGGGCAGGTTAGTTTGCTGAAATCCATAATTGTTGAGCATTTGTATTTTTTACTTTGCATTTAAAATTGAATTTCCCAGTGCCTACTTAAATGATGTTAAATAAATGTCACCAACCACCGCAAAATTCCCTAAAATTTTAAAATATAGCTTTCTTCTTTAAAAAGGGGCAAAATAGAAAAAATAGTACTATAAAATACTCGTTACAGAAGGCTTTTCAAGCACTCGCCGCAAGCGGCTCGTGATCGAATTTCTCGGCTGCGCCTCGCCTGTCCATATCTTCTCTCGGCCTGGAAAACAAGCACTTTACCGCCGAGGTCTACAATATATTATTTTATAAAGGGTCATCGAAAAAATCATTTTTTCGACTACCACAAAGTACAATTTTATCACACTCATTCAAGGAGAGAATGCGGTACTTTACCTGCCTAGCAAAACAGATGTAAAACAGTCGCTTCGCGTCATAATAGTTGTCATCTGAATATAAACTTTTATTGTCAGTTTTCGAAAAAAGTTTTCTTTCTTTTCAATTCTTGATTATTTATATGGTTGCTACCACAATTGTTGGTCAGAAGATACTAAATACACTGACCGGCAAAAAAAACCAGCCACTTTAAAATATGTAACCAAACCATTGACATACTGGTTTATTTAATTTGAGATGTGCTTTATATCGAAGGACCATTTATTATTGACAAAAACACATAAAAATTACTCAAGAAAAAGACAAGATTAAACAAAATTAAGTTTAATGCGAGAAAATTGCAAAAACGGCAGTTCGAAAACTGAAAAGAAATGTCTTCAGTTAAGTTACTGGTGACAGTTAATAACGCGTATGACGTCCTCGTGCTCGAATGAATCTTTTAAATGTCGAGGCATCGAATCAATCAAATGTGTCAACGAATTTTGAGGTATTGCCTCAAATTCTTCGTAAAGCACTGCTCTTAAATCTTGCAGTGTTTCTGGCAAATCCGGGCGACGACGAATGCCTCTTTGAAGTTGACCCCATAAGTGCTCAATGGGATAGAGATCAGGGTTGCATGCTGGCCAGTTAAGTCTCTGAATTCCGACCTCGTCTAAGAAGTCAGTCACTACTCGTGCCACGTGTGGTCTGGCATTGTCGTGCAATATAGTGAATCCATCTCCAATAAAGTGAGAGTAGGGCACGACAGCTTCATGGAGAATGTCTTCCACGTATCGATGGGCATTTAAAGCCTCATTTTCCACAAAAAGAAGTTCGGTATGTGCCTCAGACGAAATACCTGCCCATAGCATAACAGAGCTACCATTAAAAGATCGCCTTTCGGAAATGGTGCAATCTGTGTACCGTTCATTTGGTCTTCACCATAACCTTTCACGACCGTCAGGCGAGCGTAGACAAAAGCGCGATTCATCAGTGAAGAGAACTTTACTCCATTGTTGAGGAGTCCAGTTTGAATGAAGTCGTGCAAATTTCAATCGCGCTCGACGATGTCTTGGTAACAATTCTGGGCCTGTTGCCGGTCTCCGTGACTTTAGGCCTCCTTCAACAAGCCTTCTCCTTATTGTCCTTTACTTACTTCAACTCCACGAGCTGTTTGGAGGCGATGTTGAAGTTGAATAGCCGTTGATCTCCGATCCCTTAGTGCGTTGAGCACAACAAAACGGTCATCAACTGAAGTTGTTGCTCTTCTTCTTCCGGATCCTGCTCTCCTAGTGCAGCTGCCAGTCTCCAAATACCGGTTCCAGGCATCCTGAACGGTGGTACGCGGTATTCCCAATGCGCGAGACACGTAACGTTGGCTACGACCATCTTCAATTAAACCAACAATACGAGCAACCATCTCAACAGTTAACGGCATTTTTTTTTTAATTGCGTAGCTTTTTAATTGTCACATTCCATTTTAAAAACAATTCAAAGAAGCCTCCTTGATTTTAGACAAATAAATCATAAAAGACAATACATGAACTGCTGATGCGCAAACAACAAAAATTTCTTAATCTCATTAAAAGCGGATTTTATCCTTTAAAAATAAAGGTGGGAATAAATCAAATATCTTAAAGTACAGATTATGAAATTTACTCAAATTAACATTCCATGTCTACTTGAAATATCTCTTTAGATTCGATTTTTTAAAATATTTTATGGTGGCCGGTTTTTTTTGCCGGTCAGTGTATTTGATGCCAATATAACCGCTTGATGAACTAACTGATGAATAACATTTACTAATGTCTGGCCACAGTTTTGGAAAAAATGTTTGATACTCGATTGCGTAATGCTTTTGCATTTTCAAATCCAAAGAGTCATTTCGCAATCTAGAATCAAAGATAACTATTAAAAGTCAGATTTCAAATGTAATGTAGCATCACAATGCCAAATCACATGCTTTCTGAAGAAGAGAAGGGTTTTGCAACCGCAAAATTAAAAGATGATTAGTCGCTATTTTTATTATTTCAGTTCTAATACTTTACTACCTTGCTATTCTTAAAATATAACCAAGCAATCTGAAAACTATTATGACTTGTGGTTAAATGTCCTTAGTGTCAAAAGTCAGACTTTTGATACGTCTTTAGTGTCAAAATTGAGAAAAAAAATCCTGTTCTAAAAAATTATAATTTAGGCCCAATTGTACAATTCCAGCTTAACTTTAAGCCAAAGCTTAAACCCTTCCTTAACAACAATTGTTGCAATAATCGTTGTTATGGGTTTAAGCTTCAGCTGAAATTTAAACTGGCATTGTATAACTGGGCTTTGGAGAAATTTTGGCTACTTGCCAAAAAAAAAGCGTGCAAAATTTTAAGGCCCCAATGGTAACATCAACATTGAGCCAGAATTTCTGAGCAAACCGAGGTCACAACACTGCTTATGCCTGTTTGCGCCAACAGAATTTTCACTTTAAAATCAATTCAATTCAGAATTAAATCGATTTGATTTTGGGTGAAGTGAATTGTAAATGGAGAACGGCTTAGGTATCAGTGTAACCTATAAATTTATTCAGAAAAATGGATGTCACACACATTGCCAAAAATGCAATTCTATATTAAAATTATGCCAACTATTTAGTTCATAAAGCTGTTACGAGAAGAATTAAGAAACGAAAGGGTCGTGTTAGAACAGAAAAGAAAACGTGGACGTAGACGTAAATATAGTTCATATGTTATGGTATTCTTATGGTATTTTCTCCAATATTTGAATTTTCAAATAAAAAAATTTGCCAACCTGCAACTGAAATATTTTCCTAGAGAGCTCTTATAAATCACGGTTGTTACATGAACTAGGTACGAATCGACGAACTTAAATTTTACCGAATTCGCAAAAAAATTTCTCAATCGTTGTATGTGCTAGCCACTAGCCTTTACCCAGTGTAATTAATTAAATGAGGGTTTGCAAAGGTTGGTCTAAATTTAATGACATAATTTCTTTGAAGGGTATTGTCAAGTAGAGCGCTAGGTACTTGACAAATTTGGAATTGGAAACATTTGGTTTTCCGTTTTTTTTTTTTTTTTTTTTTCAATTCAGCTGTACCTTGCTCTACCCTCCTCGTCCAAAGTTTCTTCTTCATCAATTTCATCTTCATAGGTTTCTGGATCAAAAGGTCTTGTTTCCACAGATAAGAAGTTAGGCAGTTTCACGAAATGAATATCTCTGCCTAGATCACAGCTGATTTTCGGTATTTCAACATCGATTCGAGTTTCAGGAATTTGCTCCTCAATATCTTTATCTTCATCCTTGTGAAAAAAAAAAACAATAAAAGTAATGTTGCTATAAAAAATTAAGTCGACTTAATTATGATGTTGGGAGCGTTCACCAGATCCAACCCACCCACACCGTTAGCAATCTAATGTCAAACGTGCTGATGAACGACTAGTATTTTCGCAAACCTGTTAGCACAGCGGTGATGAATTTACACTGAGAGCATGTTGGTATCTCATGATTCACCAGAAGCCATCAGGAGTGTGTTCATAAATGGCGCCCTGGCGTATGAGTTATAACGAGGTGCTCTAAAAGCGTTCATAAATTCAATTTTCAACTCCACGCACCTCGCCCTCAAAACGTTCAAAAAACAGAAAAGTATAGCGCTCGATGTGCACTCCATGCGCCCCGGTTAAGTTCGCGGAAAATATCGCCCGACATGCACAGTGCGTCAAATCACGAAATACGAATGTATAGGCGTTTGATTTTAAGATCGCAGCGCTACCGTGGATAAATCTGAACCTCTGTAAGCTACACGGAATTTTTGTAATGCACGTGTTTAAGTGCGTACTAATACAAATACACAAGTTGATTTAATGTGAATGTCACATATAACACAATTCTGATATATCCATACACTCAGGATCGACGCCAAAACACGATTTATTGTGTAGCATACAAGGTTTTGTTTAGTTGACACCAGGTGGCGAACGCTTAGCTGCAAACTCCAATAATAGATGTTATACTGAATAGGCTATAAAATAAGTGTGCACGATCTAGGTGCACGATAAGTATTGTCCGTTTACTTGACAGTATGTTGGGATCACTGCACACTTATGACATTTCCTGTTTTATTCATCAAAATTTAAATTAATTCATAATAATTAATACATTTTACATAGGTGCTGTTAATTTTGAGAGCAAACAAGTATTTTCTAACGTTAATTATACACCATACCGTATCTAATTTGGCTTTTATCCACTGACAGGTTGGTAACTGGATGTACGGTGGCTTGCAAAAAAATCGCGTGCACCCAATTTTTATTGTATTAATTTATAATCTGTCTACATATAAATAGTTTTTTTATGGGCGTTAGTCGACCAAGCGGAGATGACATATCTTTTCCGCGAGCTTTGATGCAATAGCGCAGTGTTCGGCTCCATGCACTTGCAGCAGCGTCGAGCGCGCCCACTGTTACCTATGTATCGTATACTGGTTACGACCCCACTCTTTCGAAGCGTTCGCTCATGATAAATCAAACTGATTCAAACGTAGTCACTTTGATGATCAATAAGAGCAGTGGAGGATAATTATGATCTAAAAAAAGCACTCTTACACGAATAGAGAAGTAGATAGAGGAAGAAAGTGTACTAAAAAAATTTAAAAATAGTAAAGGAAATTTAAGAAATAATTGAAATTAATCTCCGCCCACAATATTTTTTTATCCGTAGATACGTATTTCGGCAGCTAAGTTGCCATCCTCAGTACACATGCTACCAATTTAAAAAACCACTACATGATTTAACTTGAAGGCTTCCGCGGCCGTCGTCCATGTTTGAATTGGCTTCCGGTTGGAACCGCGTCACGTTGACTTCTTCTACTGCCGACATTTCGTTCTTCATTGCAGAAGAACTCCTTCAGGGCTGCTGCTGCTGCTGCTGGTGGTGTTGCTGCTGCTTCTGGTTAGTCGTTGAGACTAAGACAGTCTGAGACAGCAGCAGCCCTGAAGAAGTTCTTCTGCAATGAAGAACGAAACATTGGCAGTAGAAGAAGTCAACGTGACGCGGTTCCAACCGGAAGCCAATTTAAACACCACTACATGAAATCTAACAGCTACTTACCTACCTACCTGATCATACTAATAGTATCTCAAATTAAGAGATGTAATTTTTCCGGAAAAATAAAAAAGATGGAAATTTTTCGATGACTTTTTCCGGTAATTTACCAGAAAATTTCCGAACCAATTATAGTAACGTATTTCTTTAAATAAAATATTTTTTATAAACTCAGGAGCAAACACTAGTTAAAATAGTACCAAATACTCATGTACAACGGTAATATAAAAAATTACAGAAATTACAAAATAATGTGTATTCACAAACCAAACTTACGTTCTGGCGTTCGCTTATAGTTCATAAATTGTACGTATAGGTATTTTTCCGCATTTTCCGTGATTTTAATAAATGATTTTATGTTAAACTTAGCTTCTAATAGTACCACAATATTTGCATTCTGACTTTCTTCATTAATGAGATATTAATTGGAAAAGTTATATCCGTATTTTCCAAAAACCATATACCAAGCCTTATATCTTAAAAACCATAGGACTTAGGTATAGGGAACCCTTATCAAACTTACCCTAAAATAACCGGACAAGCTCAAATTCGTTATAAAATATAGGGTGTTCCATTTAAAATAACGAAGTTGTCCATCGTACAGCCAAACTGTGACATCCTGTATATTCGAAAATAATTTTAAATTGTGCGGAGCTTGAAACGATGATACTTTTGTATAAAACATTTTTCCATATTTTCAATAGGAACGGCGTTAATGAAGTAACCCGGTTAAATGCCACACTCTGTATATACATATAGTAAAAGCACAGTCTACACACAGTCTGTTCACTTGGCGTCGGTACCTTTGATCTTTGTGTCTTCAATGTAACCACTGCGCATTCTTCCGCGAGTTGATTCTTACGTGGCGCAAACAATTTAAATTTAAAATCTTGCAGTGTTTGCAGTTGCCCGAACGTGCCCGAACCAAGCCGGTAAACCATACTACGAATAGAAGCAGCGAGACTACTGCGCATTCTTCCCCGAGATTTTGTACGCGAAACTAGCGCCAGTGAAGAGACTGTATGTAGACTGTGGTAAAAGACTCTTTTACTCAATGACTTAAGACAGATACATTTTTATCTATTAATTTTAATTCAGTTTTAATGTGTTTTACAATGTAATCGTTAGTTATATATACAATATTTATGCATTATTGCTTCCGCTTTGCTTCGTATGTTTACCTTCATGGCTAGCTTAACTACTCTATAGCGTTGTCCTGATGAAGCAATAAATAAATTGGGAAATATCGACAGAAGTTAAAAGGAGTTCTTCTTTAAACAATGCCCAATCAGCCGTTTATCCTCGTTAAAATACTTATCAATTAAATTTCAACAAGTACGGCGTTACTTTTCTTCGGATTCATATACATATATACAGCGTGTTAAGTAATTGACTGGACACCTTCAAACCACGTATTGAGAACACTCTGTAGAGTAAAAAAAAAAGCCTTGACATTAGAGGGTGCTGCGGCTTTCGTTTTCTAGGAAAAAATTCAAACAAAAATCGATAAAAATTGTTTGAAACCACTGACTTTTTGTTTACTGTTACACCCACGTGCCGAACGGCATCCGGATGGGCGATCGACTGCCATAAATTCTCAGATGGTTTATTGTTTTACGACAAGCAAATAACGCATGTTCAGTGTCTCAACAGATTTCAGAGTGTGTAGATCTGTGTGAGGTCAGGGTCAGCTTACACAAATAACAAAATTGTTGACATTATTCTAACGTTCTAACGTACGGAGAAGGTGGGTGCAATGCATGTGCTGCAGAGCGTAAATATCGGCGGCTGTATCCCCAGTGTCGTACACCGAATCGTGAAACAATTATTGCAATTGTGCAACGGGCAAGAGATACTGCAAAATACATCTGCTTTAATAGACGCTCGCTATGTAAGTACTATCAGCGGTCCTCAATAGTTCGTGCTTTTTGCTTTGTTTCAAAATGTTCCGACAATCCATCATGTCTAGGTACTTTCTGAACCCATTTGACACCCTTAATCTACAGTTTTAATTTGTCCAAGCAATAACCTAACACCCTATATAAATAACGGCGTTTTTTATTAAGACAGCCTGTATGTATAGAATAATGTAATTATTTTACAGTAATATTATTTTCTTATACTCACATCTTCAATGACGGGCTGTTGGTCATTTTCCTCATCCGATCTTCCTTGTTTCTGTTCTTCTCTATTATCATCACTTCTTTGGTCTTCTCCTATTTCAGCTTCATCCTTGTCTCTTTCCTCATCAGTACTTATATCATCAGCATCACCAAAAAGTGCAGCTGCACTAGCTTCAGCTGTTTTTTAAAATACCTAAATTTTAGTAAAGATAATTTCTGTAAATTGTGAAAGATACCTTTCTCATCACCATTTTCCTGGTCACTTCCTTTCTCTGAACTGCGTGACTCCCTATTAGGTGTGCGAGAATTTCTCTCCTCTGAATCTTGCAATCGCTCGGGACTTTCTTCTGGAGTGTGAGATCTTCTGTCACGACTCTGAGAACGTCTTTCGAGACTGAGAGACTTTCTTTCTGGAGTATTTGAAAGGCTCTTTTCTGAGTGATAACGATCACCCGATATGGATCTGAAGCAAAAATATTTCTTAAAAAATAAATCATCATTAATACAAGACGTTATGTCATATTGACATAAAAAAGTTATAATGTGGGTCTTGAATTTTACAATTTACTCCCAGAGACCATCCAAAAAAGTACTAACATAAATATCTTTAAATGTAAATTAAAATCTTTTCTGTTAAAGAAACCACTTTATTCTGTGTCTGAGTTTGTAAACTCTTGTAATGGTTGTTAATTTCTCCCTCCGTGTATAACTTTGACTATTGTACACTTTACATGCGTATTATATATTAATTAATATTATTGTTGTACTGGATGACTTGTTCTACCACACTATGTGCTACTGAACTAAATAAATTATTATTATTATTATTATTATTGTAACAAAAATTAAAATTTCCAAATTTTAATTTTTTAAATATAATTTCGAAAGTATGAAGAATTTTGTCTAAAATTGTTACTAGATTTAACTAAATCTATTTTACTTTATATCTCTTATAACAATGGGGATTCTCGTGCTGGAAATGATATTTGGACACACTGTACTATCGGCGTAACTAGTAATGTCATAGGGACAATAGCTTATAAGGAAGTAAGTATAAAGCAAGTATACCGGGTGTCCCAAAACCCTCATTTGAGACTGAAACAGTAACTTTTTCAATACTTCTTTTTTCCAAAAGTCAATAATAAAGGAATTATAAGCTCTGAAAGAGGTTGGAAAATATTGTTCTTTTGGCAATATCTTCTGGATCCTTAAAGTTATGAAACTAACATTTTAAATTCAGGTATAAGGCATCTAACTACGTATTTACAACGTATTTGTTAGATCCTCCCTCCTTTTTAAAGGGTAGTTTTAGGGGGTGACTTTTCAGTATTTTATTCCTAACTTTTTATTATTACATATTTCATCAAAAATTTACGAAGAGAATATTCTTTAGATTATCTGGCACAAGAAGGCCCTCTTGTTGCATTTCGATAAACCGAACCGTTTTCGAGTAATTGAGGTTTAAAAGTTAACATACGTCCATTGCATTTTGTTATCATAAAATACTGAAAGTAATTCCCTCAAACTACCCATTAAAAGGGACGAAGGATCTGACAAAAGCGTTGTAAATGTTCAATTAGGTGCTTTATATCTGAGTTTCAAATATTAGTTTGATAACTTAAGGGGATTCTTTCAAGCAGAAATCAATGCAATGTTATTTATTTATTATGGCTTTCGTTATGAATAAAACTTTCTGAAAAAAATATATGTGATTTAAGTAGTGATTGCCCGCCGCTCGTTGCAGGTTCAGAGACCGACAGAGACCGCATGCAAGGGATAGCGTTATGCCGACTCCGTTTTGCAGCACAATTTTGTCAACGAATTACGGAAGTTGTAATTAATCAATACAATTTAAATTTAACCAACATATCAAGGACATGTAAAACAAAGGCTGTGGACCACTATTTTCTTAAAACGTGCATAGTTCACTTCACTACAGCGTTGTACAGTAGAGCCAATTAATTGAAGGTTTGTATTTTTTTTTTGGAAAACCCTACTTGCATTTAATACTCCTATGCGTCAAGGTACCTCGATCATCACTACTTAAATCACATATATTTTTTTCAGAAAGTTTTATTCATAACGAAAGCCATAATTCGCCGACAAAAAAATGCATTACATTGCTGCTTGAAAGAATCCCCTTAATGTATTCAGAAGATGTTGCCAAAAGAAAAATACATTTCATTCCTCTTTCAGGGAATTATAACACCCTTATTATTGACTTTTGGAAAAGAAAAAGTATTGAGAAAAGTTGTTTCTTTTGCGTCTCTCTATATACTGTTTCAGTCTCAAACCAGGGTTTTGGGACAGCCTGTATGTATTTCTTGCTGAGTGTTCATAGAATCCATGGTCTCCTTTTTAAATTTTTTGTTTTTAATCGATTGATAAAAAATAAATTAAACATAAGAACACTATAAGAACAATACAATTGAACATCATAGGACTGCCGGTTTAGCAGGAAGTGATATTAAGTTTCTTATTTTAATTAATATATACAGATACCGTCAAAAAGTCGGCATCAAAAGGAAAACACTTTTATTTTTGATTTTTCAAAAAATTAACTGGTGGATTACTTTAAAAAAAATCCTGTAAAAGTTGTTTTACAGTTGCCTAAACGAGAACATTTTTCTTGACTTGAACATGTAAACCGAGATGTAAACTAAACAAAGAAAAAAATTCCTCAAATGAAAGTAATTTATTAGTACAAAGTAGATTAGAGTTTTTAGAAACCATTTATACAGGATGTCCACCGAGTGCCGCAGTCACTACCGTATACAGTATATAAGATTCAAAAATTCAAATGTAGTAAGATGTAACTCGGTGAGCTCTAGTTTATAAAATTATTTTTGGCTATACAGAGTGTTCAGTAACAGAGAGCCATACCGAAGTTATATTTTTTTAAATGGAACACCCAGTATATTTTTACATATTTCGAAAGTACACATAAGGAATAGATAATAACCAAAAATAAGTTATACTTAAGAGTTTGTAAGAAATTGATGTTTAAGTTTAAAAAATTGGTGTATTATGAGCGCTTATATTTTGGTTATTTATCAACATTTCGTCATGAATTTTTGTAGGTAGTTAATGCAATATCTTATCTACAGAAATATCAGAACAGCTTCGGTTTATCAGTTATTATGTGTACAGGGTATAAAGTTTTACAAAAGATAATTTTTCTCAAAATTTTTAAATGGAACGCTCAGTATACCTGAACCCTCGTGAAATACTGTTTTAATAAGCTTTCATGAAACGCCAAATGTATTTGTCTAAAAATGTGCTGCAGGTGTTACATTTATTGTGGTCCGATCTTGTTGCGTAAACTTTAAAGAAGATAGACTGTTCCTTATAAGCTATTTTCCCTATGACATTATTAGATACGCCGATAGTACATACCACAGTATAAAGAATACAGTAGCGCAACTCGCTTTTCGGCACTTTGATCTATTTACTGTGTATGTACCACAGTGTAAAGATTACACAGTAGCGCGACTCTCATGAAAATATTAAATTCGCGCATAACATCCCGCGCAAGGTCTGAGTCACAATCTCGGGATGCAGAGCTCATTCATTCACGGCTCTGGTGCCGAATGGATCTTTATAATTATGTTAATAGACATTATTTATGCCTTGTTTTTTTTTTACCACGTCCACTAAACACTACAATCCGGCCTTGGTGTGTGAGCACGTGCAAATTTACAATTTACAACAAAATCGACATATCAGTTCGACATATCCCCTTTAATCTACTCGAGATCAATGAAAATCCAGTAAATAAATCAAAGTGCCGATAAGCGAGTTGCGCTACTGTATTCTTTATACCGTGGTACATACATATACGTTGAGTCCAAAAAGACGCCTACGCGAATAGCGTCGGTGTTTATTGTCGGATTTGAACAGTCAAAAAGTCAAATGGAAATAATAATAATATCACATGATTGATTTTTTTAATATTCATTTATGAGTTCTAACATTAAGGAGGTAATATATTAGTAAGTTTTATTGAAATTAGCATTACACTTTATCGTACACTTTAGGTATTTTAATCATGATACCATTAAGATACCCAGCCTTACGCCTTTAAGCGTGACCGCCGATACAAGAGAGATATAGATGGCGCTGACGGTATTTTACAATTGAGGGATAGATGGCGTGAAACTTTAGCTAAAATGTGGCGATCTGTAATCTCTCTTGAAAATGAAACTTGTACAAGAGGTAAGCGGCCAAAAGCTCCAGACGATTGTGGGACCTGCGCAGACGGTTTTTTAAAAGTTTATTACATTCAATTGGATTAGAAGACTTAAAACGTCGAGTTTAAAATACCGAATAAAAACTATATTTTACATAAAGTGTTTTTAATGAGATTAGCTTTTATGTTTTAAATTACATTTCTGATATCTATACCTAATGAGTAATGAGTTTTGTATTAACATGTCGTAGTCCAAAAGTGATTATTATCATTAATTCAGTATTTTATGAAAATGACTAGAAAAAGTTTCCGAATTTTTAAAAGTTAGTTTTATTCTTAGAATTTCGAAAAAATAATTTAACAGAAAAAATTTCATCACATAGGAATAGTGTAATAAGAGGCCTTTATCAATCGAACGGAGTTTAACGCCGAGAGAGCCCGAAAAGAATTCGAAGTAAGATAGCGCCTTATACTGCTTACGTGGTACGTGTCGCTAAATTATTAAATATGCCGACGTAGAGTACTTTCACAATAAGATAGGTGTAGGCGTGGCTATGTGCAGTAAACGAATTCGAGACAGACGAGTCCAATTTAGAGATGTTATGTATGGTCGGTAATTTATAGCGAATGTTATTAAATAATTTCATTTTACATTTCAATATTTTTTAATTTTGCACTTTACATTTCTAATTTTTAAGATGGTTTTAATTTATACATGTAATTTAGTCCATTATCCCTTGAGAAGCATATTTGATAAAGAAAATGTGTTTTAAATTGAAGTATTAAATCAAGTTATGTAACTAATTTGAACCAAACCACGTGGTATCGGTATTGTGCCATCTTTGTCACTCTTAGAGGATGCTCAGTCTATCTTTCTCTCTCTTTGCACTCATTTTCGTCACAGTATTCTTCAAAATCAAGTCGAAATAGACAGTTGAATTCGAGCAAGAAGCTATGTTGATTACTTCTTATTTTATTATTTATTTTGAACCAATTTTTTTATTTTTATCAGATTACAATTAATTCTAATAATACAATAGACGTATAAAATTAAAATTTTTAAATCTATGAATTACATACATAGGCACATACCGGTTGTCCACTTGACAATGAGACATACACAGTGGCGTAGCTAGGTGACCAAGGGCCCCGGTGCAAAAAGAAATCTGGGCTCCTAACCAAAATATTTTTTTAAGGTTTTTACACGTATCTAGAAAAATAATTAAATTGTGACAATTTTTGAACAATTTTTCGTGATTTTGTACATTTGTTTGTGGTTTTTACACGCATCCAGAAAAATAAACACAAATTATAACAATTTTTGTAATTTTTTCTAGATGAGTAAAAACCATTTTTTAGCTAGAAATAAACCACAAACTTCTAAAACAATACTCTGCTAACAGATTACAGAGATTTACAAATGTTTTGTTTCCAAAGCACAAGCACTTCTTGTGAAACAAGCCTTCTTGTGAAACTCGTAAAATAATGTACTATTGGGTAAGGCTAGTCATGGATTTTAATAGGAGCTAGGTTCGTGCATTGTATCAATCATTTTTTGATTGTCAAAATTTGTCAAACGGCTCTGAAAAAGTTTACATGCTGTTATTTCTTTGGTTTCTTGGTTTTACTTGCTGTTAATAGTTTCTTGAGTTTATTCGTTTTGAAATTTGTGTTTGTAAGTTTTTGCGTTATGGTTTTCACCACAGAAAAAAGATTTACATGATTGAATCCTATATCCGAACTGAGGACCTATTCTTGACAAGTGCATTTCTGCAATAATATTTACGAGCACTCGTATATAAAAACGAGTGGTAATTATCCGTGTTAATAATATCGTAAGTCAAGTACCTAGTACTTTTGTTTTTTGTTGTTTAACATTACAGTTAGTTGGCAGGTAAAAAATAGCGCAGGGGGTATAATCTTTAATGGCCAAGGTCATTTCGCAATGTAATTACCATACTACTCTCATAGGTGTACGCGCCATATTTAGGTAATCTCCAACTGCCGCGACTAGGTTTTGGACAAGTATTACACAATGCTTACAAATGCAGGGGTGACGATTTATAAAATCCGGTAATCAACGTAGACATCCATCTCCAGGCGATTTCAGCCAAATGGATTACAAAGCACAAAACCAATCCACAACAGAGCCACGAAAAACTGCAGGCGTACTAGAGATGGACATTTGGGAACGAACTAGCTCAATTGAGCTACTCATTCAGTTGAGCTACAAGAGCTAAATCGCAATAAATCCCACTTGTAGCTCCTAGCTCGCGATGGCGTGTGTATGAAACGTCAGGTAAATAAGATCAACAATCGTTACCTACTTTTTTTGTTCGCTGACTCAAGAACTTTAAAAGTTACCTCCAGGTAAAAATTCGGTTTGTAAAAAGCACTGGAATGGCATATAAATATTTTTTTAAATACACTCTATACCCGCATGAGTATAAATTAATTTTAAAAAATGAAAAAAAAAAAATAATAGTTCATTATAATATTTAAAAAAATATATTATGCTGTAGATGTAAGCTTTGTTTACTGTAAAAATAAATAAATTTCCTAACAAATGAGTGAAAGAATTATTGAGAAGGTACTACACAAGAAACAAAAAAAATAGTTAATAACAAACAAAAAATATGTATTTTATGTAAATAAAATATGTAGTAGACTATTTACGGAAGATGTTCGAACAATTATTTATCGACCATTAGTTTTATTTTAACATGAAACATTGCTGTTCATATTACTATGCAAACTAATACCAATTTTTAAAAATGTCGTTGCATGATCGTCGTCGTTAGGCTTTCATGACTTGAATGTCATATGTGGTCATATCAAATAAAATTTGTCCATTTTAATTTGGAACATCTGTCAGGCGAAGAAAGTTGAAAATGTGAAAGTGAAAATGCATCAGGAAGAATTACCCCTGGACACGTAACTAATGCAATTGAATGTGTGAGATTAAAAGGGGCCCAAGTCCTGCTCGAATGATTATGAGAAATTGAAGAAAAAAGGTTTTTGAAAGTTGTTTTTTTTTATATGTAAACTTTTTCTTTCACCTGTTACTATATTAAATTTCTTTGTATTTAAATCACATAACTAGATCAAAACGTTATTTAAATTTTACCAAAATAATAGACATATACAATCTAGACTTGGGCCCTTTTTAATCTCACATATTCAATTAATCGTTTAAGATATTGCATGGAGGTAAATGAAGAAATTTTTGAAAACTTGTGGTGTTTGTTTTGAATTAAAGAATTTCTTTTTTCCTTATGTTTTAAGCTTACTTATTTTAAACAAGAGTAAATTTATCTAATGTAATTGAAAGAGTCGCTATTATTGTGTAGTACAAGTATATCGAATTCGAAATCACTAATAACAGAACAGATTCGTGACAGCTGTCATTTCATGTTCTATTTTAAAAAGGACAGTTTAATTTACAAATTGTAAATGTTGCTATGGATTCTCAGATTCGTACGTAACACTAATGTTTTATGTTAAAATAAATTCACGGTATAATTATTGTGACAAGCGAATCATTGCTTTGATTACAATGCATTTTTGAGTTATTTTATTAGTTTAAATGCAGCTTCAAACAATTCATTTTGCTTGTTCTATGGTAACGTAAAAAACAGAAATAAACAAACGGACGATTTTTTAACAATTTTTAATTCGTCGTCGTCACAATGGAATATGAGGAGCTTATTTTCAAAACGCAACATGTCCAAAAATTGCAATTTTGAGATATAGATCGCGTTATATAGTGTATAACCTCCTCTACAAGTTGGTTATTGAATCTTTTAGATAAACCACAATAAGTCCTATTACATAAAGCGACTAATATTTCTTAAATTTTCAAATTGCAACAAGTCCCGCTTATTTTTATTTTGTAACCGCAATATGTCCATTCAGCCAATCAGAAATGCCGATATGCTTACATAGTAGGTGTATTAGCGTGTTTTACATAGTTCATTTCATTCAGGTCAACCGTCGGAGATAGAAGAAGAGTGTCAATGCTTAACAGAAGATACTGAACCGAAATATTTAACATTTTTTATTATAATATTCATTTTTGAGTGTTCCGTAACGTTTGTTTTATTTTCTGTTAATACATGTTTTTTTCTTAATAAATGTTTTTTTTTTCAAAGCGAAACAAATCACGACTTTTTTTCAAAATGCAACATGTCCAAAACAATTTTCTCATTTTTGTTTAAAGTATCCATTTGTATCCATTACATATTTACCAAACTATGTACATAATGTCCATAAATCAATACCTATTGAAGGAAACAAAATTGCTTGAAAATCTCAAGCCATTATTGAAAAATATGTTTTTCCCATTTGTCTCGCATAACAATTTTTGGACATGTTGCACTTTGAAAATAAGCTCCTCATATAAGATATCAAGTGGGGGGTTGATACAAGAACAGAAATAACTCACTTCAGGACAGAGGGAGATGGCAACAAATCCGTATTGCGTATTGCTGGCCATCGTTTAATTGGCATCGTTTAATATGGCAATAAAATCTGTAGTCAGCTCGTATATTTGTGAGACAAGTTGTTTTAGTTTTTCATTAATTCAAAACGGACTCCTTGCGGTGTTTCTTTGAGAAATTTTTTAAAATTATTTCTTCACTTTTTATGGGAAAGTATGGAAAAGGAAGTTTCATATTTCAAAGTAAGACAAAATATCTGGTATTGGTGTTTGTTTCCACATCATGTTGACGCAAATACCTAGACCGACAAAATCTTGAGCGTAAAATTGGTGTAGTAAAAAATGTAAATACATATTGTACTATACTGTACTGTTGCAAATTCAATGCTCACCATTGGGATCTATTCGTTTGAATATTAGGGTAAAGCCTAGTCTCCAATTGCCCGGGACCGTTAACGAGAACCGCAACGAAAACGAAACGTGAACGGGACGGGAAAATTATTTTCAGATTGCGTCCACAATTAAACGTAAAGTAGAAAACGTTTGTGCTATCGTGGGTAGCCAAACATTTCATACTCTAAAATTTAGTTGTGGTTTGAAGTTTTAAAGTTCTTGTAAATAAAAAATTATGAATCCACAAGTTGAATCAAACAATATTCTAATATGCGGTTTATTCATCTGTGAGCAAATAAAAATCAGATTAGAGCAGGCGGTGCAAATAAAATGTATATATGTCTGTGATTAAATAAAAAGTCAATAAATTTGACAGTCCATGAATGTATTACGTTAATTAATTCAGTTAATCTCAGACATACATTTTCTTTACTCCGCCTACTCTAATCAGATTTTTATTTGCTCACTTTTTATTATATTTAGATAACTCCTATTTTGGTACTAACGACCGCAGGAAAAAAACAATGGCAGTTGAATAATAGGCTCAACTTTTCCTGTACTAACTTCAGTTTGACAACTCAGACTGCCATAAATACGTAGGTTAAAAATTGTCGCAATTTTCGCTTATTGTATCCGTGAGCAAGACGAGAAGGGCAAAGTTGAAGTTAAACCAACTTCTACGTTCCCGTTGCGGAGCTTTATTAGCGTTACCGTATTTATCGATGCCTTGTGGACACTTGTACGATTATGAAATGATTTAACTTTTTTAACGTTCCCGTTCTCGTTCCTGGGCAATTGTAGACTAGACTTTAATGGGGTCACTTATATACACTACGTTATTTACCATAAAACTGTATCCCTTATTGTCCAGAAACTATTTATTACGTCATTTTATATTAATAAATTAATTGATTTCTTTCGTTTTGCAGTGCAGCAAATTATTGAATGAAGAAAAAATTTTTTGAAAATTTATTACCATTACATTTAAAAAACAAAAGCTAACAGTTATCATGCAACTATCTTAAATTAAAGACGCAAATTTGTTGTTTTTGGACTCAGCCTGTACCTATGTATAAGTATGAATTGCATTATTACTGATAATATAGTCCGGTATTTCATATGCCGTTAACTTTATCTGACGGTTTATTCCCATAGTAATTTAGGCCCGATTTTTTCACCTCCTGTTAACTTTATCTGGCGATTAATTTCCACAGTAACGATGGTGATCACAATCACAGTCGTTACTGTGGGAATTACTCGAGAGATAAACTTAATTGGAGATGAAAAAACCGGATATTATTTTCATATCAAGTTTAAGATTAGTAGACTAAACTGTTTAACTTCATTGTTATTCACTTTTGATAAAGTGAACAACTCAATTCATCAAGTGCAAGTATTTTATATTTGCTCAATCTGCAATAGTTGTATTTTTTATACCGAGTGATTTTTTTCAATTTCAACTCTTGCCATGGAATCTGGAGGGATGTCTTAGCTATAAGAGTGCAATGATGTACTTTTCACTTAAACTAAGACATGCTTCCAGATTTCATGACAAGAGTTGATAAAAAATTTTAAAAATCGATCGGTATTACATTATTATCAAGAGCAAGAATTTTACTAAAGATAATTTTTACACAGGGGGTCATTCTAATTGGGGTTGCAAGTTACAACTTGGTATGATCCTGCTTCCGAGCATTATCGAGACTGCACAACGTTGTATCCTGTTACCACCGAACATTGCCGAGGTTGTAACTTCTTACCAGTTACTAACCCTTTCATTGCGGGTAAAATTTTTGTGGTCGTGCACTACAAACGGGGAAAATTAGGCGTTGCGGGAACACCCGTCTGCCGTTATATGCAAGTCAACTACGGACGGGTACACCCGTCTCCCGTTGTACACGCAAGTCAAGTAGGGACGGGTTTACCCGTTTTGCCCAACTCCTGGAACTTATGTACGATTTTTACATTTGTTTTTTAAATGACTCAGACTATAGAAAGGAAGCATTTAAATTTACAAATAAAGTTTTAATTTTTACAAAGAAAAGTTATAATTTGATCGTTTATCATTGAAAATATTGCTAACACAATCATAAAATGCAGAAGCTCAGAAATTTTTGACAGTGTGATACCTTTCGAAATAATTTAAAATACACAGGGGAACATCACAAGGTGAACAGCAGAAAGAAGTTTCTTTTCGAATCTTTTGTTTCGAACAAACTACGCAACGCCTATATTTTTGTTTCATCTTTTGGCAGTTGTGAAGGAAAATGCCTTGCCGTCAATCTAAGTGGAGACGCACCATCAGTGCCCCTTTTGCTTGTAGTTCGTGGTGTGTCCTTGTGGTATTTTTCAACAAGTTCTTTTACTAATCTCAGTTGAAAGTCTGCTATGGGAATGTTTTCACCAGTCTTCATTTTGAATAAAGCATGCGCATTCAAAAGTGTCATATCTAATATGTGAAAAAAGACTTTCTTGTACCATTTGATTCTCTTTTTGACGGATTCAATGGAGCTTTGCATCATATCTGATCGATCTACTGCACCCATATTTGCATTGTAATCTGTGATGCATTTTGGTTTGTATTGAGTTTCCCCAGTAGTTCGATCTTTTTTTTCAGTTGGGACCATCTCTGGCGTATGATAAGTTGAAAGCATTCGAACTTCCCTTTTGTCCTGCCATTTTAGAGCCAAGAGATTGTCAGTAGAAAAATATATTATTTCGCCTTTTTTTAATTTTTTTTTCATAACTGGCATATATTTTCTACTTTGCTTTACTGTACCACAAGCATTAGTTTCTCGGCAATGCAGGATGTTGTAGAGTACAGGACTCGTATACCAATTATCGGTAAATAACGTGTGTCCTGAATCCAGATATGGCTGCATCATTGTTAGAACGATATTGCCAGATATACCAGCTTCTGGGTGATGTTCCTGAATGTCAGTTTGTTTGCCACAGTAAATGATGAAGTGTAAAATGTACCCGGTTTCACAGTACAAAAAACTTTATTCCAAATCTATGTCGCTTTGAAGGAATGTACTGCTTGAAGGAAAGTCTCCCTTTGAAGAGCATGAGACTTTCATCGATGCATAGATTTTGAAAAGGGTAAAATATGTCAGAGTATGCTTTTTTTACATGGTTCAACAACATTCTGATTTTAAATAATTTGTCATTTTTGTCGATATTGTTGTTATCGGAAAAGTGAAGAAGTGACAAAATCGACATGTACCGATGGCGAGACATAATTTGTCCAAAAAATGGCGTAGCTAGTACTTTATCTGTAGTCCAATAATTCATAATTGCAAGTTTCTTTACTTGAGGCATAAGTAATGACAAGGAAATAAACAGGTACATCTCATTTCCTTCGATATCAGACCACTTCTTTTTATGTGATTGAGTTGCATTTTCTTTTTGGTAGTAAAATAAATTTGATTGATTCACAATGGCTGTTATAATTTCTTCCGAAAAAAATATTTCAAAACACTCCAACACTGAAGGGTTGTCTTGCAAATTTTGAGCCGTACAACCAACAGCAATTTTATCGAAATGGTTGTATGGTTGGTATTTTTGGTTGAAGGGCAGTCTGCTTCCAGTTGAATCCGTGGTCTATTTTTTTTTTCTTGGCTGCAGCTGCATCTGGTACTAAAAATACCATAAAATGCGGTTTGTATTTTTATAAATCAATTATTATTATCATTTATAATACCTTCTTCATTACCATCGTTATTCGAATCAGCAGATGATTCATCTTCTGAGTCGATATTTTCGATTACTGCATCACTTTCAGAGCCTGATGACCCGTCAAAATCATTTTCTTCTCAGTGAGATATTTTTGAGCCATTTTGTCAATAAATTGACTTTATAACAAATAAAAACCGTCTCACTTACGTGACTATCTCTTCGGTAGTCACTAATGCATAAACTGAAAACCGCATGCTCAATCGGAAAATCATGTTAAGACCTGTGTAACTGTATTCCCAGACGTCGAAATATATACCCGTGAACACTCGGCTCCCGCAAGCAATGCGTTAAAAACCTTTGCGTGAAAAGCCGTCTCCCGCGTATTTGGTGTACATACGTTTTGCGGGTTTACCCGGTTCCCGCAATGAAAGGGCTAAGGAGGTGCCACCGTTGCTAGGTTGCAAATTCGATTAGAATGACCCCCACAGACTACAAGTTTTAAAATATTACAAACATTTTCTTTTGCTTTTCCCCTTTTGTCAATTATGTTTCCGAATTTCTCAAATGACTTTCCAATCCGTTCAAAGTATAACAGGGCTGCGGATTGGAAAGTCATTTGAAAAATTAGGAAACATATTTTACAAAAGAGGAAAAGCAATGGAAAAAGACTGTAACATTAGATTACCTGGACTTGGATTGACTTCTTGACCTAGACTCTGGGCTTCTTGAGCGATTAGATGCTTCAGACTTTGATCTATTGGAGGTAGCGCTTCCTGACCTATGTGATGGTGTTCTCGATCTTGATCTGGACTTACTCGAAGCTCCAGATTTGGACCTATCAGAATTTCCACCCGATGGTGATCTCCGTGACCCTGCTTTTGAAGATGCTGCAGATCTACTTGATGCCACACTTCTAGACCTTGATTTTCTCGACTTTTCTGAATGTGATTTAGACTTGTTAGAATGATGAGAACCTTCTGAACGAGGAGAACCCCAAGACTTATTGGATGATGGTGAATTAGATCTGGATCTACTAGACCTGCTGGATTCTCGAGATTTAGAATTACTATGTGAGCGTGACCTGTCTGAGCGGTAATTATCTGCTTTGGGTGACTTAATGTCATCAGGTGAATTTGATCTTGACCTCTCTAAACCATAACCTGGTGTCCTAACAGGAACTTGATTTAAATTAGGAGAGTTACTCCGGCTTCTGTCAGATTCGCTATTCGATCTTGATTCTGAAGACATTATTGCTCATAACTTTCTTAACATCGAGGATACGTTATTACAGATAGCTGAAATCAATGCAAATGCATTTTGTCACGAAAAATAATCTAAATACTTATAAAACGTTACATTCTGAAGTGTCTTATATTTATACAGATATTTTAGGTCTGTTTGTTATCCTGCACTGGTGTGCACTAGTGTACACTTTTTTACGAAATATACTTTAATGAAGCTTAAATTCATTGATAATGTATTAATACGAATCATACTCATTCATATTGACATACCACACAAACATTTCAAGTTGCATTAAAGGGTATTTTGCGAAAAAGTATGTATTGGTGTACACCAGTGCAGGATAACAAACAGACCTTTTGTATATGGAGCGGTTGGTTCAAAAAGTGTAGAAAAGTGCAGAACAAACGAACATATACCTTCTATCTTTTATCACCTTTTATGTTTGCAAATGTTTAGGTTAAGTTTAATTTAAGGTTTGTTGAATACCGGCCTGAACTTAGAACAAAGTCAGAGATTTATCAAGTAGCCAGATTTCCTGTAGAGAAAGAGTAATTGATATTAACTTAAGAGTGAGATAGTAAATACACCCGTTTAAAAAGCATTGCTCATTCTAAGTCACGTGACATTAAGGTACTACATCAACATACTTCGTATAGAGGTAACGCATTTAGTGATATTTTATATCTATCCTTGTCGCAAATTATTCTCATCTAGGGATAAAAAACAGTTGGAAATATTATTTGAAGTGACGCTTGTCAAAGTTACTGTCAGTGGTTAAGAAAATTGAGTTTAAACATCGCATCCCAAACTTTTATCGCATGACATTTAATGATTCCGCCTTTCTCGTGAAAGAAAAATTCTGCACTTCTTAAAATAACAACTTTTTGATTGGTAAATAACTTAACAAACTTAACTAGACATAACCTAATTCACTTTTAAATTAAAACCAGTGACGTTGCGGTAAACAGAATTCCCTAAAACTGTTGTCTTCCTTATTGCACTTGCGACAATTGTATTTGTTATCTTTGTTTTTCAATCCTCTCACGAGAGGAATGGGATTGCGTTTCCTGTACGGAGTGTTGATTTAGTACCTTATGTGACATTAAGGTACTAAATCAACATACTTCGTATAGAGGTAACGCATTTAGTGATTTTTTTATATCTATCCTTGTCGCACATTCCTCTCATCTAGGGATAAAAAAACAGTTGGAAATATTATTTGAAGTGACGTTTGTCAAAGTTACTGTCAGTGGTTAAGAAAATTGAGCTTAAATATCGCATCCCAAACTTTTATCGCATGACATTTAATGATTCCGCCCTTTTCGTAAAAGAAACATTCTGCATTTCTCAAAATAACAACTTTTTGATTGGTAAATAACACACTTTTATCTACGACTAAAATATATTGGAAGTATTATATGTGTGGTTTGTGAACAATAATGGCATGCAATATTCTATTAGGGAATAATGACGAAGGATTAATAGTCATTATTCCCTCTTGCTCACCAATTACAAAATTTCTCTAATCAAATAATACCATGGCAACAAAATACACAAACTCAAAACTGTCATTGTTAAACGCGTAGTGTTTGTGAATTTAATAATTTTTTCTACTCTCATCTTTAAAACACAAGTTATCGTATTATTGTTTCCACGTTGCTAAGCGATCTTTTAAATACACATTGACAAGCTGTGACTTTCTGCGTTTTAGTCACGGCGTCACGGCACAATTTCCAAAATTTAGTATTTTTGTGTTGGTCGTAGAAAAAGTATAGTATGCAATTCGATTTATAAACTTCTCTAGACACTCGTTTATTAAACACTCGCTCCGCTACGCTTCGCTCGTGCCTAATTAAAACTCGTGACTAAAATGCCGTTTATAAAACTTGTTGCATAATATACTATAATAATTTAGTCGTAGATAAAGTAGAGTATACTACTCGCAATAATGGCTATTATTCCCTCGGAGTGTTACTCCCTCGCGCTGCGCGCTCGGTTCGTAAATACTTGTCGTCGGGAATAATAGCTATCATTATTGACTCGTGTTATAATCTACTATTAAATTGAAACCAGTGACATTGCGGTAAACAGAATTCCCTAAGGCTGTTGTCTTCCTTATTGCACCTGCGACAATTATATTTGTTATCTTTGTTTTTCAATCCTCTCACGAGAGGAATGGGATTGCGTTACCTGTACGGAGTGTTGATTTAGTACCTTACGTGACATTAAGGTACTAAATCAACACTCCGTACAGGTAACGCAATCCCATTCCTCTCGTGAGAGGATTGAAAAACAAAGACAACAAATATAATTGTCGCAAGTGCAATAAGGAAGACAACAGCTTTAGGGAATTCTGTTTACCGCAATGTCACTGGTTTTAATTTAAAAGTGTGTTAGGTTATGTCTAGTTAGTTATTTACCAATCAAAAAGTTGTTATTTTGAGAAATGCAGAATGTTTCTTTTACGAAAAGGGCGGAATCATTAAATGTCATGCGATAAAAGTTTGGGATGCGATATTTAAGCTCAATTTTCTTAACCACTTACAGTAACTTTGACAAACGTCACTTCAAATAATATTTCCAACTGTTTTTTATCCCTAGATGAGAGGAATGTGCGACAAGGATAGATATAAAAAATCACTAAATGCGTTACCTCTATACGAAGTATGTTGATTTATAGCGTTTTCTATGGCGTTTTCATTTCACTTGCACCAGAAGAGTTCGGGTCACACTGATATTACGTTACGCACTCAGTCAGTTTTGCCAGAAAACGAAACTAGTGCGTGTTTCAATCGAATACAAACGTGATCTGGGAGCAAAATTATTGAGCGGGAAATATACCATAAAATATACTGAACCGTAACCTCAAAATTATCATTTGTTGCCAGAAATATAAAAATGCAATATTTATTTGTTATAATAAATTAAAAATCCTAAATGCACTAATTATTCATATTCGCTTCTTAAGGAATTCACCCCGGACGAAGATTTTATGCACTAGACAAACTGTGTTTAGCAATTAACTTAATTATTAACAATTTCTTCATACAATAAATTGTTTTTGTTATCTGTCAATAAATCATCTGTAATATGCTTCTCCTGAAATGACAGAAAAGTTGCACTGAAACGCTTGCACTACCTTCGAAGTCAGTTCCAAAATTCTTGCACTGAGTGCAAAACTGGTGCGCACTAACATTTCAATCGAACATAAAACACGAAGAAAGTTTGAACTGAAATCACCAATCGAACACGAAATCTAAACTCAGTGCGCACTGAGTGCAATCAGTGCAGCTCAATCGAAAACGCTATTAGTACCTTACGTGACATAGGCTTCGAGTGATATCTTTGTCGGATACATGAGTCAAAATTACTCATAGATAATCCCTATAGGGACCATGCACATGCGAAGCCAGCGTCACCAATGACCAAATTCTGCATTAGTGGTATGAAAATACGAGTTCTAACGGCAGTGGTTATTGTGAATTGTGATGGGTGTTTGCATAACGATGAAATCTTCAATTCTGACTATGAGTTTTGATGTGATTGAAGCATAAAATTTAATGCTAAGTGGAAGACACCTTTAAGCATTGCAAGTTATGTGTATTTTGTACATTTGAAGATAATTTATTATTAGTTTGCAACTTCAGATCTAACACATTGGAACTGTTGCTGAAACTAAATCAATAGGCCCTGTTCAGTTGACCGTAGCAGTTGAGTTGCTGAGTTATTGTGTAATATGTTTTCATCCTGAAGATGGAATGGTTTATTGTCAAGAAATGATTTATTTTTGACTTATCAATCCATAGCTGTTATTAACAGGCTAAAGGTCCGTTCGTTTGTCTGCTCTAATCAGGTTAGAGCAACTTGAGTAACGAGTAAGGCGTTCGTTTGTATTCGAGCAAATGATCTAAGTTTGTTCGTTTGTTTCGAGCAAGTAACTTGAGATCACATCGAGCAAGAAAAGTTGCTCGGTCTGCAGAGGTGGAGTAAGAAGAGTAGAGCAGGAAACATAACCTCTAAATTTAATTTTGGTGCTAATATGCCAATAATAAAATCGTTTCATCGCGATGTGCAAAATATTTATTATATTTTAGAAGGATCTGGAAAGTGAACAACTATCAATAAACGCATATTAAAGATAGGTCTTCTGTTTTAGATGATTTAATATTTTTGGAAGTTACGTCAGTCATAATCAGCTGTTTCTAATTGACATATTTATATTTGATTGATGTTCGTTTGTGAAATACTTTGAGCAATTTAGATCACACAAACGAACAAACCTCAAAATTAGACACGGTAAGTAAAGTTGTAAAGTTTAATTTAATTTTAAAAGTTTTCGTTTTTTTGTGTAAATATTATTATATAATTAACACGTTCCGCCGTTACTTTGTGATATTCCATTATAACAAAAAGGAAACACAGTTAATTACTTTGTTAATAATAAATGTGATATTAACAAAGTAATTAACTGTGTTTCCTTTTTGTTAAATATTATTACTTTTTTTTCTTATGTTTTGTGTTTGCAGATTACAAAAATTTGTTAACAGTGGAGGTATTAATTTTGATATAATAATGTTACAAATATTGGCGTTGTGCAGTTCACATGAGAACATGGGATTACCACTGAGATATGAGACAATTACTCTTTAAAATTATTTCCAGTTCTTGTTGAGGCAAGCTTGGTAATATCTCTAGGATAACTTGTATTACATAATGAATTAAGCCAACAAACTTTTCAGAGGGATAATTCAGTTTTCCTCTGTCCTGGTTATAGATCAAGTCAAGGAGAGGACTGATGGTTCTCTTGCAAGAATCATCATGCAGAGTAAACAAACATGAATTGCATTCCACAGACTCTTCAACTTTCATGATTAAATATCCACATGAAAATGCAATAGCTACAGATTCGATCGAAAGAGAACCTAAATAACTGCTTTCAAACTCCCTCATCATCTACAATTTCTTAATTGTTATCTCGCTTAAGGTAATGCTAACTTCATTATCTTCTAAATTTTCCTGAATATTTCAAGTTTTGCAGTGCTGGCATAATGAACTTTACTCATCGTGTTACAGGTGTTTACATTTTCAATCAAACCACTTTTTAAAATTTGCCGGAGTGCATATTCAACTGCTCTACAATCAGTCAAGTAATTTGAACCACCACGAAGTCGAATATTTGCAAAAATGGATTCGACAGCATCAGAACTAAAACACCTGGTTAACACATAATGAAAATTTAAATCACGAATCAAATATGGGATGCAGAGAGATGTGCTTCTGGCTGTGAAAACTAAAGCTTCTGCTGTTTCGTTAGTTAATCCAGCCATACCTGCTTCTCTTGATTTAAACTGTATGTCAGCAATAAAATAGGTGAATTCATTAAGCAGCCATGAAAGACGTGCATCTTGAATATCTGTGTATGGAGCAGTGTTAGGTTCTCTTTGATGGATATATTGAGTTTTATTGCTGACATCGTGAATTTGAAAGTATTTGTACATGTTTTCCATATATTTTACTGTTGCAATGCAGTATTTGAAGTGACAATATTCTGCACCACCATGATGAATAAGATAGTTCAAAGCTGCTGTTACTTGAGGAGAAAACAGATTAACAGCCAAATTAACTTTCATTTTCTCTAAATTAGAAGGGTAAAGATGTTTCTTTGTTAAGTATCTAACTGGTTTAATCACAAGGTGTTCTTGAATTTCAACCAAATCAAAGAGGTATTTAGCTGAAATTATGCCATCGGATGATGTCTTGTCATGAGCCAGCATTAAATTTCTCGCATTTTTTATTGCATGGCAATGGTCAAAACTGAAGAATAGCTCAAGTCCTGGATTGTTAAGTTGGTTGATAATTGTTGGATAAGTTTATGTGTCGGTTATGTGGCGACAACAGATAAACAAAACAGTTCAGATAAATTGTTGAATGAAGTCCATAATTAGGTGAATTTAATGTATGAAGAAAAAGGCACTTCCTAATTTTTTAATCTTATTTATTCTAGCGACCGGTTTCGGTGAACATCACCTTCATCAGGTCTGCAAAACTTGTTCAGATAAACTTGTTCGTTTCGCTATCAAGGATCACATTAATTTCACGATTGTGAACTGATCCAAACTGATCTAAACGAATTTATTCGACGTGTGAATCGAATGCAGCTATAGTTACTTGAAAATTGTCCAGAGGGCAATACAGTACAGGACTGTGTTCGAGAACTACATCCTTGAGTGCAACTTGGCCGTGTATCGCATCTCTTTTACGCACGATTTCTAATTCATTTTGCATCTCGCTCATCTATTTCAAGACGTCTTGTGTTTACACTATTACCATGCCAACGGTCGCACTTTTCACGCCGCTCTTTTAAGTAGAGCGTGAAAAGTGCGATCGTTACCATGGAAATAATGTAAACACAAGACTTCTTGAAACAGATAAGCGAGATGCAAAATGAATTAGAAATTGTGCGTAAAAGAGATGCGATACACTCCCAACTTGCACTCGAGGATGTAGTTCTCGAACACAGCCTAGTGCGTCAAGGTCATTTTTCCAGGAACAACTTTTTTTGAAATGCGGCTAGCCGGGTAAAGCACACTAGGCTTTACTAATCTAGGAAGCCGTGGTTTTCATATCACTAATTCACAAATTACCACGCCAGGCGGCGCTGAACGCAGAGATGTGCATGGCGCCTAATGCTGTGAATAAATTTAATAACCATTTTCATTTTGTACTCCGCTTCGAAAATAAGCCATCAATAAAAATGTATTTCGTACCATGCTCAAAACCATTCTAGTAATAAATTGTGATAATTAAATACTTATTTATTTGATAATAACAATAAACGAATTTTTTTGAATTTGACGATCTAGTGCACTAACCTAAATCTAAATTTTGAATTTGAAAGTCCAGTACACCAACGTAAATATTGAAAAGTGTTGCCAATCTAATAAAACAATTTTCAATCATTAGGGGTGTGTTTCATTTGCGCGCTCACATGCTTTGAGCGCTCATAAGCATTGCTTAAATCGTTCCCTTTGACTTTGCAAACGCGCACAAAGCGCCGGCTGACGAAATAGTAACGTCATTATGACGTCATGGTCTTCGCTCACAATCGCTTATTCCATTGAGGTAGAGCAGCAAAAGCGTAAGCGCTTATGTTCCAAATGGAACGTGTGAGATGCGTATGAGGAGATCAGCTAATCATAATCATATTATAAACAAACATTACACTTTAGAAATAGCTACAGCAGCTATGATTGAATCAATTTCACTATTGAAGTTACATTTTTGAGGTTATGAATTCGTTGTGCAAACAAAAGTCAAAAGAAACATCTTTGCGTATAACGGCTTAAGCGTTTAAGCGACTAAACCCCAAAGGAAACAACAGAAAACAGCGCTTGTAAGCGTGAGCGTTTAAAGCGTGTGAGCGCCCAAACGAAACGCACCCTAGAAGTCACTCGGTATTATCTGACCACGTAATTTTCGTGTATGTGCAGCGTTACAAGATTCTCACTGTATACAAACTAAATACAAACTGTTCCTCTATAATAAGGCATTTTCAACGTATAAAATTACATAATTAAAGCTGGTTCTTGTCCGATGAAAATTGTATCACAAACTCTTTTAAACGGACACTAAATGGCGCATAAACACTTAACGTTTCGTCAGAAGTGACGAAACGTTAAGTGTTTATGCGCCATAAAAATAGAAGTTCTAGAAGGGTGAGCATATGGCGTGGAACACCCGGTATAGTATTACATTCATTAAATGTAAATTTACTGTAAACTTCAAATAAAAGATGGATCATTATTACGTGTCTTTTTTTCTATAAAACATACTTTTTTCATAAGACTGCTAAAAGAAACTATTTTTATAATTTTATGAAACAAATTTGCAATTAGCATTTTTTATTGTACAGGGATTTTGTTTATATTTTGAACGGTACCTACACATTTTATTATTAGACATACAAAAAAATGTTAAATACGAAAGTTTTAGGGATTTGCCATTATTTGCCGCTTATATTTCAGTCGAAAACTAATCAATAATTTATATTTACATTTAAAAATCTATATTTTCATTCTATTCGTGATTAACTTAACTTCAATAGCTAGTTTTAATATTCTTTTTTGTTCTGTCATTCATCTTTAAGGATAAATCGATCGATCATAACACACGTTCGGTGATGGTCCGAATTAATATTCTCAACTGCTTACAATTACGAGACGACCATTACCCAACAGCTTTTACGATCAAACTCGACTTTTAAAAAATCGCTCTCCTATCGTGGCTCTAACCATTAATGTTCCTCCCCCAAATACGCGGAAAATGCGCGAAAATAAGCAATTTGTGATTTAGCGACGTTGCCAATTTTCGAACATAACCATGGGTGCCACTAAATGCAATAAATGTCGCCATGTATCATTTAAAGTGTATAAAACCTAATCTCCCTCTGGTGGCAAAACCTTGTACTAGTGGCATATGTCCGTGAACAAAAATTGTAAATCTGGCACCCACTCGAAAATCCGTTTTATCGCACTAGGTGGCGTCAAGTCACTGAAAACTTGATTTAACGGTCAAAACAAAGTGGCACCCAACCCCCGGTGTCACACTGTAAAATTGGGTGTCATTTTTACAAAGCGTATGCAATTTGGGTGCCAAAATGACAAAATTTAAATGTAGAAATATATAACTACCGCAAGGATTAAAATGCTACTTTTGTAGACCACGTTAACACTTTCTAAAGTTAAACGTTCTAGCTCCGTTTATTTTAACAACAAAAACGGATGGACGCGAGGAAACACCAGACGCGAGGGAACTCCAGATTTTTATCTGTGTACTTACCTAGTTGCCTTCGTTGATTACTTTCCCTCATTATATTTCACTGTGTGCCAATAAATAGACGATTGAGTGCCAATCAATGGTCTCAGAGTGCCAATAATTAGATTTTTGCATAAGATTAAGATTTTTTTTAATTTCAAAGAAATTTAAGTGTCTTTAACGAAATTGAAGTTGAAGAACGTAAAACTGATATTCTTTAAACGATATAGAAATAATTATAATAATGTGTAGAATTTATTTAATGGAAACGATAAGGAGATATTGGTAAACATGCTCTTAAAGTGTCACTTATCGGGTGTTTTACCCTAATACTATTCGAAATTTCATCCTTTTAGAGTTATGTTTATATTTACAAATGCAAACTGAAAATGACAGTTCAGTCCAATCAAAAAGTCAAATAGATATAAACAAAGAACTGCTTGTTTCTTTTGTTTCGATTAGACAGAAATATTAAACACAAAAATCAAATATAAAAATCAAATAATGTAAAGTGCACTTTATAAGTCAGTGTTATTCAAAACTTTTGTTGAAATGTAATCAACTAAAAATAGGTCTGTTTGTTATCCTGCACTGGTGTACACCAATGCATACTTTTTCACAAAATATGCTTTAATGCAACCTGAAATGTTTGTGTACTATGTGAGTATGAATGAGTATGATTTGTATTGACACATTAGGTGTGTTTGTTATCCTGCACTAGTGCAAACCAGTGTACACTTTTTTCTTAATACCTGTTTGGTATTATCAAAGATTATAAGAGTATTAAGATACCTAACCCAATATAAAAATGCGTGACTCTACCTATTCTGGACCCCTTCGCGTCTTGCCCTCACTTTGCCGGTAAGCTGATGGCTCCCTCTAACGATATAAAACATCGACATGCTAGATAAGAACCATACCTACTTTGTAAGGAAGATTATTATGTAAATGAGACCACAAATATAACGAGCGGCTAAAATCTGTAGATACATGACTTCGTATGATGAGAGTGCGTTGGCGCTTAATTTGAATTGTGCGCTAGAGGGATGGCTGTGTAAACATGTTCCTGAATATTTAATGGTAATATTAATTAGAAATTAAGATATTGAAATAAATATAAATCTGTGTTCATTTAACAATATTTGATAGCCAAGACAGGTAAAACAATAAAAGAACATATTTCCGTCGATGGAAAAATTGAATATGCACTCTGGATGCCTCGGCCACCAATTGTAATCAATTTTTCATTCATTCACAGTCCGAAGGCTATAAGAAGGCGTGTCAAAGAAATTCGTGTATAATTGTCAACTTATAATATGACAGTGCATAATAATTAGTATCTTATAATAAGTTATAGCGTTTTCGATTGATTGCACTAGTGCGCACTCAGAGTATATTCATCTCATGTTATTGCATGAGATTAAGAGAAGATACAAATACACCGAGTGCAACCGGTGCAGGTGAATCGAAAACACTATTATTTACAAGTGCATAAGAAAGCATAATGAGCTCCGTTGTGAAACTGTTTTTGGTGTCACAATGAGTTCGTCGTGAACGCAAAGTAGAAAACGGAGATTTTGATGCAGGTATAATAAAAAATCTTTTTTATGCAATTTATCTAAAATTGAACTTATTTGATTTAACGATTTGTCGTTTTAGCTTAAAAAATTGAAAAGAAAAGTAATTTTAAACGTTTAATAACAATAAAGATAAACAAAAAGAACAATATTTTCTTTGCAATTACTTAAATAGTATTCCTTTCTATAGTCTGACTCAGAAAAGAAAATGAAAAGTAGTTACACTTATACAGTAGAGTAGTCTAAATTATTTTAAGCTATGTTTGAATCATTCTTTATTCGGATGGTAGTTGAACATTTCGGATTTAATTAGTTGAATCAGTACAAAATCTAAAAATGGCCTGATTAAATTATATTTAATTTTTTAATTACATACAGGGTGAGTTTTTTCGATGTTTAGCATTGGGATCTCGGAAACTAGCAGAGCTAGAGAGACGGTTAAATGGGGAAAGATTTGTAGTTTTAGGAGCCCAGTTTAATGCAGCTTTTGTTTTTTTCTTAAAGTTCATGGCTGGCTAGATATTTTGAAAAAACTGATTTTTTATAAATTCGTTAAATGCATATAGCTCGGTTATTCTTGATTTTAGAGAAAAGTTGCAAGACAAAAGATGTACAGGATTATGTTCTTAATTAAACAGTCGAACAAAATTTTCCATATAAGCTCTTATTTTTCAGTTATGACATAAACATCAGTTTTTTTAAATGGAAACCATAGTAGGCCATGAGTGAAAAAGAAACGCCTTTTTTTTACCTTTTCAACGATGTAACATTCGATATGGTTATTTAAAAAAACGACGGAGATACGGCAGTTTTTCTCTTTCAAAATTGTTAATATGGTTGGCCATGGAAACAAAAGTTTATTGACAAATGCAAGTTATAAATGGTGAGCAAATAAAAATCAGATTAGAGTAGGCGCTGCAAAAAAAATGTATGTCTGTGATTAAATAAAAGGTCAAAACATTTGACAGTCCGTGAATGTATTACATTAATTAATTCAATTAATCACAAACATTGCACAGCCCACTCTAATCTGATTTTTATTTGCTCACTTATATTACTTTGACGTTTTGTTCGCCGTTTCTTTTTACATACGTTTCAGAATCAAAACTCTAAAACCAACAATGGTTCAATATTTCAATAGCCTCCTAGGAGAACCTTCAACCTTTTAACAAATCTAAATTATCTAGAACAAAAATAAACTAAAAATATTTCTAAAGATGTTCGAAAAGACCACCATTATTTGCAATACATAAATTACACCTCTTTAAAATCGAATTTACTGCTTTCCTAGTAGAACATGCGTCATTAGGGGTTATTCTGTAACTTATTAACAGGCTGTTAAAATTTAAGGGTACGTTAAAATTCAAAATAGAGTCTTGTGATTCGCTGTTACTACGATAACTGTACTTTTTATTTAATCACAGATATACATTTTCCTTGCACCCCCTACTCTAATCTAATTTTTATTTGCTCATCGTTTATAATTTGCATTTGTCAATAAACTTTTGTTTCCATGGCCAACCATATTAACAATTTTGAAAGAGAAAAACTGCCGTATCTCCGTCGTTTTTTTAAATAACCATATCGAATGTTACATCGTTGAAAAGGTAAAAAAAAGGCGTTTCTTTTTCACTCATGGCCTACTATGGTTTCCATTTAAAAAAACTGACGTTTATGTCATAACTGAAAAATAAGAGCTTTTATGGAAAAGTTAGTTCGACTGTTTAATTAAGAACATAATTCTGTACAACTTTTGTCTTGCAACTTTTCTCTAAAATCAAGAATAACCGAGCTATATGCATTTAACGAATTTATAAAAAATCAGTTTTTTCAAAATATCTAGCCAGCCATGAACTTTAAGAAAAAAACAAAAGCTGCATTAAACTGGGCTCCTAAAACTACAAATCTTTCCCCATTTAACCGTCTCTCTAGCTCCGCTAGTTTCCGAGATCCCAATGCTAAACATCGAAAAAAACTCACCCTGTATATAATTTACGAATTACTCAAGATTTGTATTTTACGATGAGGTTTATATGATTTTCCTTTCAGTGATAATATTTTTTCAGTATCCCACTACAGTGTTCTTAATAATTTCATTTTAATAAAGATTTTAATTATATCAATTTTATGTTGATAACATTTTTCATTTTCAATTAAACCACGATGTATTGGCGTGGAGATAATTTAAGCTTCCTTGAAAAATATTTTTACTAATTCCATATTGATATTTATATTTCTCATAAGAAAATGAGAAATAATGTAGAAGAAATTTTACAATTTCAGTAAATTCTTCCGAAGGCCTCTTCAAATAAGTAATTGTTTCACTCGGAGCAAAATCTTTATAGAAAATTAACAATTCGTTGGGATTAAGTAATACGTCGGTATCAGAACAATCTTTAAACAAAAACAATTTACAGTTTTCACACTTTGTTTTAAAAAACGAGCGATGTGCTAAATATCCTGCTACATAAACATTACTACAGCTTTCTAGGGAAAAATCTTTTTCTTCTATTTCTGGTACAATTTCAATTTCTGTGTTTGATACATCAGTTGAACTTTCATCGATTTCATAATCCAAGTTAAGTACGTCAGTTTCGTTAATAACACAGTTTCCGGTTTGTGGTACCATTTGTAATTTTATTTGCATATTATTTTGTAATGCCAATCTAAATTCTGGTCTAGCATTATAACCACCTCTTTGCCTTACTACAGCAAATGCGTTCTCAAGAGGATCTTGGTTCAGAAAACCCGTCAGTAAATATTTTACACCTGCACTTTTTAAATCATCAAAGAGCTGCAATATGGATTTAATAGACCATTTCAATCCTGCTAAACAATAAATATTGTTTCGTATCTTGTTATTTTCGTACACTTCGATGGTTTGTAAATATGTTAATGATTCGATTAGAAAGTTTACTATAAAATTATTATTTACAGATAACGGGCGCCTATGTGGGTTTGGATCTTTTAGGATTCTGCTGTTTAACGAATCAAAAATATTGTTAATATTTTCAACAAATTCAGCAGTATTTAGCGCTGTTTCACTTTGAAGTTCGCCAGTCCTAAAAGCACATGTAATTGCAGCAGAAACAGAATGGCTAAATATTTGTGTGGCGTATTTTATTCTCATTTTTTCGAAAGCGTTTGGTTCAATGTGCTGCCTCTTTAACTTTAAAAGTGCTCGTGTTGTTACACTTTTTTTGTCAATATTGTATGCATCCACTACATCTGACCAGGAAACTTCTTCATTATTTACAATAAATCTTAATTTTTTATTCATGAAATTATTTCTGAGAGATTTTATTAAATGAGGGACATCTAAAACTGAATCAATTGTTTCATTGTCTATGGTAAATGTTGGATTATTTTTGGTTGCGCCAAACAAGGAGAGAGTACTTCTATTATTTGAACCTTGATCACACACCAAAACTTTTGGTATCAGAGTCATTTTTCTCAGTTTTCTGAAAACTTCAGAAACTAACATTTTTAAAGCTTCACTGTTTACTGGCCCACTAGATACAAAATAACAAAAGGGAATTTTCCAGTTATGTAAAATTCCTCGTAAATAGAATACCAAACCTGAATTTGCAGGTCGACCATCCCTTGCAACAGAACCGAGATCATGAAATCCTTCAATAATGTCTAACTGTTTATTATGTTTTAATTCCTTTTTCAGAATTAATTCGTCTATCAAAACAGCACAAACTTTCTCACGCTCTGACATTACTTTCACTTTCTCCTCTAATTTTTTAGATAAAACTGTTTCAGTACCAGTTGGTAAATTAAAAAATTTTAACCAGTTTTGCATAGTACTGACAGAAGGAAGCACAAATTTTAACTTGTTCCGTAGAAACTTATAACAGGAAGGAGATTTGTAGTAAATTGACATAGATAGTTGCTTTTCTTCGGTAGACCAACGGGAACCTTTTTTGTGGAATAATTGCATGGAAGTAAATGTTTTAACAGCACTGCTTTTGCCTAATAAACTTTTCTGTAAATTTTCCCTAGAAGATAACATAATTTTTTTCCTAAGTCTACAGTTCTTGCTTCTACTTGCTCTCAATTTTTTCTTTAATACATTTACTTTGTATGTAAGGCATTTATGAGTTACAACTTCATTTGGTGTAGGCATGTTTAATAACCGGTCGGAACAAATAGATAACGGACTGCCTGTGTATTCCCTGTTTATAATTTTTGATATTTCGTCATCTTCCGAAGTTATGGGAGTTAAAGTACCCTCTTTTCTAAATGACTCGCTATTTAAGTAAGTATTCGTGTTGCCTTGTTCACCATTTTTATTAAATTTTAGTGGAAATGCTTTTGGTCTTAGACATTTACGTTTCCCACTAATATAGTAATCAGTGGACTTAAAGTGTTCTTCACAGAGTACCATATTTTTTAAATCATTAAAGTTGTCAATGGCAGCACTTGGAACAATCTTATCGGCCATAATTTAACTAGCACAACACCAACACACACAAAACTCACATTAAACAATACAGAATTATTTAATATACCCAGATTTGTCGTTCTAACAAGAAAGCACAACTACTAGAACTGTTTTGCGCATGCGCAGTAAAAGCTTACTTGGAATGCACAAAACTGCGCACACTCAAAACAAAATCTGATATGTCCTGCCAGAACAAAAAACTAAAGCAATAATCACGCTATCGTTTTGGTTTGTAATATATTTTGCTTCAAATAAAAGAGATTATTTATTTTGGTTAAATACACGGTGTATCAAAATGTTAAACATCAAAATACAATCAAAATAGTGATTTTCTCGAATTGTTTGATCGCATTAGAAGGAAAATACACGATTCATAGCTTTCTAGATTGAAAGACAAAAAAGTTTATTTCTCGTTGTCATGGAAACCAAAATTACCAAATGATACCTATTCGGATTCGCAATGATCTGCAGATTTCAAATTTATAAAAATATATAGGGTATTCCATTTAAAATAAGAAAGTTGACGTCACTTACGACGGAACCGGAAGTCCTACGGTGCTCAATATTGTGTCGGAAAATGCATTTCTTTACTTAATTTTTATTTTCCAAATTTCATTGCAATAGATTAAAAAATAAAAATTCTACAAGGGTGGGCATATGACGTGGGACATCCGGTATACACTGTGTTTCCTAAAAAATGTTTCATCCCGTAGCGACGTTATTTATGATCCGATTTTAATGAATAAAAAAATAAAACAAATGGCTTTAGATGTATTTGAAAATGGCTCTAATTTCGATTTTTTCTATATCGATTTATCTTCAATATCTATCGATAGTCAACTTTTTTTTTTTCAAATGGCTGTCCATATTTTTTTAGCATTAATCTAGTAGAGCATTTTTTTCTAAATCAGATAAAGTATACAAAATTATTATTTGGTGCGCAGTTAATTGGAAAAATTAATAAAATTATTATTAACATAATGAATGAAATATTCAAGTCAGCCGTGGAAATTCATAACAATGCACTAAACGACAAATGTCATTCAACCGTCATTTTGAAAATATTTGTAGTTTTAATTGTTTAGGTGATCAATTAATTGGATTAATTAATTATCGATAGACATAGAAAATTTTTTGGACGAATTACCTTTGGCAGAACTAAATAGAGTTTTTTTTCCAATAAGATGGAGCTGCTCCTCATAATGCAAGAAGAATTGTCCATTGGTTAAATAACAAATTCGGTGCAAGATGGATAGGAACGGATGGGTCAATTGGATGGCCTGCCCGTTCTACGGATCTTATACCGCTCGATTTTTGGATGCGGGGTTATCTCAAAATACCGAAATACGAAATGCGAAATGCGAAATACCTCCTAATTTACTATTAAATGCGGTCCGTGGCGTGATTAGAAGGTGCCAGTTGTGTGTTGAGCAAGGTGGTGGAGGTCAATTCGAGCAATACTTGTAAATTTTTATGATTTTGTCTAATATGTTTATTGTTTGTTGATTGTTTATTATTATTATTTTAAATCTATTAAACTGTCATAAAAAATCATGCTTATAATAATTTTATTAATTTTTCCAATTAACTGCGCACCAAATAATAATTTTGAACACTTTATCCGATGTAGAAAAAAATGCTCTACTAGATTAAAGCTAAAAAAATATGGGCAGCCATTTGAAAAAAAAAAGTTGACTATCGATAGATATTGAAGATAACATTAGAAAAAATTGAAATTAGAGCCATTTTAAAATACATCTAAAGCCATTTGTTTTATTTTTTTATTCATTAAAATCGGATCATAAATAACGACGCTACAGGATGAAACATTTTTCAGGAAACACCCGGTATATCTATTAAATCTAAACGAAATATTCCTTTTTAATCAGCGTGTTGGAGACTGTTGAATATCTGCTAATGTTTTCTGGCTGATTTTTGCAAGCGATTGTCTCATTTTATTTTTTAAATACCTATGTATTTAGTCATATTTGGTTGGATTTTATTATTTTATTTTATTAATTTCAGTTAATTGGGCAGTTTTTCTTTTACAGGCTGAGTTATATTTTTTTAAATTACACTATTTATGCAGTGAAATTTTTCTGTTAAATTATTTTTTCGAAATTCTAAGAATAAAACAAACATTTAAAAATTCGGAAACTTTTTCTAGTCATTTTCATAAAATACTTCATGAATTACCTAATGCAATCACTTTTGGACTACATGACATAATACGAAACACATTTAGGTATAGGTATCAGATATGTAACTATTGTGTAAAGTATAGTCTTTATTCGGTATTTTAAACGTGATGTTTTAAGTTTTCTAATTCAATTGAATGTAATAAACTAATAAATTTTTAAAAAAATGTCTGCGCAGGTCCCACAATCCACAATCGTCTGGAGCTTTTGGCCGCTCACCTCTTGTACAAGTCTCATTTTTCAAGAGAGATTACAGATCGCCACATTTTAGCTAAAGTTTCACGCCATCTATCCCTCAATTGTAAAATACCGTAATATCCCATCTGTATCTCTCTTGCATCGGCGATCACGCTTAAAGACGTAAGGCTGGGTATCTTAATATACTCTTATAATCAATGGTATTATTCATTGCCGTTACACTACCTTGTTTGTTATGTTAGTGTAGTGTATTTCGTATTACACAAACTACACCAGCACGGGAGAAAGAGTAACGAGTTCAGATAGGGTAGACATGCGCAATAGATTATTAAATGTCATTTGTGCGATCGATTGCACGTGGATATGTTTTGCTAAATCTCACAAGGAAATGCAAAATGAATTATTCAAAACGTAAAATACTCGTTTACAAACGTTTCTTTTTCGCCAGATGCGTTTACAACTAAAATAGACTGCCATGTATGCATTTTAATTCTATTTTGAAATAACATGTAAGATTTTAGGTTATAGTTGATGTTTACAAAGTTCAACGATTATAACACGTGGAAAAGCACAAACTACACTCAAGCAGTTTGGTAGCACCAACTTCACCGCTGTACACTTCCTACACTCACGTTACTGCGCTCGTTACACGAATGCTATCTCGTGTAATATTACCAAACTGACCTATT